>LPNX011233544.1:0-140463 GCA_001517045.1 Pseudotsuga menziesii
ACGAGAGCGGCGCGGAACCGCACCCGAATCCACAATGACTCAAAAAATAGCAAAGACTCTCTATTTACGTCAACCCTAAGCCAACTAGCGTGCACAGAGTAATCACTATGAAATCTAAAGCCAAAAACAAGCAAACAGGGGCTGGATAAGTGAGCTCTCGAATGTGGCCGGTATGTCTCACCTAGGAGAGGCTTGAGAGGCCCTTGTCACCACAAGCGAAGGTTCGTAACCAATTATTGTGGCCCTCAACTTCAACGCGTATAGCGACTGTGCTGTCCGACCCCAACCTGGCCGGGACACATGCAAAATAACCTTTACACGTACCCCCTCGATATCCTAGGTAAGGTCACTAAGGTCACCTCAATATAATCAATGCTCAGGCGGACAGTCGCGGGCGAGATTGACCATATGGGCAGGGTAGCTGAGCCCGAAACTCTCGAAAGAGCCCCCAGATACGAATACAATCCTGGCTATATCGCCAGTGCTACACAGTTCTCGACCAGGGGTTATCCCGATCAGACAACCGCTCACACTGCCTAGTGCTTGACTCCCTTTTGAGAGGATCTTCCTGAGAACGTCGGTTATACCAAGGGTTTCACACACTCCCTAGACACACACCTAGTTGTTGTAGTTTAGTGATCTTGGAGAATTGACTCACAATGAACTATTCCAAGATCCTAAAACCTAAGCTTGTTGGTGCACCCTATAAAAGAAAAGAGTGTAATTCATTTTATTTAGCGTTGATTTTAGTTGGCTTTATTACTCACAAATAGGATATGGCCGTGCAACTTATGGTGTTATGACGCAACAAGAAGTAAAATGCACACCTAACAATCCATGCAAATGCATGTGTCCATGAAAATAGGGTATGCGTACTACGTGTAATGCAAAAATTTTCTTCAAATGCTGAATGCAAATTTTCCTATATGAACACCTAACTATTACTCCAAAGCAAATCTAGATCTAGTGCAAGTACAATGCAAGGTGCATAATGCAATGCATAATGAGAAGCAAATATTTTTGTATTTTTTGAAAATAAAGAGATACAATAAGCAAAAGAATGATTCTACCCACCCCAGACTCTGCAAGCATACATAAACAGCATTCCAGCAAAGCACTAAGGCAAAAGGACTCTAATGCACTAATCTCAAAAAAAAAATCAAAGATGCCATGACAAGAAGTTTCCTAAAAAAAAATTTTAGGCTAAAAAAAAACGTTTCTGGTCAAACACAGAGGCAATAACAGACTCAGGCAGTGCCAAAGGAGACTCAGCAACTATCAGAACTCACCCAGCAATCCACTATCTTCCACAGAAGGGTAAAAACCAGGGTATACGCGACTGTGTGCAGTAAACCCGCGTGTATACGCGGAAATACAAGGGAAACCCGCGTGTATACGCGGAAATACAAGGGAAACCCGCGTGTATACGCGACTGTAAACAATAAACCCGCGTACAGGAAGAAAAAGATGCATAAATCACAGGCAAACAGACAAGCTGAGACTTATTTCACACCAATCAGGCTCTACCAAGCATACATGCCCCCATAACCGACATAGAAACAAGAGAGAGAGAGCAATTCAAATACATTGAATGCCAAGAAACCAATCCCCAAAGGTCAACTACTAGGAACTCCCCAGCGGAGTCGCCAATTCTGTTATGGAGAGAAATTCCTATGGCTTGGGGTACCACAACAGACAGCTAGACTCCAGAAATCAATCTTTCCCAATATGCAATAGAAATAAACAATCTAACACTAAAGGATCGAACCTCGTACCTTATTCTGGACGGTTGTAGTAGATCCCCGTTGAGCTTTCTAATCTTCAGCTTGGATTGTTATAGCACGTCCTCAACAACAAGTAAACAATACAAGCATACTATATTTCATGGTGTTAGATCTATTCTAGCATATATAATCAATAATGTAAAAGCATTTGACATATTCCAATGGAAACAATATTCATTCAAATACACATTACTGGACAGGAAAAGATATTTCTATTAATAAGAATCAGAGATTACAAGTGACAACCTCTGACAGCACGTCTGCGAACCGGAGAAACTGAATCCCCCACTTGGTCCTCCACCACCTCAATCCTCCATCACTTCGATAGCAAGCTTACTAACAATGGGAAAGCTTGGGAAGAACACAATAGTGCTCCAAGGGACAAAGGGATGCAGACTCAAGCATAAAGTTCTGGCAACAATGGACTATAATTTCGATGCTCTCAATTTTCTCTTATGCTTTCAATGTACCAAGGGGTTCCTTATATAGATTTTCAAAGGGATTTGAAAGGTCAAATCCATGTGATCTCAAGGCATATGGAAGGCCAGGAGTCATATGAGTCGGATCCAAGTCAAGGAAAACTCCAAAATGTTTTGGACTATGCACACATCCCGATGTACGCGACTATCGAGGGAATACCCGCATATGTACGCGGTTATTTGGGGAAAAACCGCGTATATCAATATTATAATGTTTTTGGGGATGATCAAGGTAACATCAAAAGATATAAAGTGGTCCAAAGGGGTTAATGAGTCTGCAGCGGGACAAGGGAAGGCCATACAATGTGTGATTCACCTAGTGTGGTGAAATCCACTATAACAGCAACTACTTTAGCCAATACAACATTCATCCATATCTCACTGAAACTTTCTAGATGCCTTCCATCTCTACCAGGACAACATTGAGATTGTGCACTAATCCAATATGTCAGCAAAGAGGTTTCATTCTAGATAAGTAGCAATGGAGAATTTGTATAGCACCATGAGCTACTTACCCATCACATGAATATTAGTATTATACTGTCATTAATGCAAACATCCTATCATGCATAATACAATAACTAAATATAAACAAATGCATAACAAAATAATGAAATGACAATTGAATACTTATCTTTATTTGTTTCGTGGGTATACTCCTTCTTGAGTCTTCAGCTTCATCATCTTCTTCATTCATGGTAGCATCGTTTCTTATCCAAATGATAAGGAGGATAAGAAGTTCTTCAATAGTTGAGTTCTTCATATTCCTCATTGCTTGAGGGATCTTCTTTGGATGGTGAGATCTTGATCTTCAATTTCTCCCATCTTCTCTTCTCTTCTTATGATTGAAGCTTCTTCTTCTTCATGAAGTCTACTGAAATGTAATCACTTCCTTCTGGAACACATTCCTTGAATGAATGAATTCCACGATCCTGGGAGGCCATTCAAGGTGGCCATCACCACTTCTGCTTCAAGTTGTTCTTGATTTGAGAGACTCTTATGACTGCATGGTCTCTGCATTCTATATCTTCTCATTCTTCAACTGGTTTCTTTAGGTCATATTCTGATTTTGTTCTTCCCTTCAAATAGCTTGAAATTCTGGAAGACCTTCAACAACTTTGCTTGCAATAGGTAGTGCTCTGCAGTGCACATGTGAAAGCCTTCTATGCCAAAGCTCATTTGGCTCTATCATATCATGGATCAAGGCTTGTTCTGGATATCCCTTCAATTTGTACAAGCCTCCTTCTTGTTCTCTAATCACTACCGCATCATCGATAGTCTTTCCTTTTAGCAATATGATGACTTGACCATCTATGAATGCAATCCGCATTCCTTTTACATCAATGCTGAAATGGAGAGAAGGTTCTTCTTGAATCCTGGAACAAACAATACTTCTTTCATTGTTAGAGAATTACCAGAGTCTAGCTTGTACGAAGATTCCCCACTACCTTTTATTGGATATTGGTAGTCATCTCCTAGTTTCACCTTGTGAGGTGATTCATGTTTTGAGAGTCTTACAAAGGATTCCTTGAATCCTGTCATATGTTTGGAATCCCCACTGGCTATAAGCCAATCATCACTTCCATGAGTAATGTTTCCAGTGAGAGCTAATATCAAAACATATTCTTCCTCGCTTGAAGAATCTTCACTTTCATATCTGGATCTCTTTTTGGATAGTTCATCATCCTCTGCAACATGAGCATGATGTCTTCTTTGGCCTTGTGAAAGACTTCTAACCTCGTCTCCCTCTGAAACTGGAACCTCCATACTCATGTAGGTGTCCAATCCATTTTCTTCAAAGAGATCATATACTTCCATGATTGGAAGTTGTCAACTTCCGCAAGATTTTAACTAAGCTGATGTGATATATCATATTGAAATGAGAACCTCAAATGGAAATAGCAAAGGATTAGATCTTACCGATTTGAGGTGACCGTCCTTGTCCCGGAGTTCGTTGATCTAGGGTTTATCACAGAAACCCTAATTTTCAAAACTTGGAATATTTTAGATCTGATTGGATGAATAGATATATCTCTTCAAATGGAGCTGTCCAATGTACTCTTTTTCTAAAAACAATGGAGGGAAACTCCCAAAACAGGAAGCCCTAATTTTCTGATTTCTTTTGCAGAAATTCCTGTTACTGTTTCTGTGATATCTCTGAAACTAATGATCCCATGTGTCTAAAATTTATTAATGAGGTAACCTCGCATGTCCCTGATCCAACACCATAGGTTTCATCAGAATTGGTTTCACCATTTGGTATTTATGATCCTTTTCCCAAGGTGACCTGTTACAGGACTGTTCAGAACAATGAAGTTGAATGGCATGCCACGTGTCATTGGTTCATCTTCTGAGTCTGAAATTTAGAGAACAGAAATTAAAGTCCGTTCCCTTTCTAGAAAATCTTCAGAAATTCCATTTGGACCTCTGTAGCCCAAGATATTGCAGATCTCCCCAGGTGTCCTGTTTATGGATGATTTCTAGAAGAGGATGGAACCCTAACTTGGAGAGATCATATCTCCCAGAATATAGCGAATCAGAGGATGACCTTTTCCAACAGTGTTCATCAGGATGTTATCTTCGGCCCCTACAAGTTTTAGCTTCTGAGACTTCACCAATCTCAGAATATAGCGACTGTACCAAAACTTAGCAGTTTTAGTATTTAGGGTTTCTCCTAGCTAGGGGTCAAACTAGGGTTTGACTTTCCCGGAGATTTACCCAACCAAATTTCTTGATCCAGGTCTCTAAATTTCGGTTTTGATGAGGAGAAAAATCCTATGCTGGTCTCACCCAAAAATTCCTCTTTTGTAGAAATCCCTAATTTCCACATCGAAACTGAAAATGATTGAAATTGAATTCCACATCAACAAAAAGATGCACCCTTCAATGGAGAGTCATCCTAGCATACTTTTGCTGAAAATATGTGGAGGAAGATCCACAAAATAGGAAACCCTAGTTCCTATAGCTGCACAATGTATTCTTCTCAGGTTAGCTCTGATACCATGTTAGTTTTTCAACATTTAAGCTAGCATTATGTTAGGATCTTTTCACTGAGAGAATAACAAGCACAGCAATAACATAAGCAGATCACATGAGACAAGAGACACAAAGAGTTTTGATAGGGGAAACCATAAATGGAGAAAACCCCTCAACTTCCTCTAAGATAGTATCACCACAAGATGTGAAACCCAAAACAGTAAGATGACCTCCCAACACAACAGCAGCCTTGTGTCTTCTGTCAATCCCAAGTATTTCCTTCTCCAAAGGTGTGCCACACTTGAGAGAGCAAGTGATTTAATTCACAAGCGATAAATAGAGAGACACACACTCTCTATTTATATTAGTCCGTTCACTTAAGTTTCCATTTCACAGGTAGGATTAACCCTAATAATTACTACTCGAGCCTACACCTTAATTAGTGTATAATAACTCAAGTGCCCCGAAACCGTGGGGACTTACCTAATGACTTGATATGACTTGATTACATTATTAATCCTCTCGATTGGAACATTGGGGCATGACCACATGACTCAAATAGAAACATCCTGGAATAAACATCGGGTTACAATATATGAAATACATAGAAGAATACATTCCGAAGTTACATATACATCAACAGCTCGATTGTTGCTCCAGTTTCTCGTGCTCGTCTTTATCACAATGTAGGAACCTGTAGCTTGATGCTGGCGGTTATAAGGGTGCTGGAAAAACCTAGGGTTTTCCCCTTCGGCTTCATGGTTGACCCTGATAGGGCGTGAGTGCACTTCTTTTATTCATCACTACTGCGGCTCCCATTTTGCAAGGTTTCCTCTGCTCTTCCAGTTCAACCTTCGTGGTGACAAGGGAGAGGTTTCTTCTTTCTCTACTCGTGGTTTTTAGTAATTACGGTGGCTGCACTCCCAAATAAATTGTCGATAAGCTACAGTTCTTAATATATTCATTTATTTTCATTTCAGCAATAATAAAACTTTAAGGGTTAACTTAAATACTGCTCCTTCTTTATTTTCCAGGTTCGGCTTTCTCTTGAGGAAACGGAACACAACACTTCCACCGTGGAATCTCCCGGTAAGCCTGGTTCTAAACGTGGAATTTCTCCTTGCTGGCTG
The DNA here is from genome assembly GCA_001517045.1 of Pseudotsuga menziesii. NCBI lineage: Eukaryota > Viridiplantae > Streptophyta > Pinopsida > Pinales > Pinaceae > Pseudotsuga > Pseudotsuga menziesii. The sequence goes on from LPNX011233544.1 coordinate 6,370, forward strand.
TTAGAGCTGTTAAAGGTTGACTTGAGTATCGCAACTCTAATATTACTTCGGCTTAGTGCAGTCTCTTAAACTGTTTTGGTTAAATAAATTTTTACCAGGTTTAACCCTGCACTGTGCAAGGGTAATATGACTTCGGTCGAATGTAATAGATTCCTTTTTGTTTTTAAAAACTGTAAATAGGAGGTAGCAGGGTTGTATCATGTCTGCAAGGGAGGTCACGACCTCGACTGTTGCTTCTTTTATTGCATCCTTCCGCTTATTTAGGGTTTTCACCCAAGATTTGATAATATATAAAAGTTTTATTATATTTAATGTCTCTTCTTGTTCATTTTACCATCTACAGATTTAAATTTAAGCAAAGCATAGTAAAAATAATTGAAAAGGGTTTATAGAAGCAGAACTGAATATTTAAAATGTGGCCGTGAATGGAAATGTTGTTTTTAATTCTTGATATTTGTTTTATTTATAAAAACCGAACTTATAGGGTTCAACCCTAATTTTTACAATTGCGATCCAGTCAGTTGCTCAACCTGTTAATTAAAAATTAACATTATAGACCCTATGGTTGACTGTGAGCAACATAAATATAAAATATTTAAGCCTTAATGGTTAGGCTCTTCATTAGAGCAATTTATGGTTCTGCAAGACTATGTTATACTACTAATAATAAATTCTTTTACAGTATTAATGTATGTATTAACTTTTTAAATTATATATGCAGATAGGGTTATACCCTTATACCAATATCATATTTGTTATTTCTAATTCTAGCATTAGTGTAGGTTGTGTTATAACTTTGTAATTCCTTTAATGTAACAGAGTTAAGTAAATAAAGTTCTTTTTAATAAATTTGTTATTAAGTTTCTTTATACAGGCTTATACCCCGATTTCTACTTATTGGAAATCATAAATGCAAGTATAAACTTTTCGAATTAGAAAATCCTGTTGTATTCTTATTAGATATTACTATTGTCTTAAAATAATGTTTAATTACTTTATGAAGCCCAGTGTATAACTAGTTCATATATAAACTTTATTTAATTGCATTCTAAGTATAAACAAACTAAGTTTTAACTGTATAATAATATACTATTTAAACGTTATTTGTTTATAATGTAAAAACATAGATACATTACTAGTGATATAATAATATCATTACTTCTTCTTAATGTTCTATGATTGTTATTTTAATGTTATTTACCCAATGTTTGGTTTGGGTTCTTTATTTAGTTATAAAGCTTGAATATTTCTGTACATTACTTATTAAATATTAAAGTATACTTTTCTATACATAACTATATAAATTTCTATAAATATTATAACATTTATCTATCATGTTAGATAATAAAAATAATAGTTTGAATTATGTTTAGACTTAACTAAAATAAAAGAGTATACCGTAATACAATAAATGCATTCTTAACTAAGATGCAAACTAATACCAATAGGATTTAACTGTGACATCAAACAGGTAAATAACAGATAAGTAATTATATTCTACTATCAGTATTATTTTATTTTATCTCTAAAAGATTAAATCTTTTTTATGCTAGAAGATAACAGTGATAACTTAAACTGCAGAGATACTTAGTCTATCTTTTCATTTTTACAGCTAGTATTTACAGAAAAACAAAGATACAATACTAGGAATAGTTTTAAGTCCGTAAGAAGATAACTTATGAATTTGCACAAATACTCGTAGAACTGCAAGTAAAATAGGGAACTTGGTTCAGAAGAATACTACTTCTCAACTCCGAGATACTGTGCTGGAGTACGGTCTGGTGATACCAGATGTGGAAAAACACAGCACTATTAACAAATTTAACTTCTGATATTCTGAAATACTAACTTTACTGAAACTAACTAACTACTCAGACATATAAATAAACATAACATGCATCCATTCATACTCAGTAAACATAAGAAAAAAAATTACAGAACCTGTTTAAGCTGTGGAAAACAACAGCAATGGGAGGCCGTTCCTCCCTACCAACTCCTGGAGAGCGCTCAGACAGCGACTTCTCAAGACCCTCAATATTGCTCTGGTCTCCCTGGCTAGAACTAGGTGCATCAAATCAAATACCAGTCTTCAACTCAGTATCAACTCAGAACTATCAGTCAGTTCTCTCATCCCAAATAGCTGTAATAAAAATCAAGTTACTGCAGCAATCCACTCAAAACACTTCCTTACTGTTTTTCCCTCTTTCCTCAATGAAATTCCTGAATAACATTCACCTAAATGAATTCTCTCTGGAATAAAATCTGAGCAACCTTAGCTCTCTTCATTGAGTACTTTTAAAAGATTGCCTAGGTCTTTGTTGGGTTAACTGTCATTTAATGAGCCACCTACTCTGATTCCACTTTCTTGGGGAATGATGACCCCAAATATAGGGAATTTGCCACCTGCAACTTAGGAAGTGTTTGAGGATGCTGCCACTTGTCCTTTTGCCTGTCCACCTAGTTCCATCCACCAGTTTGACGAGTAACCTCTTTTAATAGCTCTCCCATGCTGTTGTCTCCATAATTTATTTATTAATAATAAAATATTCTGAATTACACTCCATAACTGTTGACTTTGCCGAGTCATCAATCCCTACATAGGATTAAATTTAACATAATGTCTCAGAAATATAATAAAACAATTTACATAATTTTACAAAATTGGGGTATGTGACATACACACCCCCTTAAAATGTAACATCGTCCTCGATGTTACTTATTCTTCTTCCTCAGGAACCTCCTGGAATAGATTCGGGTATGCTTCCCGCATCTTACTTTCCGGTTCCCAAGTAGCTTCTTCAGGACTAAGGTGCTTCCATTGCACCTTCAGTTGTCCAATTGTGCGGTTCCATAGAGTAATCTCCCTCCTCCTGAGGATACAATCTGGTTCCACCAGAACTTCCCCTTCTGGTTCTACCTGTACAATGTTCCAATCAATCACATGAGTAGCATCATGAACATACTTTTTCAGAACAAAAATATGAAAAATATTGTGTACTTTTAAATTAGGTGGTAACGCTAGCTGATATGCTACTTAACCAACTCTAGATAAAATTTCAAACGGACCACATTAACGTGGCGCTAATTTTGCACAACTCCCCAATCTTAGGGAGCTCTTCTTTGGTCTTACCTTTATGAACACATGCTCACCCACCTGGAACTCTTTAGGAGTTCTTTTCAAATCTGCTTGGCTCTTTTGCCGATCCTGGGTAACCTTCAAGTTCTCCTGCACTTGTTTTACAATCTATTCGATTTCTTTTAATAATTCGGGTCCCAACACTAATCTATCTACTGGATTATTCCAGGAGATAGGAGTGTTACATTTACGCCCATACAGAATTTCAAAAGGACTGAACTTAGTTGATGATTGATAGTTGTTATTGTATGCAAATTATGCTAAATGCAAGTAATCTTCCCACTTACCTGGCTGATCCTTGACGTACATTCTTAACAGATCCTCCAACACTTGATTAACCCTTTCAGTCTGTCCATCCATCTGAGGATGGAAAGAGGTGCTGAAATTCAGTGTGGTGTTTAATCCTTTAAACAAGGATTTCCAGAAATTCCCTATGAATTTAGGATCCCTGTCCGATATAATAACTTTCGGTACACCATGTAGCCGAAAAAACTGTTTTAAGAAAATGTCTGCTATATTTGCAGCCTTAAAAGTGGTTTTAACAGGAATAAAATGTGCTGCTTTACTTAGTTTATCCACTACCACCATAATTGAATCATTCTGATTTTGATTTCTGGGTAATCCAGTAATGAACTCTAAGCTGATTATTTCCACTTCCAGCTAGGAATAGGCAAGGGTTGTAATAACCCAACTGGATGTTGATGTTTTGTCTTAACTTGTTGACAGTCCAAACACCTAGCTATATACTCAGGCACTTCATATTTCATATCAGGCCAGAAATAATCTTTTCTCAACATGGTGACAGTCTTTTGGTAGCCTGGATGCCCTGAATAAGGGGTTTTATGCACTTCATCCAGAATCAGCAATTTAACTTTAGACACATTAGGCATGTACAGTTTGTCTTTAAACAATAAAAATCCATCTGTAATTAGACTATAACCCTTAACTAAACTTTATGTGGGTTCTTCCTTAGCTATAGCTTGTAATTTTTGATAATTTTCATCCAATTTTATCCCTTCAGCTAGCTGTTCATTGAAATCTAAATTATAAGTACTGATTGCTATTTAATAGTTCAGCTTTGCATTTCTGCTCAAAGCATCAGCTACTTTATTTTATTTTCCTTTTATGTGCTAAATTTCGAAATCGTATTCACTTAGGAAGGCTAGCCATCTGGCTTGCCTTGCATTTAAGTTAGGCTGATCTCAAAGATATTTTAGACCCTTATTATCAGTCATTAAAGTAAACTTTATTCCTATTAAGTGGCGTCGCCACATTTTTAAAGCATGAATAACAGCAGCTAGTTCCAAATCATACGTGGCATAATTCTTTTCATGGATCTTTAGCTTCCTGGACTCATAGGCAATGACATGCCCATCTTGAGTCAACACTCCACCTAGATCGTCATTACAAGCATCAATACAAACCACGAAATCTTTATTGGGATCCGCTATTCTTAGAATAGGCACAGTTGTTAATAAAGTTTTTAGTTTCTTAAGGCTTTCTTCACATTTTACGTTCCAATCGAATTTCTTGCCTTTCTTTTGCCAGGAAGTGATTGGGTTGGCTATTTTTGAAAAGCCTTCTATGAATCTCCAGTAATAATCGGTGATTCCCATGAAAGACCTAACATCTGTTACATCTTTTGGTACTGGCCATTCTTCAATTGCCCTGATCTTTTCAGGATCAACTAAAATCCCTTCTTTAGTCACCACGTGACCTAAGTACTGGATTTCATCCTTGAAGAAATCACACTTACTGAACTTCACAAAGAGCTGTTGCTCTCGCATTTCTTGTAAGACTATCCATAAATGTTCCTTATGTTCCTCTTCATTTTTAGAATAAATTAAAATATCATCGATGAATACAACAACAAACTTATCTAAGTATTTATGCATTATGTTATTCATTAGACACATAAAGACGGCTGGGGCATTAGTAAGCCCAAATGGCATTACGACGAATTCGTAATGTCCATACCTAGTTCTGAAAGCTGTCTTGAAAATGTCTTCTTCTTTAATTCTCACCTGATGATAGCCTGATCTTAGGTCTATCTTAGAGAACACCGTAGCTCCACGTAGCTGATCAAACATATCATCTAGGTGGGGCAACGAATATATGTTTTTAATTGTCATTTTATTTAGTTGACGGTAATCTATGCATAGTCGCATAGTTTCGTCCTTCTTTCTGACAAAAATTACTGGTGCTCCCCAAGGGGACACACTAGGACGAATATATTTCTTATCGATTAATTCCTTTAACTGTGATTTTAATTTTTTAAGTTCCAGAATATTCATACGGTACAGAGCCTTTGATCTAGGTACAACACCTGGTACCAGCTCTAATGTGGAATCCAGTTCCCTCCTAGGAGGTAATCTTAGAATTTCCTCTGGAAAAACATCAATAAATTCATTTCACACAGGAATATCCTCTATTTTTATTTTATTTTTTCAACTTTCTTTGCCTCATCTATAATAATTACAGCATAGGCCTTGCATCCTTTCCTGACTGCTCTTTTGAGCTACAAGGCAGAAATCTGCCTAACTACAGTTTTCCTAGGAATACCTTTAACTATTACACGTTGTTCATTCTTATTTACACATGTAAACATTTTATCAAAACAGTTTAAAACTACCCTGTGTTGTTCTAACCAGTCCATGCCTATAAGTATGTCATACGAGCCAAGTGGAATAACATTTAATTTAACAACAGTTTTAAAATCATTCATATCTAAAGCACAATCTTTAACATAACAATTTACCTTCCTTTTTGCCCCTTTGGCTAGTTGAACTAGCCAAGAGTTATCAAACTTATCAACAGTCAACTTAAACGTTTCTACTATCTGCGGTGAAATATAACTTAGGCTAGCACCTGGATCTATCAAAATAGTTACAGGAGTTTTGTTAACCATACCTTCTACTTCCACCATGGAAGTTTGGTACTCAGCTTGGCGATTCTCCAACGCTGCATTGATTCGAGGCATGGTCCTTGCAAAGTATCCAACAGTCATTTCATCTTGTATTGTATGAATATTGTTGTTTGGCTTCTTCCGATTTGGGCAAACTGAAGCATAGTGTGGGCCATTGCACTCCCAACACTTAACAGGTTCCTTTCATTCAAAATTATTAGTGAAATTTCCATGATTATTAGAAACCTCCTTGCTTCCCTTGAAGTTATTGGAGTTATTTGAAGCACCATTTTTGCTTCACTGAAAGTTCTTACCATTAGAATGGTTTCTGTTCTTATTGTTTCTGAAATTTTTCTGGGGTACATACTCCTTTTTCTTGAATTCAGACTGATTACCATTATTTTTAGCCTTCCAATTGGCTATTCCTTCCTTCTTTTTATTCTGTTCAAAACAGAAATTAGCTTTTCGCATGGCTTCTTCCAGAGTTTTGGGGTTATCATATTCGATTTTGTCCTTTATATGGTATGGCAGGTAGCTGAGAAACCGTTGTACCTTAGGTTTCTCATCAACTAAATATGACACATACCTTAACAGACTTAAGAACTTGCTGTTTAAGTCTTTCATAGTCATGGACCCAAGCTTTAACTCATAAAACTCCTTGGCCCTTTCTTCATAGTATTATTCAGACATGAACTTCTTCTTGAAGTACCTTTTAAAAGTACTCCAATTGACCTCTTTTTCTTTAATCCCCTTAACCCTCTTCAAATCTTGCCACCAAATATCTGCCTTTCCAGAAAGGTTATAGATGGCCATTCTCGCCTTCAACTAATTCGAATAATTATAAATCTGAAAATATTTTCTCATCCCAGATAACCAGGATTCTGCCTCTTCTCCTTTTTTTGTTTCTCCATTGAAAGTTGGGGGTTTTATTTTCTTGAACTCCCTAGAAATCTCTTCATAAGGCCTGTACTTTTTCTTCCTTTTATACAACTCGGCTTCACTACTGTCACTAGTAGTGTAATAGCTCTGTTGTTCCTTACTTCCTTCTGATGATGAACTGCTATCAGGTTTAGCTAGTTTCATCTTTTTGGACCCTTTTTGATGGCTAGCTTCTTCAGATTCAGACCTTCTATTTTTCCCTTCAGTCTAAAATTTCTCTATCAGAATTTGATTTAACTCCGCTTGAGTCTTCATAATTCATTCATTATCCTTATTGACTGATTCTAATTTAGTCTTTAAACCTTTTATGGTTTGCATCAACTCTGAGGAGTGAGTAGTTATCTCCTCAATCACAGGTTCTCTGGACATCTGTCTGGTCTCAGTGTTTGGAGATTCCTCCCCAACATATTCTCCTATGTTTTCCATACCTGCCTGTTAGATTCAAAAAAAAAAAAAATTCTGCTTTTCACATAAAACAAAATACAGGTTAGTATATTATTTTTACTGTTCTGCAGAAAGTAGTTTGGGCCACATCAAGGCCTAGTGTTTGAACCATGCTCTGATACCACATGTCAAACCCCAAAATTTTGAAAAATTTAAAACTTTTAAAAATAACATATAATCACATTAAATGCAGTCATTAACTGTTTGATTATTTTATGTTACTAGAGTGTAACTGAATGATCTTTTAAATGTGCTTCACTTATATGATGAGTTTTTTGTCAGTTACTGATTGTTTTCTAAAAAATGCAACAGCAAGGGGGATTGCTATGACAGACTGGGCTTACTTAGCTTTTGAGCTAATTCGGTAGTTTTTCTTTCTCTGACAGATATATAGGTAAGGTTCGGGTCACTGTTAATAGATCTTTTTAAAGTATTAGATAACCAAATGCTGTACCAATTTGTCGGTAAAAATATACATAATCATGCTATCCAGTTTATCAAGCTTTTACAGGTAAAGCCTTTCCTAGAATTCTCCTTAAAATCTTACTGATAGAAAACTGGTATTTACTTAGAAAAATGATAGCTATTTTCTTTTATAATATCAGCATTAAATATTCCTATGAAGTATTGAATCATTTGATGAGTTTACTGTGATGCAATCATAGAGTTAAATAATAACTCTTATCTAATACAGTAAGTAAAACTGGGTTATCATATTCAGACACAATTTACTTGTCTAATGTTACCGTATCATGCCAAGTTGAAATACGGTTACCAATGTGAAGGATCTTGAGTTAATAATATTGATCTAAATACTTTACTTACTTCCAGAAATTACAATATTCGCTATCTGATACATGTCTTTTTTTTAAATATTTAATGATTTACATTGGTTGGAAAACTATTCTATTTCCATGGCGACAAATGGATATCATCTAAAACACCTTTCGACTTGGTCCTAGAGTTTTCATGATCAAACTTATTATAAGTTTCCAGGTTTTAAACTATCATGGAGAAATGGTGATAACCATTTATATAAACTGCTTATTATTCATTTACTTATCGAACCTGGTAACTCTTTGCGCTTGAAGGATGACTAAAGCCTAAATGCTACCATAAAGAATCTAATACAAATTAAGATATTGTATAAATATAACAACGATGAGTCCAAACAACTGGAATAATCTGAAACCAAAAAGGGTAGATTATAAAGCTGGTTTTTCTAAGTCAAAGTTCTAGTATGACTAGTTCTTTTAACACCTATGCAAAAATATGGCAATAGGTATTATAGTTTGTAGATTAAATAACAATTATACTTAGCACTGATCTATTATTTATAGACTTAAAGGAGTGATATAATTGTTGTCTCCACTTGAGACTAGGGTCATTGGTCAAATGGTTGTAAGATTTATAAACCATTATAACTCAACAATATACCTCCCTATCCTTATAACTTTATAATACAAGGTTATTTATGCAGTGACTTAAACTTGGACGAGGTCTAAAATGCCAAGTCATAATATATACACAACGCAAGTGTTATCGTATACAATGCAAAGGTTTTATATTAAAAAGCATAGTTGTAAAGTTTGTAAGGCATCATTTAATATTTGAAATATATAGTATCTGTATGCATAGCTCTAATGTTGATGTTATAAATTTGATGTAGGTACAAACATAGGGTAGCGACCTTATGGGAAAATCCATGCATTGAAAATGTTTTGAACACAAATTATTGGCAAACTGTGTTGTAAAACAATAGTCCTCAACCCACTCGCATGCAAAATATTTTAGCACTGACGTGGTCACTCCTTGGCCATGCACTTTCTGAATAAAACGTTGACTCAACCCTAGAACACATCACTTTCTCCCTCGCCTTCGGGCTTGAACGCTCCGTGAACCCTCCTGGTTCATTTTTACTGTGGCTAGCTTAATAGCAGCTCGAACGTTGCTCCAGTTTCTCGTGCTCATCTTCATTACAATGTAGGAACCTGTAGCTTGATGCTGGTGGTTATAAGGGTGCTGGAAAAACCTAGGGTTTTCCCCTTCGGCTTCATGGTTGACCCTGATAGGGCGTGAGTGCACTTCTTTGATTCATCACTACTGCGGCTCCCATTTTGCAAGGTTTCCTCTGCTCTTCCAGTTCAACCTTCGTGGTGACAAGGGAGAAGTTTCTTCTTTCTCTACTCGTGGTTTTTAGTAATTACGGTGGCTGCACTGCTAAATAACTTGCCGGTAAGCTACAGTTCTTAATATATTCGTTTCCTTTCATTTCAGCAATAATAAAACTTTAAGGGTATCTTAAATACTGCTCCTTCTTTATTTTCCAGGTTCAGCTTTCTCTTGAGGAAAGGGAACGCAACACTTCCACCGTGGAATCTCCCGGTAAGCCTGGTTCCGAACGTGGCATTTCGCATTGCTGGCTGTTAGAGCTGTTAAAGGTTGACTTGAGTATCGTAAATCTAAGATTACTTCGGCTTAGTGCAGTCTCTTAAACTGTTTTGGTTAAATAAATTTTTACCAGGTTTAACCCTCCACTATGCAAGGGTAATACGACTTCGGTCGAATGTAATAGATTCCTTTTTGTTTTTAAAAACTGTAAATAGGAGGTAGCAGGGTTGTATCCTATCTACAAGGGAGGTCACGACCTCGACTGTTGCTTCTTTTACTGCATCCTTCTGCTTATTTAGGGTTTTCACCCAAGATTTGATAATATATAAAAGTTTTATTATCTTTACTGTCTCTTCTTGTTCATTTTACCATCTACAGATTTAAATTTAAGCAAAGCACAGTAAAAATAATTGAAAAGGCTTTATAGAAGCAGAACTAAAGATTTAGAATGTGGCTGTGAATGGAAATGTTGTTTTTAATTCTTGATATTTGTTTTATTTATAAAAACCGAACTTATAGGGTTCAACCCTAATTTTTACAATTGCGATCCAGTCAGTTGCTCAACCTGTCAATTAAAAATTAACATTATAGACCCTGTGGTTGACTGTGAGAAACATAAATATAAAAGATTTAAGCCTTAATGGTTAGGCTCATCATTAGAGCAATTTATGGTTCTTCAAGACTATGTTATAATAGTAATAATAAATTCTTTTATAGTATTACTGTATGTATTAACTTTTTAAATTATATATGCAGATAGGGTTATACCCTTATACCAATATCATATCTGCTATTTCTATTTCTTGCATTAGTGTAGGTTGTGTTATAACTCTGTAATTCCTTTAATGTAACAGAGTTAAGTAATAAAGTTATTTTTAATAAATTTGTTATTAAGTTTCTTTATACAGGCTTATACCCTGATTTCTACTTATTGGAAATCATAAATGCAAGTATAAACTTTTCGAATTAGAAAAGCCTGTTGTATTTTTATTAGATATTACTATTGTCTTAATATAATGTTTAATTACTTTATGAAGCCCAGTGTATAACTACTTCATATATAAACTTTATTTAATTACATTCTAAGTATAAAAAAACTAAGTTTTAATTGTATAATAATATACTATTTAAGCGTTATTTGTTTATAATGTAAAAACATAGATACATTACTAGTGATATAATAATATCATTACTTCTTCTCAATGTTCTATGATTGTTATTTTAATGTTATTTACCCAATGTTTGGTTTGGGTTCTTTATTTAGTTATAAAGCTTGAATATTTCTGTACATTACTTCTTAAATATTAAAGTATACTTTTCTATACATAACTATATAAATTTCTGTAAATATTATAACATTTATCTATCATGTTAGATAATAAAAATAACAGTTTGAAGTATGTTTAGACTTAACTAAAATAAAAGAGTATACCGTAATACAATAAATGCATTCTTAACTAAGATGTAAACTAATACCAATAGGATTTAATTGTGACATCAAACAGGTAAATAACAGATAATTAATTATATCCTACTGTCAGTATTATTTTATTTTATCTCTAAAAGATTAAATCCTTTTTATACTAGAAGATAACAGTCATAACTTAAACTGCAGAGATACTTAGTCTATCTTTTCATTTTTACAGCTAGTATTTACAAAAAAACAAAGATATAGTACTAGGAATAGTTTTAAGTCCGTAAGAAGATAACTTATGAATTTGCAAAAATACTCGTAGAACTGTAAGTAAAATAGGGAACGCGGTTCAGAAGAATACTACTTATCAACACCGAGATACTGTGCTGGAGTACGGTCTGGTGATACCAGATGTGGAAAAACACAGCACTATTAACAAATTTAACTTCTGATATTCTGAAATACTAACTTTACTGAAACTAACTAACTACTCAGACATATAAATAAACATAACATGCATCCATTCATACTCAGTAAACATAAGAAAAAAAATTACAGAACCTGTTTAAGCTGTGGACAACAACAGCAATGGGAGGCCGTTCCTCCCTACCAACTCCTGGAGAGCGCTCAGACAACGACTTCTCAGGACCCCCAAGCTTGCTCTGGTCTCCTTGGCTGGAACTAGGTGCAGCAAATCAAATACCAGTCTTCAACTCAGTATCAACTTAGAACTATCAGTCAGTTCTCTTAGTCCAAATAGCTTTAATAAAAATCAAGTTACTGCAGCAATCCACTCAAAACACTTCCTTACTGTTTTTCCCTATTTCCTCAATGAAATTCTTGAATAACATTCACCTAAATGAATTCTCTCTGAAATAAAATCTGAGCAGCCTTAGCTCTCTTCATTGAGTACTTTTAAAAGATTGCCTAGGTCTTTGTTGGGTTAACTGTCATTTAATGAGCCACCTGCTCTGATTCCACTTTCTTGGGGAACCATGACCCCAAATATAGGGAAGTTTCCACCTGCAACTTAGGAAGTGTTTGAGGATGCTGCCACTTGTCCTTTTGCCTTTCCACCTAGTTCCATCCACCAGTTTGACTAGTAACCTCTTTTAACAGCTCTCCCATGCTGTTGTCTCCATAATTTATTTATTAATAATAAAATATTATGAATTACACTCCATAACTGTTGAATCTGCTGAGTCATCAATCCCTACTTAGGATTAAACTTAACATAATGTCTCAGAAATATAATAAAACAATTTACATAATTTTACAAAATTGGGGTATGTGACAGAGGACCTTTCTTAAACTTGCAATTTTAATATGGTTCCATGGGCCTTGACTATCACTAATCGTTGCCCAAGTGTTCTATATTATAAGTTTCCAAAGTATGATGATTTTACTGTTAATATCATAGTTATATGGAGTCACGAATTGGATAGTCATTGACTAGTCCATGATTGGAATTATATATATAATGTTATATTTGTAAATGATTGATAACATGTTATAGATGTGTGTGTGTGTGTGTGTTAAAAAGGGTCTTACTCATTTTATGATTATGTGTAAATGAATGCATATGTATTAGATAAATTGCATATTAACATATATAAACATGTGGTTACACGTTTAGTGATTTGTACAGGTTTTATGATGAATATGTAAGCCAAAGGATACATGAAATATTCATATACAATGATAGAGAATGCAAAAGTATGCTAAGCCTCTTCACAGTAATAACATTGTCATAAGCTAAAATATGTTACTCTTTTGAATGTACATGTTATAAAACTTGAAGTAATAACCCGTAAAGTCAGAAGAGACTCATTGAAGTTTCATAATGCATCATAGTATTCTTTGGGTACATAATAAACCGTAAATGGTAATCCATCGATTTACGCCATTTTTTTATGTTTGATTTTTGAGTTGTTACGAATGGTATCAGGGAAACGTTTTAACACTTTGTAGTATATGGGATTATCCATGAAATGGAAATTTAATTATGGAAATTACACTGGCAAAAAATTACTTTTCACATTAGGCAATAGAGGACACTTGCAAGACAAACACAACCAAATATTCCAAATGATATAGGGAATAAAAAACCAGTTTCATCACAATTGTTTAATTTGTATTTAGACACAACGAGAACAAGAGTTGAATTGGAAATAAATTGGGGAAATTTGGCTATCCAAGAAGAAATTGTAGACTAATAATGAAATTCAAGACATCAAAGTCATAATTAAAAAATGATGAGTGGCGAAGAAATTTTTCCCAACAAGGCAACATTAATCTACCACGAAGAGAAGGTGAAATTTTAAATGATTAACAACAAATTGTTACTCGTGAAATGTTTAGAACTATGTAGAGTATAAGAAATGAACTCCAAATATTTAAGACTAATAACATGAAGGAAAAATAAGAAAAATAGGAGCTAAATGGTTTCCTACTAAATTTTTTACTGAAATGAAAATAAACAACAACCAACATGTACATCTAGTAATGTAGTGATAGGTCCACACAAAGAGAAAAGGACTCAAAGCCAAGATCCCAAATTCAACTTTAGTTCTAAATTTAAATCTATCTCTTCTTCATAAAATAAAATTGATGATTCTAGAAGTAGATTTTCTAACACATCCTCTCCATGTCCTAAGAAAATGTCTAAACACTGAAGTAATTCAGAACTACAAGGAGAGTTTAGAAATATCAAGGCTCCAAATTTTGATGGAGAGTCAGCGGCCAGTGAAAAGGTAGAAGAATGGTTTCTCGAAATGTATAAGTATTTATGGGTTTATGCCTATCCAAGTGAGCTAAAGTATTTTTTAACCATTTACAATTTTAATATAAAAGCTACCCATTGGTGGAGATATCTAAAAATTACAAGAAAACTAAAAGAAACAAAATTCCAATGGAAAGAATTCAAGAAATTGTTTAGAGATAAGTATTTATCTAAAAGGTTTTATGATAAAAAAAATTATGGAAATATCATGAACTGAAAAACAGGTCCATGAACATGGACATTCTAGTTAATAGAATCCTAGAGTTGTCACAACATGTCCCTTATATCAAAGAGGATAAAATCGAAATCCAGAGGTTTCTAAGATGGATATATGCACACTATGCAAACAACATTGAGATTGATGCACCAAAGGCACTAGAAAAATATATACATAAATCTAGATTGTGTTATGAACATAGCCAAAATATATCTTAAAATAAACATAGTATTATTGAGGTTAAACATTTTATAACCTCCAAATGAAAGGATTGAAGCCACCGCCACACAAAAATTAGTATAACAGATCAACAAATAATATAATTTTGATAGCAAATTTTTTTAGAATATAAAGATTGTTAGTAAAGTGAATTTTAGTCCAATATCTCAACTCAAAGTAAGAATAAACTAGAACCCCTTACTGGAAATAGGATAGTCACATAAATAGTAAAATGTTAGGAGTGTCAAGGACTTCACTATGTTAAATATTGTCCTAACCAAATAAGTAAAATTTTAAATAGAATTCAAGAGGAAATGGTAGTCAATGACTCAGTCAGAATGCCCATAATATATGTAGCATTAGAAGGTCGACAAGATTATTATCAACCCTCAATGATAGAGATTGAAGGTAATATTTATGCACATTCTATTTCTATTTCAATTGACCTATGAGCATGTCACGGTTACATATCTCCAAAAAGTGTGGGAAGATTTCAATTAATGAAATGTAAACACAACAAATCTTGGTTGGTCCAGTTATCTATATGTACACAAATAAATTTTTCATAGATGATAGAGGATTGTTCTTTGGACTTGAATGGTTTGGATACAATAGTTAACTTAAATATTTCTCCTTTGGGATCTTCTGATGAACTAATTGAGATGGAATGGTTAGAAACACATCATGTAATTTTAAGTTGTTTAGAGAAAAGATTTACTTGCATTGATGAGAAAGGAAATTATAGATTGGTAAAAGGCCTACTTAGAAAAGTAATAGTTAGGAAAATTTCATCCCTACAACTCAAGAGAAGTGCGAAAAAAGGATGCAAATTGTATGTTGTAAACATTCATACTTTTCAAGAGGAATATAAATAGAAACTAGAATATTTTCCAATCTTATTTGAATTTAAAGATGTGTTTCCCAAAGAGATACTCTGGGTGCCACCTAAAAGAGACTTAGACTTCTTTATAAATCTAGTGCCAGGATCAATAATTTTTTCTTAACTACCTTACCGTATGAGTACATCTGAGTTAGTTGAACGCAAGATTCAAGTACAAGACTTAACTAAAAAATTCCCATATTAGATCATGTGTGTCCCCATTGGCAGCACCTATATTGTTTGTAAAGAAAAAAATGGAATTATCAGAATGTCCATTGATTACAAGAAACTAAACAAATTGATAATTAAGAACATGTATCCGTTACCAAGAATATATGACTAGTTTGACCAAGTCATAGGAGACAAATTGTTCTCTAACATTGACTTAAGAGCTAGTTATCATTAAGTTAGAATAGAAGAAGAAGACATAAACAAGTTTTCTTTTATAACTAGATATGGAAACTATGAGTTTGTAGTGATTCCATTTGGCCTCACTAATTCCCTTACCACCTGTATGTGCATGATTAATAGCATTTTCAACAAATACATGGATAAGTTTGGTTTACTTTTTCATTGATGATATATTTATATATTCCATGGATGGAAAAAAAAATGAAGATCACTTAAGGATAGTATTACAATACTACGAGAGCATCAGTTATATGCCAACATTAATAAATGTGATTTCTAAAAAAAGTACATTCAATATCTAGGACACATGATTTCAGAAGAGGGTATAGTTGTGGACTCTCAAAAGATCAAGGAAATCATGGATTGGCCTACTCTAGAAAATTTTTCAGGCATAATGTCCTTGATGAGACTTGTTGGTTAATATAGAAAATTCATTGAAATTTTTTCAAGAATTGGTTATTCAATCCCTTCACTTCAGAAAAAGGAAAACACATTTTTTGGAAATTGTATTCGAGACACCCAAGATAGAAAAAAATGATGTTCACGATAAAAATAATAATTATTTTTTACCTAAAATTAAAACACATATAACATAATATATAACACGATGCCAATAATTCTAGTTAGTAAAAATTGAACATCAACATGTTGTGGGTTTGTTACAATCTATACCTATAATGAGATGGAAATAGGAAGCGATAGACAAGGAATTTATCACCACAGTACCTAAAAGAAAGAAACAAAATGACTCATTTCAGTTGTTGTAAATAAGGTATCAAAATATACACACTTTAATATAGTGAAATAAACATACAGATATATTATCATTGGTGAAATATTCCTTGGATATATTTTTAGACTCCATGGGATACCAAAATATATTGTTTTAGAGAGGGATTCCAAGTCTATTGGTAAAATTTGGAAGCCTTTATTCTCTAGTTTAAACACTCAGCGAAATTTCAATACAACTTACCACCCACAAATAGATGGGAGAATAGAATGCACAAATAAGATCCTTAAAGACCTATTGAGAATGTTATGCATACTCACACTCAATAAGAGGAATATTTATGTTTAGCTGAGTTTTTTTATAATAACATATATAGAATGTCTACAAAGAAGACTCGTTTCCAAATTATGTATGGCATAAGATGTAGGACACTAGTAACTTAGGATGACCTAATGGACAAATTGATGTTCAGACCAGATCTCTTGAAAGATTTGGAAAAACTAGTTGAAAAGGTGAAAAAAAAAAATTAAAGGAAGTAGAGGATAGACAGAAAAGAAAAGTCGATAAACATTGTAGACACAAAGAGTATCAGGTTGGGGATTATGTGTATCCAAATGTTAAGGAAAAGTGAAGCTCTCTCAATTTAGGGATATGCAATAAGTTGGCTCCTAGATATTGTGGGTCAAAGTTGTAGCAATTATAGGAATTAAATAACCAAATTCATATTCAAATTCATAATATATTTCCTATGTCTTATTAAAAAAATGTGTTTATGATACTAAGAACACCATTAATTGGAAATTGTTATAGGTAGAACTAGAAGGAGAGTTCCTACCATAACCACTTGCTATATTAGAAAGGAAAGAAACTCAACTTAAGAAGAAATTTATTGTTTGGGTGAAAGTGCATTGGAAGTGCTTAGTTTTTGAAGACGACACTCAGGAAAGGGAAGTTTATATGAGAGAAGCATACCCTTCCCTGTTTGAAAATCAAAATAAAAGTTGATAATAGTGGGATGGTGTTATTATAAGGGGGGTGGGTTGTATTGCCCCAAATTTGTTAGAACACATGAAAATTGATTGGATAAAGGAGGTAGCGCAAGAAAAAACAATAATGCAATTGTCTAGAAGTAACATACCTTCACCTATAAATGACAAGAAGCACATAAAATATCAAAGGAGGATGACTGATTTATCTGATAGAAATGAGGAATCCAAATCAACAAAGATGACTACACATTGATCGAGGAGTAAGGATACAAATAGATTCTTGAAGCATAGATGAGACCATCATTAGAACCACTAATCATTGGGTGAAATTATGGGACTGTGAACAAAACATCCATCATAATTTTCTTTAAACGTGCACCATAGTTATTCTCCACTAAAAATGTAGTTAATGTTGAAATATTGTAACTTCGAAGAATATTCTATATGTATTTCTTTGTGGTCCCCGATGGTCCTACCGGGAGAACAACTTGTATTACTTTGTACCCTGATGCTCCTAATCAGAAGAACTAATAAGAGTCATGAGGAAGTCCCCTCTAATTGTAATGGTGGGTCATTAGCACCCTAGTGTGGTTACTTGAGCCTACATGTGTAACTCGAGCCTACATGATTAACTCGAGCCTACATGACAGATGAGTTAAATTAAGTGAACAGATGAATATAAATAGAGGTGTAGTGCTCCTCATTTGAGACACACACTCTCACTTGTGTAGTGCATTAGTGGAGAAGAGAAGTAGCTGGAGAAGGAGGATGATCAGGCTTTGATATCCTTGTTGGTTTTATCTTTTATCTTTTATCTTTTTGGGGCATCTATATTGAGGAATCTTTTGCTGGGTTTTTCCCTTTAGGGTTTTCCCAGGATAAATATTTGTGTTCCTTTTGTATGGTTGTGCTTGTCTATCTTTTAGTGATCCTGTTTATATGATTTTGTTATGAAAATGAAATGAAGTACTGATGTCTTAGCTAAGCATATGAAAGGTTAACATGGTATCAGAGCCACCCTGAAAAGAAGACATTGTGCAGCTATAGAAACTAGGGCTTCTTACTTTTTGGTTCTCTCTCAACAATCGATCAGCAAAAGAAGGCTAGGCTGACTCTCCATTGAAGGGCACATCTTTCTATCGAAGCAGAATTCGATTCTGAGCATTTTCATCTTTCGGTGTGGGAAATTAGGGTTTCTTGTACAAGAATAATTTTTGAGTGAGCCCAACATAGGATTTCTATCCTCATCAAAATCGAAGTTTAGAGACCTCGATCAATATTTTTGGTTGGGTGAAACTCCAGGAAAGTCAAACCCTAGTTTGACCCGGAGCTAGAAAAACCCAAAATACTAAAACTACTAAGTTTTGGTATATTCACTATATCCCAATATTGGAAATGGATAAGGAGCTTAAAATTTTAGAGACCGTAGATATAATCTGGATGAACACTGTGTCCAAAATTCAGCCTTAGACTTGCTATATTCTAGGAGATACGATCCCTCCAAGTTAGGGTTCCATCCTCTTCCAGAATTCATCCATAAACAAGAAACCTAGGGAACATTGCTATAGCTTGGGCTACAGAGGTCCAAATGGAATTCCTGAAGATGTTCCATAAAGCACATGTACTTTCTTTATATGGTCCAAATTTCAGAACCTGAAGATGAACCAGAGACATGTGGCATGCCGTACAACTTCACTGTTCTAAACAGTCCTATAACAGGTCACCTTGGGAAAATGATCAGAAATCCCAATTGGTGAAACCAATTATGATGAAACCTGTGGTGTTGTATCACAGACATGTGAGGTTACCTTAGTACAAAATGTTAGACATAGAGGAGCAGTAACTTCAAAGATATCATAGAAATAGCAACAGGAATTTCTGCAGAAGAAATTGGAAAACTAGGGCTTCATGTTTTGGGAGCTTCCCTCCACTGTTTTCAGAAAAGGAGTACATTGGACAGCTCCATTTGAAGAGATCTATATTTCTATAGAATCATATCTGAAATATTACAATTTTTAAAAATTAGGGTTTCTCTAACAAACCCTAGATCAACCAGCTCCAGAAGCAGAACCGACAACTCAAATCGGTAAGATCTAATCTTTTGCTATTTGCATTTGAGGTTCTCATTTTAAAGTGATCTATTACATCAGCTTGATGATAAGCTTGGTGAAGTTGAAAAATTCCAAGCATGAAAGTATTTGATCCCTCTGAAGAAAATGAATTGGACACCTACATGAGTAGAGAGGTTCAAGTTCTAGAGGGAGATAAGCGTCAAAGCCTTACACAAGAAGAACTTGATCAAGGCTAAGAACATCATTGTTGATTCAATCACGGATCAATTTGTACCACAAGTGTCTTCCCTAAAGACACCGAATATGTTTGATTCCTTGATCAAGCTATTTGAAGATAAGAACATAATTCAGAAGATGGATTTGAGAAAATAATTGCAGAATGTGAAGATCCAGAATGCATAACATCTTGAAGCGGTAGAAGAAGTAGAGAATGTAGAAGTGGTGATAGCCACCTTGAATGGCCTCCCATGATCATGGGATTCATTCATGCGAGGAATCTGTGCCAGAAGGAAGTGATTACTTTCAGTTGACTTTCATAAGAAGAAGAATCTCGTCTCATAAGAAGAGAAGAAGAAAAGTGGGAGAAAATTGAAGATCAAGCTCTCACCATTCAAAGAAGACCCCTTAAGCGATGAGGAATATGAAGAACTCAATTCTTGATGAACCTCTTATCCATATTATCATTTGGATAAGAAATGATGATTTCATGAATGAAGAATATGATGAAGGAGAATGATCAAGAAGGAGTCTACCCACAAAACAAGCAAAAGATAAGTATTCAATTGTCATTTAATGATATTGTTTTGTTATGCATATTCAGTTGATGTGTTATGCATGATAGATTGTTTGCATTAATGACTGTATACTACTAATATGCATGTGATCGGTAGGTAGCTCATGGTTCTATACATATCTCCATTGCTAATTATCTAGAATGAAACCTCTTTACATGACATATTGGATTAATGCACAATCTCAATGATGTCATGTAGAAAGTTTTCGTGAGATATGGATGAATGTTGTATTGGCTAAACAGTTGCATGATGCATAAGAATTTTTCATTATGCATATGTTTTATGAAATAGTTATAACCATGCAATTGGTGCATTTGAATTGTAGGAAATGTCCTGAACAACCTCCTACAAGAAAAAAAGGATGAGACTTGTTCCGAAGAACAAGTGATGACAACTCAATAAACATGAATTTGAAGCTCCCAGGGTCAGAGACACCATGATGAAAGAAAGAGATTCAGAGAGCGGTAGATCCACCTCGAAGGATGAATACCACTATGGGTATAAGAGATAACTCAAGATGAAGAAAAGAATGCTATGATCAAATAATAACAGTTGATCATGGGGAATGATGTATACGATATGATTTCGAGACATAAAGGGAAGTACGTAGTATCTTCCATATGGATCTACAAGAACAAGTGTACAAAGCAAAGGTTCATGATTTTCCTCAGAAAGAATAGACTATGACATGACATACTCTATTGACAAGTATATATCAAGCATAGATCCACCTGTACAGAATGAAGAGGGAAGATGATACTCCACTTCAGGGGGAGTGACTATAGAATATATCTAAGTTCAACATGGTACGACATGATGGACAGCTTCCTGCTAGATCGAGACTTTACCAAGAGTAAAGAGGGTTCCAATCTTCAAGTTTGAATGGAGAAGACTAGGATATGTTGATGACCCGACAAGACGAACTCATGGAAGATGTTATGATGAAAGAATACTAGAATGATGTTTGGGATACAGTTCCCAAACCAAAAGGAAACAGTATAGTATCCTCCAAATGGATATGCAAAATAAAGCATGTAGCTGACCGAAGTATTGAGAAGTATAAAGAAAGATTTGTGGCCATAGCTTTGTCTAAGAAAGAGGGAATTGATTATGAAGAGACATTTTCCCCAGTAGCATAGTATACTTCAATTAGAGCTACCATGGAACTTGCATCCATGATGAAGTGAGACTTACACCAGATGGATGTGAAAACAACTTTTCTAAATGATGTGATCAAAGAAGAAGTATACATAGAACAACCACAAGGATTTGCATTTGAAGATAGACATACTCACGTATGCAAGTTGAAGAAGGCATTATATCTTCTTAAACAAGCTCCTTGAGCTTGGTATGAAAGAATAGATTGTTTCTTGTCGAGCATGGGCTTTACCAAAAGTAAAGCTGATCCTAACCTTTATCTCAAGGTTGTAGAAGATTAACTTGTCATCCTGTTATTATATGTGGATGACTTATCCTTGACAGGAAATGAGAAACAAGTCATGGAAAGCAAGAAGAAACTAGAAGAAGAATTTGAGATGAAATACCTTAGGTTAATGCATTATTTTCTAGGTCTAGAAGTATGTCAAAGTTTAGAAGAAATGTTTCTCAACTAGGGAAAGTATGTGGTAGAGATATTGAAGAGATTCAATATGTTGGAATACAAAGTCATGGCCACACCCATGGACTCCAACCTGAAGCTGTTAGCTCATGACTCATCAGAGTTAGTGGATATGACTTATTATAGACAGATCATTGGGTCATTGATGTACTTAACAAATACCAGAACAGACATTTTTTTTTCTGTGAACACCTTAAGTCAATATCTTGTTCAACCAAGACGGGTTTACCTAGTAACTGTAAAACATGTGATGAGATATCTGAAAGGGACTATAGACTTTGGTTTATATTATGATGGTATCCATATGTATAGATTGTATGGCTACACAGATGCAGATTGGGTTGGAAATATCTCAGACAGGAAAATCACATTAGGTAGATGCTTTTGTTTGGGGTCTGCTATGAGTTCATGGTTTAGCAGGAAATAGTCTAGTGTTTCTCATAGCATGGCTGAAGCAGAATACATAGCATATTGGTTTGCTAAGTTGTGAATCCATATGGATTTGGAAGCTAATATCAGGTCTCTTTGAATTGAAGATGGATACTAAAATAATTCTATGTGATAATGAGAGTTGTGATAACAAAGAACCTCGTGTTCCATCATAACACATAGAAATCCGATATTTCTACATTTAGGATAAAGATGCAGATGATGATGTTTCAATATTTACATATTGTAGATACAGATGATGGTGATTCAGTATTCCCATACTAAATATATAGATGATGTTTCAGTATTTACATACTATAGATGCAGATGATGGTAACCTGATGATGCTTTCAGTACTCACATACTGGAGATACAGATGTTGATAATTCAGTATTCACATACTGAATATGTATATGAAGATGGTTTAGATGATGATGCGCTAAAAAAGCCTCTATCTACGGTAAATTTCGAACACTTTCGAGACAAGCTTGGTATGGTTCAGAAAGACCTTCCCCGAAAGGGGGAGTAGTGATGTTGCAGTGGGATTGTATCATCCCTAGACACTTTCCCTAAAGTGATCCGGAGACCTCGGTCTTCGAGAATGAAGAGGGATTGTATCATCCTGGGACTTATGTCCAGAAGTCATCCGAAGACCTCGGTCTTCAAGAATGAAGTGGGATTGTATCATCCCTGGGAACTTGCCCTAAAGTGATCCAGAGACCTCAGTCTTCGAGAATGAAGAGGGATTGTATAATCCTGGGACATATGTCCAGAAGTGATCCGGTGACTTCAATCATTGAGAAAGTGGTAGGATTGTATCATCCTTGAACTTTGGTTTAGAATGGATTCGGTGTAACTTCGGTCATCGAGAATGTGGCAGGATTGTATCATCCTTAAACTTCAGTTCAGAATGGATCCATCATAAATTTGGTCATCGAGAATGTGGCAAGATTGTATCATCCTTGAACTTCAGTTCAGAATGGATCCAGTGTAACTTCAGTCATCGAGAATGTGGTAGGATTGTATCATCCTTGAACTTCGGTTCAAAATGGATCCAGTGTAACTTTGGTCATCGAGAATGTGGCAGGATTGTATCATCCTTGAACTTCGGTTCAGAATGGATCCAGTGTAACTTTGGTCATCGAGAATGTGGCAAGATTGTATCATCCTTGAACTTTGGTTCAGAACGGATCCGGTGTAACTTTGGTCATCGAGAATGTGGCAGGATTGCATCATCCTTGAACCTCAGTTTAGAACGGATCTGGTGACCTTGGTTGTTGAGAATCTGATAGGATTGCATCATGCTTGGATTTTGAGTCCAAAAGAGATCCAAAGACTTCTTTGGCTTTGTACTGTGGGCTACTGCTACTGATGATGATGTTTCCTGATTGAAAGATCATAGTGTGATGATGATGATGATGTTTCTAATCAAAAGATTAGAGTGTGATGATGATGATGATGTTTCTGATCGAAAGATCAGATGTTGCTGATGATGATGATGTTCTCTGATTGAAAGATCATAAGTTGTTGATGATGATGATGTTCTCTGATTAAAATATCAGAATATGATGATGTTGTTGTTGCTGATGATGATGATGTTCTCTGATCGAAAGATCAGAATATGATGATGATGATGTTTCTCTGATCGAAATATTAGAAGTTGATGATGATGATGATGATGTTCTCTGATTGAAATATTAGAATATGATGATGATGCTATTGCTGCTGATGATGATGTTCTCTAAACGAAAGATCAGAAGTTGCTGATGATGATGTTCTATGATCGAAAGATTAGAATATGATGATGATGATGATGTTTTCTGATTTGAAGATCAGAAGTTGCTTATGATTATGATGTTGTTGATGATGATGATGTTTTATGATTGAAAGATCAGAATGCGATGATGATGATGATGTTTCTGATCGAAAGATCAGAATGTGATGATGATGAGATCCTGATGATGATGATGCCGTATTATCAAAGTATGATGATGATGATATTTTGATGCTGATATTTTGATGATGATGATGTTTCTGATCGAAAGATCAGAGGCTAATGATAATGATGATTCTGATTGAAAGATCAGAGTATGATGATGATGATATTTTGATGCTGATATTTTGATGATGATGATGTTGATGTTTTGATGATGTTTTCATGATGATGTTTCTGATCGAAATATTAGAGTATGATGATGATGTTGTTGCTGATTGAAAGGCCAAAGTGCTGAAGAAGATGTTGTTGATCGAAAGGTCAAAGTGTTGAAGATGATGTTGCTAATCTAAAGGTCAAAGTGCTGAAGATGATGTTGTTGATCGAAAGGTCAAAGTGATGAAGAATATGTTGCTGATCGAAAGGTCAAAGTGTTGAAGATGATGTTGCTAATCAAAAGTTCAAAGTGCTGAAGATGATGTTGTTGATCGAAATGTCAAAGTGCTGAAGATGTTGCTGATCGAAACGGTCAAAGTACTGATGATGCTGAAGACTAAATATTGAAGATGAAGACTACATGATGTTGAAAAGCTTCCAATGATTTATAGATGTATCACCCTGATGATGTTGATGATGTCCTCTATCTCTATAATCCTATTATTGTTGGTGTTGGTGTTGTTATAGAATACCCTTCTCGTTAAGGGGGAGTGTTGAAATATTGTAACTTTGAAGAATATTCTATATGTATTTCTTTGTGGTCCCTGATGGTCCTACTGGGAGAACCACTTGTATTACTTTGTACCCCGATGCTCCTAATCGGAAGAACTAATAAGAGTCATGAGGCAGTCCCCTCTAATTGTAAAGGTGGGTCATTAGCACCCCAGTGTGGTTACTTGAGCCTACATGTGTAAATCGAGCCTACATGATTAACTTGAGCCTAAATGACAGATGAGTTAACTTAAGTGAATGGATGAATATAAATAGAGGTGTAGTGCTCCTCATTTGAGACACACACTCTCACTTGTGTAGCGCCACATTGGTGGAGAAGAAAAGTAGCTACAGAAGGAGAAGGATCAGCCTTTGATCTCCTTGCTGGTTTTATCTTTTATCTTTTATCTTTTTGAGGCATCTATATTGAGGAAGATTTTGCTAGGTTTTTCCCTTTAGGGTTTTCCCAGGATAAATCTTTGTGTTCCTTTTGTATGGTTGTGCTTGTCTATCTTTCAGTGATCCTATTTATATGTTTTTGTTATGAAAATGAAATGAAGTACTGATGTCTTAGCTAAGCATATGAAAATTTAATAGTTAAGGCATTCACCTATACACAATAAATGCTCATCGAGTTTCGTTCCTATAAATAGCATGCCATTATATTGTATTCCAAAGATATCATACTTCCTTTGTGAATTTTTTACTGTTGATTTCCATCAACCTACAACAGTTCCTAGAAAAGTTGCAACTAATACTAAATAGTTCAAAGAAAAGGCCAGAGAAAAATAATAAGAAGCAACAATGACACCTTTGCAACTAGATAAAACAGTATAAAGAAATCCAAAATGGAAGAGTATAACCTATAAAAAAACATACATGTTGATTTGAAGGAATGGGGCATCCAAGATAAAAAATTAAATGAAGAATTCAAAAAAAATATTTTAGAAAAAAATAGAACATTACATGAATGCACCATTGCTCACCAGTCACAAAAACACCAAATACCTAATAGTCAAGTTCACGGTGATTCGATACCATGATGAAATTTTTTTGGCTAGATCAACTAATAAAAATCAATGACTCCACCATTGCACATATTACTAGGTTTCCAAGCAAAGTATCACCTATTCTTCTCATAAATAAGACCCTAGAGCTACTCAAGGAATTTACAAGTACACCTCCTGATTAAAATTTCAAAGGACTCATCATCAGCAAAGTTAATTATGATTCCATCAAACAAACACCAGTAATAATATCGCTATCCATTCAGTCACCCAAACTGAATCTTTAATTTCTTGAATTAGTGAAAAATATTGCTTATGATGCAAAAAAATTCAACTAGGATGAGCACTTGGCTGCAATAGTTTGGACCAAATGCAAAAAATTCCAAGAAATTGGTCAGGTAGTCCAATTTTCATCTCTAGTCATCTGGATAACAATGAAAATAATACTTATAGTTGGTGAATCACGATTCACCAACATAGAAGCACCTCTCATGAATAATTTCAAATTATTTTCACCCAAAGGATCACCAAAAGGATCACAATACATGAAGATGTTACTAGAAAATTGGTTCTAGGTCATAATGACAAAGTATAATTGATGGAGAGTGCCAACATATCCATCATAGCTTACCCCCATAAAACCATATTCTTCTCAACCTCAACCACACAAGGGTGTGGTATTTGTAGGGTGCAGGAGGAAATTCCCAGTGGCTTGACTACAACCAAAATGTATAGAAGTTCTTCAATGACCTTCACAAACAATTGAATACCATAATATCAATGCCAACTTTATATTTTTTCAAACAGTCGTATTTGATGCAACTTATTCTATATTCATAGTAAAAATATCAATATGGTACATGATTATACATTACCACATTCGGTCTAGATTATCAGCAAGAGGATAACCCTTTAGAAAGTTTCCCCTCATCTAGCCAATGGAAGAACTAGTCGATGAGCCAACAATGGAAATGACCACAGAGGAGGAGGAAGAACCATTGATAAACAGGATTTGAGCCTAACTTTGACTATCCCCTATCAATTAATGAACTAACCAAGGCATCGACAAAATCCTCATGTTCCAACAAAATTCCAAGGGAAATATACTTGACAATAGTCGAAAAAGAGGAAGCAGTTGTTCTCAATGACAACTGAAGAAGACATATATGGTTTGCATGAGTAGAATAAAATTTTCCTCATTGAAGGTTCTAAAAATAAATCCACTATAGGACAACAAAGCCATAAAAAAATGTGCATCAAAGATAACTATCACTATTGACATCCACAAAGGTAATAAAACCATTCCTATCACGTCCTCAGAAAATGCTTAGGTCAGCAACAAATTCTAATGAGAATGAAATTGTTCAAATGTTAGATTTATAAACTCACATAGAAGAAGAGAAAACCTTTACCATGCTACCAAAACCTGCTTCCATAGTCATGACACCAAAAATTACCCAGATAATTGGTTCTCTCTCATAATTATTTTTCTTATCTAAGTTAGTTAACCAAAATTTGGCCAATCCTTGAATGCACAACCTTTCTAGACATGTTAGTCATTTCCAACCTCCTACTCACCATTGACCTCTAAATCATTGAAGAAAACAATTAAGATTCCCTCCCTCAAATCCCTTATAAAAATTCCATACCCTATGACTCCTTCCATACTATCAACTAACCCTTTTACCATCCTTATAACTAATTTGACTATTGTTACAATCCTATATTTGATAAGGTGGAATACCATGGTTGAAAAATTTATACATTCAAATGACACAATATTTACTTGGTTACATCCTTCCCTCTCTAGGCTTATACCAACTTCACCAACTTCCATAGTCTTAACAATTTCATCGATCCTTGCCGCAACTATTATTACATTTGTCATATGTGATAACATTTTGATGACCAATACAGTTTAGATACATGTTTCCCTATAATCAATACTACTACAAATTTGATTATAGTCACAACCATTCCAATCCCAACTTCATAAACCACCTCAGTGTCGACTAAAGTTGTGACTGATCCTACGCCAAATGCTTCAATTGCTTAACAAACACCTTCGATGTCACATGCCCTAATTTGAAAAAACAATTTTATGTTTTTTAGGAACATTATGTTATATTTTATGTTAAAGTTTGTAATTAATGAACAAGTGAGGTCAAGGATAATTTAATATATTGCAGAATATTTTATTAATAAATAAATAAATGATGAGACAACATCTTAGGGAAGCTATTAAATGAGTGTTTACTATTCACTTGGTTGAGAAGACTAGGTTGAGAGAAGATTGACAAGTAGAAGCATCCTTAAACTACTTCTAGCTGTTGTAGGTGGAAACTTCCCTATTTTTGTGGTCATGATTCCCCAAGAAAGTGGAACTGGAACAGGTAGCTCATTAAGTAACAACTAACCCAAAAGACCTAGGCATGCTAATAAAACTTCCCATTGAAGATAGCTAAGGATGCTCATTTTGGATTTATGAACATTCTGAGTGAATTTAGTACACATGTGAATTCTATGGAGGGGACTAGTTGAAGTAAGTTTGAGGGGATAAGTGCTGAAAACTGAACTAGTGCAACTATTCTAAGCTGAGTTCAAACTGCTATAAGCATAGCTGAGTTACTACTAAACACTCAGTGGAGTTGCAGAGGATCTAAAAACTACATCTGTCACCCAGTACTCTACCAGAAGGACTAGGAGAGAAGCTTAGTGGTCCTGAGAATTGCAGTCTATCTTTTCTCTAGGAGTTCGTTGGGAGGAATAGCCTCCTTAAGCTGTTGTCACCTCATCTATACTTCCAGGTTTTTCTTAGTTCAGTTATTTTATTTATTCACCACATCTAGAAATTTTAAGAGTTTACATTATTATAGTATAATGTTGTTTTATTTCTATTAGGGATAAATAGGAAAAGTTATTTATGCTATGAAAGCTAGTAACTAGTTATATTAGGGTAAATCAATAGAGACATTGCTAAGTAATTTGATTGATAGGAAAACAAAAATTACCTAAACTCTATTTTTCCACACCTCTTGCAAGGAAGTACTCTACTATAGTAGGTATATTTATTTCAGATAAGTAGATTCAATGAAACTTGAATGCATATGCAAATGATTACTTTATATAGGGTTTGTGTAAATTATTTACAAAACATAGCTGTATTTATAATATTTTCTACAGTAAAACTAGTTAAGTTATAAATTATAAATATATTAAGTAGACCTAAATAAATAACATAGAACAGTAACATATTTAAACTAGGATTAACATAGTAAACAGTATATTACGTTAACTATTTACCTAGTCAATTCATTCATGAGAAATTGTAAACTAGGCTTATTGTAAACCAGGTTTATTGAAAACAAAAACACTAGCTCTATAAACCATTAATAATATTTAGGGTTTACAAAAGATCTAGTTTTTTTTTAAAGTAAAAACTTATAATGCCAAAAACCTACCATTATAATCTAGAAATCACAGAAAATAAATACATTTCTTCAATAAATAACATTCTCAGTAAGATTTACAGATTTCATTGCAGTATTTTTAATTTTACTACTAGTAAAATATTTTTTACCCAAGGTCTTCAAATCTTATTCCTTTAAATAGGAAACATTTTCCTTGATGATCTATTTTAATCCTAACCATCGAAATATAAATAACAACAATATTAACTAAATTAAATAAATTATACATAATATTAAAATAAACAGATTTACTGCTAATTCCACTCAAGCATTGAAAACCCCTTTTAATATTAGAAACAAGCTGAACAGTCTTAGTTGGCCTACGGCCTTTTACATTAACTATCAATACTTAAAATCCTGATAAAAAACTATTTTATTAATTTAAACAGAAGTCAAAAAGTTCAAAATAAATAACCATCTATTACAGCTATGAAATCCCTTCACTAATTCGAAAGTTGCTATAGCTATGACCATCGAATATTCTTTAAAAAACTTAATAAAATCTTTAAGAAACAACCAAATGGCTTGATAGTAAATTCAGGGCTTAAATCCAAGTTTAAATTTATCACCATCTATTTCAATTAAGGACGAGAAGGATCAAAACAAAAATTATGAAGTCATGGCTATGAAAGCCCATATCCACTCAATACAAACATCCACTAGGGTTTTTAAAACTCGTAAATGAAAAGAACAACAAAGTAACTAATAACCACGGCTAAGTCAACAGGCACAACACATGGTAATGCCATCACTTTCGGCCATACAATTTGTGAAGGATAAACCCCACGTGAAACTAAGGCTTACCAGGGTGGACACCCCCATGGAAGCCTGTGGGTAGAGCTCTTCAGCTTCAAGCTTGGTTTCGAGAGCCTACCCAGGGAAAAACCCTAGTGTTTTTAGTTACTTTCATTACACAAATAAATAAATAACTGTGCTGAACAAACTATAAAGAAAATAATTTTGTTTTTACCTTGGAGCCGTGCAACTGTGAGGTCGTGGAAAATCCAACCTGAGCCTCTTTTGCTTGTGAATAAGTTAAAATGGAGTACTGCAAAGAGGGAAAGTGTAGACAATAGTGTCCAAGAGAAAATATCTAGCCACTACAAGGAAGGTTTCAACCTTTGATACGAAAACCAGCAGTAAACAAGAACCTATCACTTTGCACTCAACGAAGTCCCTTCACACTAGTTAAAATATTTAACACTCAGAACCAAAATTCACTATGAAAGACAACAGTGAAGACAACCCAAACCACAACACTCTTTACATAGTGAACAAACCCCATCTCACTTCTCACTATTTCAGAGTTTCAACTCCCACGGCAATACGAAGGCGAAAATAAACCCATAGTACTCTCAGATCAAATAAAAAAAACCACCTCGCAATGGTAGCAAGACTGCTTACTCACCCTTTATACTAGTTATAATGATCTCAGAGGCCCATGTGAAATTTTAATGGAGGTTCGATAGCAACCATGGAGGCCACGAGCTCATAGATCGGCCACCCCTCAACAGAAAGACCAAATACCAACGCAATTTTAGGGTTTGGACAAGGTTTTATGGTAACACAAAGTCAACAAAACTAATTATAAATCACCATCCACGTGTCCCACTAAATATTTTGCAATCATGGGTATTGAGATATAGTTGAAATCCCAATTTGTAATATGCACAAATCATTGAGTTTTTAAAGTCAAATCCTTATAACATTATTGTATAGTATCAATATTTCTTTCTCCTTGTTATTTTTTATTGTTCATAAACCATAGTCTTTGCATTATGGAAAAGTATTCATTTATACTAAGGGACCAATTATTAACTATAATATATCCATTTAAACAAAGGCTCATTTAAAACATGGTTCATATACTATAGAACTACGTAAGAATACATGACTTAGAGTAATTACTAGCAGAGAGTATATAAAGTTTATAAAGAACTCGAATAGATAAGAATAGTAAATATACCAATTCCTAAACAACAAAGATGCAGTTATGAATGCAAGTAGGTATAACATATCTTGTCTTTTATAAAATTGTTAGGCTGCTATTCCTTTTTTAGTAGAAGTAGAACCGTTCTCAATATATAACTTCTCAAAAATGAAATATAAACATATAATTGGAAATACAAGAAGGAATAATTACTTGGATAAAGTGCTAAGTGGTAAACATAACTTTACATAACCCATCCTTTCATAGTATTGTTTTTTACCATCATTTATGTAGTTTGATAACTTTAGAAATACCAACAATACTTTCTTCAGGGTCAAGCTGCAAAGAAACATTTTTTTTGACTAGCCTTTATCCTATGCTAGTTGGATATTTTACTAGATCTACATATTTTACTGGGACAAACTGTTTACCTGTTTAGAACCTGTAAAAGAACCAATATTCCATTGCATTAGCTATAAGCTAAGTAAGCCCCGTTCTCATCTAATATTCTTTCCTACTTCACAAAAGAAAGTAATAACACACTTAGTATGAGAGTAACATGTAGTTTCCTTTCTATCTTTGTAAAACATAAACTGTTGTGTTTAACATCCCTAACATAGTACTTCAAGATAAAGTAAGAAATTATTTAGTGCCAAATAAATATAATGCTCTTTGTTATCTATAATAGTTTGAGTATCTGCTAACAGTTATTGGTTCATTGGCAATGACAACCTTGACATTTTATGTTACATGAAAAATTTTAAATTTTTACGAATTTTTGGGTTATTACATGTGGTATCAGAGCACAAGGTTCAAACACTAGGCCTGAACGTGGCTCAACTTGCATAAATAGAACAATAGATTTAAAACATGTATACGGATTTTTTATTTTTCTTTTGAATTATCCTTTCAAAGAATTTTTCTGAGTTAACTGTAGGTATGGAAAGATTGGAAGAATATGCAGATGAGAAGTCCCCTTATACTGAACGAAATAATTTTCAAAGAGAACCTATACAAGAAGAAATAACTAATAATTCTTCTGAATTATGACAAACAGTTAATGAACTAAGAACAGAGATGGAAACTGTGAAAAAGGAAAATGAGAGAATTCTGAGAGCTCAGAAGGAGTTAAATCAGATTTTAATGGAAAGATTTCAGAATGAGGAAAAAGATAAACAAATAGAGTCTGAAGATATGCCTTAGACTAAACACTTTAAGATCGAAAGTAGCTCATCTTCTGAGGTGTACGGTGATCCACATGAAAAGAATTATCAATATACTAGTGATAGTAGTGAAGATAATCATCATACTAGAAAGAGAAAGTTCAAACCTTATGAAGAAATATCTAGAGAATTCAAGAAAATCAAGCCACCAACCTTTAATGGTGAAACTGAGAAGGGAGAAGAGGCGAAATCATGGCTATCCAGGATGAAGAAATATTTTCAAATTTATAACTACTCTAATCAACTGAAAGCCAGAATGGCTATAAATAATCTCACTAAGAAAGCAGATATTTGGTGGTAGGACCTAAAAAGAGTAAAAGGAATTAGGGAGAAAAATATTAATTGGAGTACATTTAAGAAATATTTTAAGAAGAAATTTGTGTCTGAACAGTACTATGAGGAGCGGGCTAAGGAATCTTACGAACTAAAATTGGGAACAATGAATATGAAAGAACTAAATAGTAAATTTCTAAGTCTTCTTTGGTATGTGTCGTATATTGTGGACGAGAAGCCTAAGGTACAACAGTATCTCAGCTGTTTACCCTATCATATAAAAGACAGAATTGAGTATGCCAATCCAAAAACTTTCGAAGAAGTAGTGAGAGAGGCGAATTTTTTTTATGAACATAATCACAAAAAGGAAAGTATGACAAACTGGAAGGCAAAAAGAACTAATAATTTTGAACATCGGAAGAAAGGTTTTGTACCCAACCAAAATTTTAACAAAAATAAAACACGAAATTTTCCTAGTAAAAATTTCTAAGGGAACAAAAGTAATTCACAGACCAATCCAAATGGTCAAAGAAATAAAGAATCTGTTAATAATCACAATGACTATACCAAGAATTTTGAATGAAAAGAACAATTAAAGTGTTGGGAATATAATGGTCCTCATTATGCATCAATTTTTCCCAATCAGAAGAAGACTATTAGCAACATACACATGATATAGGAGGATATGAATGTCAGTGATCTAGCGAAGACAACGCCTAGGATCAATGCAGCATTGGAGAACAGGAAAGCGGATTATCAAACTTCCTTGGTGGAAGTGGAAGGTAAGCTAAATAAAATACCTATATCTATTTTAATCGATCCAGGGGCTAGTTTAAGTTATATTTCTTCTGATTTAGTAGAAAAGTGTAAGTTATTAGTAGAAAAGTTTGCAAAGTCTTGGTTAGTTCAGCTAGCTACATGTGCAAAGAGAAAGGTAATCGGCTTTGTTAAGAATTGTACTATAAAAATGGATCAATTTGAAACCTTTGTTAAGTTTAATGTTTTACCTTTAGGTTCATAACATATGTTAATTGGTATGGATTTGCTAGAATAGTATAGGGTAGTCCTAAACTATTTTGATAAAACCTTTACTTGTGTAAATCACGATGGAGAAATAGTAAATGTAAAAGGAATACCTAGGAAAACAGCCATAAGGCAGATTTCTGCTTTCATTAGAGGAAATTTCAATTTAAAATGGGCCTTCCAAAAATAATACAAATTACATGTCATCATGTATTAGCCAATCAAAATTCTTTAAAATTCAAAAAGGGAGCACCTCTTAAATAATTTTTTAATATAAATTTGGGGATAGGTATCATTAAAAAAAAACTACTTTTTTTGTTCATATTTTCGACATATCTCCCTCTGCTTTTTACTCAAATTTTGATTGGGAGAGCTTGTTGGATGCGGAATTAAATTTTACATCCAATGAGTACCCACTGTTCATACTTTTTATGAGACCCGCTACCCCAAAAACAAGAAATACCTGGAAAAACGTGATGATGATGTCATCATCACATTTTTCAGGTATTTCTTGTTTTTGGGGTAGCAGGTCCCCTCAAAAGTATGTCGAGTGGTACTTGTTGGATGTGGAATTTAATTCTTCATCCAACGATCTCTCCTAATTGAAATTTGAGTAAAAACACAGTCATATATGTCAAAAATATGAACAAAAAAGTAGGTTTTTCTTTTCTTCCTTCAAAATTAATAAATATTATTTTATTATTTTAACTATTATTTTTTAAATTTTTCTTAGGAGGCCCATTTTGACTTGAAATTTCCTCCAATGGCTACTTAAGAGAGTTGTTCAAAATGGTTGTAAAGCCTTTGTTGTAACAGTAATTAATGAAGAAAATACTAATAACAAGTATAAATTAAAAATGGAAGATATTCCGATCCTAAGGAAGTATTTAGATGTATTTCTGGAAGAAATTCTAGGACTGCCTCTGAAGCGAGAGTTAGAATTTACTATAGAACTGGTACCTGGTGCAGTGCCCAGCTCAAAATCCCCTTATCAGATGAATATACTAGAATTAAATGAACTAAAGTCAAAGTTAAAAGAACTCATTGATAAAATTTATATTAGACCCAGTGTGTCTCCCTAGGGAGCACCTATTATTTTCATTAAGAAAGAGGACGGAACTCTACGACTATGTATAGATTACCGTCAACTAAATAAAATGACTATCAAAAAGAGATATTCATTACCCCACATATATGATCTGTTTGATCAGCTACATGGAGCAACAGTATTCTTGAAGATTGATTTATGATCTGGTTACCACCAGGTTCGAATCAAAGATAAAGACATCTTTAAAACATATTTTAGGCCCTGCCATGGTCATTACGAATTTGTTGTTATGCCATTTGGGCTTACTAATTCCCTAGTTGTCTTTATGTGCATGTTGAATAATGTAATGCATAAATACCTTGATAAGTTTGTGGTTGTATTCATTCACGATATCTTAATTTACATGAAGTCTGAAGAAGAACATAAAGAACATTTAAAAATTGTCTTACAAGAGTTACGAGAGCATCAACTCTATGCAAAATTTAGTAAATGTGACTTCTTTAAAGATAAAATATAGTATCGGGGTCATGTAGTAACTAAAGAGGGAATTTATGTTGACCCTAAAAAGATAAAGGCAATTGAAGAATGGCCTATCCCAAAAGATGTAACTGATGTATGATCATTCATGGGGATCAGTAGCTATTATTGAAGATTTATCGAAGGGTTTTCAAGAACTGTGAATCCCATGACATCTTTACAGAAGAAAGGGGAGAAATTCGAGTGGAGTAAAAAGTGTGAAGATAGTTTTAAAATGTTAAAAACATTATTAACTACCACACCAATCTTAAGAATCATTGACCCTAATAAAGATTTTATAGTATGTACTGACACATGCAATGACGGTTTAGGTGGATTTTTAACTCAGGAAGGACATTTCATTGCTTATGAGTCTAGGAAGCTAAAGATTCATGAGAAAAATTATGTGACCTATGACTTAGAATTGGCTGCTGTCATACATGCCTTAATAATGTGGCGTCATCATTTAATTGGAAGGAAGTTTATATTAATGATAGATAATAAAGGATTAAAATATCTGTTGGATCAACCTAACTTAAATGCTAGGAAAGATAGATGGCTAGATTTCCTTAGCAAATACGATTTTGAAATCCAACATATTAAAGCAAAAGAAAATAAGGTTGTTGATTCGTTAAGCAGGAATGCAAAACTGAATTTTATAGCAGTAATCAACACCTATAAAACAGATCTAGAAGAATAGCTAGAAGAAGGAATAGAACAAGATGAAAATTATCGAAAAACTACAAGCCAAGGTAAGCGAAAATTTAATTGAAATTCTAAGTATAGGGTATAGTTTAAGCGAAAAAGGATTATTATTATATAAAGATAGACTATACATACCTAATGTACCTAAGATTAAGTTGCTGATTTTAAACGAAATTCATAAGACTCCTTATCCAGGACATATTGGTTATCAAAAAACTATAACCATGCTAAGAAAGGATTATTTCTGGCCAAACATGAAAAATGAATTGGCAGAATACATTACTAAGTGCTTTGAATGTTAGTAAGTAAATACTGAACATTAGCATCCAGCTGGGATACTTCACCCATTACCTATTCCTAGCCGGAAGTGGGAGATAATTAGCCCTGATTTTATCACAGGACTACCTAGAAATCAAAACTTAAATGACTCAATAATGGTATTTGTTGATAAATTGAGAAAAGAAGCTCATTTTATACCTGTAAAAAATAGTTATAAAGATGCAAATATTGCTGATATTTTATTAAAATAAATTTTTCAGTTACATGGAATACCGAAAGTAATAATTTTAGGCAGAGACCCTAAGTTTACAGGTAACTTTTGGAAGTCTTTGTTTAAAGGATTAAATACTACATTAAAATTCAGTACCTCTTTCCATCCTCAAACAAATAAATAGACTAAAAGAGTAAATCAAGCATTGGAGGATCTGCTTAAAATATATGTAAAGGAACAACCGGGTAAATGGGAAGATTACTTACACCTGGTAGAATTTTCTTACAATAATCACTATCAAGCCTTAGCAAGATATAGTAATTTTGAAATTTTGTGTGGAAAAAAATGCAATACCCCCATCTCATGGAGTAATCTAGTTAACAGGTTAGTATTAGGACTTGAATTATTAAAAGAGATGGAGTAAATTGTAAAACAGGTACAAGGTAACTTGAAAGTTGTGCAAGATCGACAAAAAAGTCAAGTAGATCTTAAACAAAATCCATAGGAGTTCTAGGTATGTGAACATGTGTTTATTAAGGTGAGACCTAAAATGAGTTCTCTAAGCTTAGGTAGTTGTGCTAAGTTAGCACCCCAATATTGTAGACCTTTTGAATACTCTCCAGAATAGGACAAGTAGCATATCAATTAGCTTTACCGCCAAACTTAAGAGTACATATTTCTGTATTAAAAATATATGTACATGATGCTACTCATGTTATTAACTGGAATGATGTGCAGGTGGATCCTGAAGGAGATTTTCTGGTGGAACCGGATTGTATCCTCGAAAGGAGGGAGATCTCACTTCAGAATCGCACCATTGGTCAGGTGAAGGTGCAATGGAAGCACCTTAGTCCAGAAGAATCCACCTGGGAATCAAAAAGTCACATGTGGGATGCATATCCAATTCTATTTCAGGGAAATTCTGAGGACGAATAATAAATAACATCGAGGACGATGTTATAAATTAAGGGGGTGTGTATGTCGCATGCCCCAATTTGCGAAAACAATTTTATGTTTTTGAGGAAAATTATGTTATATTTTATGTTAAATTTTGTAATTAATGACCAAGTGGGGTCAAGGATCATTTAATGTATAGTAGAATATTTTATTAATAAATAAATAAAATATGAGACAACAGCTTAGGGAAGTTATTGAATGAGTGTTTATTGGTCACTTGGTGGAGGAGAATCGGTTGAGAGCAGATTGACAAGTGGCAGCATCCTCAAACTACTTCTAGCTATTGCAAGTGGCAACTTCCTTATTTTTTGTTGTCATGATTCCCCAAGAAAGTGGAACTAGAGCAGGCGGATCGTTAAGTAAAAACTGACCCAGAAGACCTAGGCATGCTAATAAAACTTCCCATTGAAAACAACTGAGGCTGCTCCTTCTGGATTTGTCAACATTCTGAGTGAATGTAGTGCACATTTGAATTCGATGGAGGGGACTAGCTGAAGTAAGTTTTAGGGGATAAGTGCTGAAAACTAAACTAGTGAAGCTATTCTAAGCTGAGTTCAAACTACTGTAAGTAGAGCTGAGTTACTACTGAATACTCAGTGGAGTTACAGAGGATCTCAAGACTACATCTCTCACCCAATACTCTACCAAGAGGACTAGAAGACAAGCTCATAGGTCCTGAGAATCACATTCTAGCTCTTCTCCAGGAGTTGGTTGTGAGGAACAACCTCCTTAAGCTTTTGTCACCTCATCTATACTTTCAGGTTTTACTTAGTTCTGTTATTTTATCTATTCATTGCATATGGAAAGTTTAAGAGTTTACATTATTATAGTATCATGTTGTTTTATTTCTGTTAGGGATAAATAGGAAAACTTATTTATGCTGTGAAAGCTAGTAACTAGTTAGATTAGGGTAAATCAATAGAGACATTGCTAAGTAATTTGATTAATATGAAAAACAAATTACCTAATCTATATTTTTCCACACCTCTTGCAAGGCAGTACTCTAGTACAACAAGTATATTTATTTTAGATAAGTAGATTCAATGAAAGTTGAATGCATATGCAAATGATTACTTCTATAGGATTTGTGTAAATTATTTACAAAACTTAGCTGCATTTATAATATTTTCTACAGTAAAACTAGTTAAGTTATAAATTATAAATCTAGTAAGTAGGCCTAAATAAATAACATAGAGCAGTAACATATTTAAACTGGGATTAACATAGTAAAAAATATATTAGGTTAACTATTTACCTAGTCAATTCATTCATGAGAAATTGTAAACCAGGTTTATTGAACACAATAACACTAGATATATAAACCATTAAGAATATTTAGGGTTTACAAAATATCCATTTTTTTTAAGTAAGAACTTATAATACCAAAAACCTAGCAGTATAATCCAGAAATCATAGAAAAGAATTATAGATTTCATTGCAGTATTATTAATTTCACTGCTAGTAAAATATTCTTCACCTAAGGTCTTCAAATATTATTCATTTAAATAAGAAACATTTTCCTTGCTGATCTATTTTAACCCTAACCATCGAAATATAAATAAAAATAATATTAACTAAATTAAATAAATTATACATAATATTAAAATAAACAGATTTATTGCTAATTCCACTCAAGTGGTGAAAACCCCTTTTAATATTAGAAGCAAGCTTAACAGTCTTAGTTGGCCTACAACCTTTTACATTAACTGTCAAGGCTTAAAATCTCAATCAAAAAATATTTTCTTGATCTAAACAGAAGTCACAAAGTTGAAAATAAATAACCATCTATTACGGTTATGAAAGCCCTTCAACAATTCAAAAGTTTCTATAGCTACTACCATCCAATCTTGTTTAAAAATGCTAATCAAATCTTCAAGAAACAACCAAATGACCTGATAGTAAAGTCACGGCTTAAAGCCAATTTTAAATTTATCATCATCTATTTCAATTAAGGCCGAGAAGGCTCAAAACAAAAATTATGAAGTCACAGCTGTGAAAGCCCATATCCACTCAATACAAACATCCACTAGGGTTTTTGAAACTCGCAAATTAAAATAACAACAAAGTAACTAATAACCATGGCCGAGCCAACAAGCACAACATATACCAGTGCCATCACTTTCCACCATACAATTTTTCCAAGAGAAATTGAGGCTTACCAGGGTGGACTCCCTCATGGAAGCCTGTGGGTAGAGCTCTTCAGCTTCAAGCTCGATCTGGAGAGCCTACGCAGAGAAAACCCATAGTTTTGTTAGTTACTTTCATTACACAAATAAATAAATAACTATGCCGAACAAACTGTAAAGAAAACAATTGTGTTTTTACCTTGGAGCCACGCAACTGTGAGGTTGTGGAAAATCCAACCCGAGCCTCTTTTGCTTGTGCATAAGTTAAAATGGAGCACTGCAAAGAGGGAAAGTGAAGAACATAGTGTCCAAGATAAAAGGTCTAGCCATGATGAGGAAGGTTCTAACCTTTGATACAAAAACCAGTAGTAAACAAGAAGCTAACACTCTGCAGTCAACGAACTCCCTTCAAACTAGTTAAAATATTTAACAATCAAAACCAAAAATCACTCTGAAAGACAACAGTGAACACAACCCAAACCATAACACTCTTTACACAGTGAAAAAACCCCATCGCACTTCTCACTATTTCATAGTTTCAACTCCCATAGTAACACGAAGGAAAAAACAAACCCACGGTACTCTCAGCTCAGATATAAAAAAACACCTCACGATGGTAGCAAGACTGCTTACTCACCCTTTATGCTAGTTATAAGGCTCTCAGAGGTCCAAGTGAAATTTTAATGGAGGTTCGACAGCGACCATGGTAGCCACGAACTCACAGCTCGACCACCCCTCAACAGAAAAACCAAATACCAACGTGATTTTAGGGTTTGGACAGGGTTTTATGGTAACACGAAGTCAACAATTCTAATCATAAATCACCATCCACGTGTTTGACCAAATATTTTGAAATCATGGGTATTGAGCTATAGTTGAAATCCCAATTTCTAATCTGCACAAATCATTGTGTTTTTAAAGTCAAAACCTTATAACATTATTGCATAGTATCAATATTTCTTTCTCCTTGTTATGTTTTCTTATTCGTAAACCATAGTCTTTGCATTATGGAAAATTATTCATTTATAATAAGGGACCAGTGATTAACTATAATACATCCATTTAAACAAAGGCTCATTTAAAACATGGTTCAGATACTATAGAACTAGGTAAGAATACATGACTTAGAAGAATTACTAGCAGAGAGTATATAAAGTTTATAAAGAACTTGAATAGATAAGAATAGTACTATACACCAATTCCTAATAAAAAAAGAGATGCAGTTATGAATGCAAGAAGGTATAACATATATTCTCTTTTATAAAATTAAAAGGCCACCATGCTGTTTTTAGCAGAAGTAGAACCATTCTCAATCTATAACTTCTCAAAAATGAAATATAAGCATAATTGAAAATACAAGAAGGAAGAATTACTTGGATAAAGTACTAAGTGGTAAACATAACTGCACATAAACCATCCTTTCACAGTATTTTTTTTTACCATCATTTATGCAGTTTGCTAACTTTAGAAATTCCAACAATACCTTCTTCAGGGTCAAGCTGCAAACAATTTTTTTTTACTAGCATTTATCCTATTCTAGTTGGATATTATACTCGATCTGGATATTTTATAGGAACAAACTGTTTATCTGTTTAGAACCTATAAAATAACCATTATTCCACTGCATTAGCTATAAGATAAGTAAGCCTCGATCTCATCTAAAATTCTTTCCTACTTGACAAAAGAAAGTAATAACACACTTACTGTCAGAGTAATATGTAGTTTCCTTTCTGTCTTTCTAAAACATAAACTGATGTGTTTAACATCCCTAACATAGTGTTGGAGACATTTACCATCATACACACTCTTTTGGTCAAATTGGCCTAGTTAAACCACTATCCTAACTTTAATTGACATCAGTGGAGCATTAATTGCCATCATCCCAGTCACACCCACGCTTACCTACAGTCAAGGAGGCTAACTTAAGCCTTCTCCTACAGTCAAGGAGGCTAACTGGAGCACTCCAGGGATGATCTGTGTGACATTAATGCACCTAATTGCTAACTAGTGGTTACTTTCATTTCAACCAGTCAGCTACAGTCAGTTAAGGTGCCTCCATTCATTAAATATATTATTTAATGATTATTTATTATTACTTAATGAACTGGAGTCAACAAGGCACCTCCACCAACTTCTGATGGTCAGTTCAGCTTCTGTTAACCTCATCGGGGTTCATTGGAGTCATGCAGCACTAGAATTTGATGGTTGGTTTTCTATGACATGTGTTTGATCTCCTTCAGTTGAGATTGAGTCAATTATTGCACTCCAACTTCAGTTAGGGTTTGGTGAGTCAATTAGGGTTTTGGTCAAGTGGTTAACTGAGTGAGATTGCATGGTGGAGAGTCAGCTAAGCTAGAATCACTCATTAAATTCGAATTGTCACTTAGGTATTCGAATTCTTCATGGAGTTAAGCTATTTCTCATGCATGGGAACTGTAACCCTTTATTGTTTATAAAATATACAGAGAGGAAACCTATTCTGGTTCCAATTATTTCTAATTCATGAGTATTTGTTAATTATTATTTGATGATTTTGATTCCTAGTTCCTAGATCATGTGCAAGAATTAATATGGTATCAGAGCTTACGGCAGGACGAATAATAATCTCTCAAGAACAAGATTTTTGACAGATTTCTCCATGAAATTTGAGCAATAGCTCAAAAATGCGGCACTGCACTAGAAGCCAAGGCTTACCACTCAATATCCCAAGTAAAGAACTTATTGATCAAGCTTGCTTGATTGACTATGCTGGGTGTGATGAAAGGATAGAATGTGTAGGTTTTCCAACCTTACGGTGCCCTTTTTTGTTTTGATTTGCGGGTCTTAAAAGGTACAACTTCAAATGGACTCATTAATCCCTCTTTTCACCCCATTCACAAGCTATTCGGAATGGAAGTTGAGATAATTGCATCTCTGAAGAGACGAGGTCTCTATGAGGTGTCTATTGTAATTGGAAGAGAGACTTATGAGAATGAGAATGACTAGCTAAATGATGGTGATAGAGCTTTTGGATCAATAGGTCTGGCCCTTGATGATGACTTGTACTACCTTATTCGTTTTGCTGAATACCCAAAGGAAGTCTGGACAATATTGGACAAAACCTTTGGCAAGCACAATGAGGATCATAATAGTACTTTGGAGATCACAGCCAGCACCAAAAGAGTTCTTCACTCAAAATTCTCAGCCTATACTCTCTCTGATGAAGTTGTTCAAGATGAAGATGAAGCAGAATGTTTTACACAATCAATTCGAATTGA
Organism: Pseudotsuga menziesii; assembly: GCA_001517045.1. Classification (NCBI taxonomy): domain Eukaryota; kingdom Viridiplantae; phylum Streptophyta; class Pinopsida; order Pinales; family Pinaceae; genus Pseudotsuga; species Pseudotsuga menziesii. Next base: position 49,406 of record LPNX011233544.1, read on the forward strand.
AGAAAGTCTCCATGAAGTGACTCCTTCTCCTGATGCTCCGGAAGTTCATGAGATATCTAATATCTCATCTTCTCATATTGCTGAAATATAAGAAGACATTCAAATATCTTATATTTAATAAAAATGCTGCTACACTTCCATGCAAACATTCACCGATGATTTTCCTTTGAATTCTGTGCAAAATTTACCAGTAATTGCTTCCGAAAGTGAGGAGAAATTTGATTTTTATTCCTCTAATGTTGCTTCTGGTGTGAAAATATGTAAAAAAATTGGATATTTTGGAAGAAATATCATATTATAAGAGTGACACATTCACTCCCCATGATCTAGATCTTCCAGCAAATTCCTGCAGGATTGCATGCACCAAAATTCAGAATTTTGAAGAAGAAGAAAACTGTGCATCTACCGTCTCGGTTGACCATAATTTTGGATATGATATGAAACTTATTGGATCTGATATGATATTATTTTGTTCATATTTTAAAATTCAAGAGCTTTCAGTCATGCTTGTAGCTTCTCTCACCAATTCCGGTGTGAAAAATCAAGTACCGCAGTTCTTCTTCAATTTTCCTGATGGGGATTTGGTGTTAGTTTCCTCTTATGAGGTTGCTGATATTATATTTTTGTGAATAATTAGACATTTCTGAAGCTATACCATATTATGGATCTCAAGCATTCGCTCTCCAAATTCCTAGGGATTCTCTACCTTTGGTCACAAGCTCATCTCCTCACAGAACTAGTAAAGAGGAAGACATTATGCATCCGCATGGACACTTGCTACTAAAAATTGGGGCTTATTTTAGCACTCATGGTTTGTTGTTCAGGGCTGCAACATATCAGTTTATTGAGTGTTCCACACATGGTTCAAATCCTCAATAACCTTTGCTCTCTCTTCAGATGATTTCAGTTGCTCTACATGGGTCCAGTTTTCACCGTGCAGCTGTTTATATTTGTGATTCAGTTGAGTGCATTGTTATTATTCCAAAGTGGAAGATTCCTCCAGACATATTCATTTATTTTGGATTTAGAGGTTCACATGCACAGTCTCAGGATGCTACTGCATAGAAGAACAATTCTTGATTTACTGCTTAGTTTGAGGAGGGGTATTTTTCCGATGAGGTTTTCCCCGTTTCCTTGGTTATATTAAGTAGTTACTTTATTGCACAGGGTGACCTATGGCCTTTGTTTCCAGGGCCCTAGAATTTTATGCATCTATGTTTTCTAACTCTTCCTGAGTATAGCTTAAGGGGGGGTGTTGGAGACATTTACCATCATACACACTCTTTTGGTCAACTTGGCCTAGTTAAACCACTATCCTAAGTTTAATTGACATCAGTGGAGCATTAATTTCCATCTTCCTAGTCATACCCACGCCTACCTATAGTCAAGGAGGCTAACTTAGCCTTCTCCTATAGTCAAAGAGGCTAACTGGAGCACTCCAAGGGTGATCTGTGTGACATTAATGCACCTAATTGCTAACTAGTGGTTACTTTCAGTTCAACCAATCAGTTACATTCAGTTAAGGAACCTCCATTCATTAAATATATTATTTAATGATTATTTAATGATTATTTATTATTATTAAATGAACTTGAGTCAACAAGGTGCCTCCACCAACTTTTGATGGTCAGTTCAGCTTCAGTTAACCTCATCGGGGTTCATTGGAGTCATGCAGCACTAGCACTTGATGGTTGGTTTGCTATGACATGTGTTTGATCTCCTTCAGTTGAGATTGAGTCAATTATTGCACTTCGACTTCAGTTAGGGTTTGGTGAGTCAATTAGGGTTTTGGTCAAGTGGTTAACTGAGTGAGATTGCATGGTGGAGAGTCAGTTAAGCTAGAATCACTCATTGAATTCGAATTGTCCCTTAGGTATTCGAATTCTTCATGGAGTTAAGCTATTGCTAATGCATGGGAATTCTAACCCTTTATTGTTTATAAAATATACAGAGAGGAAACCTATTCTAGTTCCAATTATTGCTAATTCATGAGTATTTGTTAATTATTCTTTGATGATTTTGATTCCTAGTTCCTAGATCATGTGCAAGAATTAATACATAGCAGTTCAAGATAAAGTAACAAATTATTTAGCGCTAAAGAAATATAATGCTCTTTGTTATTTATAACGGTTTGAGTATCTGCTAACACTTATTGGTTCATTGGCAATGGCAACCTTGACATTTTATGTTACATGAATAATTTTAAATTTTTACCAATTTTTGGGTTATTACATTCGACGAATAGAGAAACTAAACAAAAGAGTTACAAAAAAGTAGAGAAAAGTAAACTAATGAAAGAAAAATATAGTACAATGCTTCCAATACCAATATAGTATGTAACCAAATTTACATAAACAACAATTGCTTTTATACCTGCTAAAGCCACAGGACAGGAGCTTGATGACATCCTCATTTTTTTCTCTAAGGAATGCAATAAATGATGGTCTAATGAAAATCATAAGCTCATAGCCATGAATATAGATAAATATGACACCTAAAAGGATTTTTGAGTAGAACTCAAACTCTTTTTTCTGACCACTATAAGAACCTAGGCGTGGGAAAACAATTAAAAAAATACACAGTCTACTTGGGTTGGTATTAACATGATTCCAAAAAGTACTTGATTAGAAAGCAGAATAGTAGAAGTATGAAAATAGTATACTCCTAACCAACAAATTTAAAATTTTTGAAGAACAGGACAGCCTACTAGGTTCTCTTGAGTAACCATTGGCTGGTGATCCCAATATAGTTGAGTTTCTTAGGCTGACCAACATACCATTAGATAGTTACAATTGTGTGACCAATCTCTCTCTCTCTCTCTCTCTCTCTCTCTCTCTCTCTCTCTATATATATATATATATATATATATATATATATATATATATAGGTTGTTGATCCAAACGATAGAGATATTATGATCCTTGTTTTGTACATTATGGATTCATGATTAATATATAGACTTGTTTGTAGTGTGATCATTACTTTCATTATGTTTTATTCCCTTTATGTATGTATGTTATCATTCTTAATACTTGGCTTCATGTGCTAATGGTAATTCAATGAAATCTTGTATATGAAAACAATTCCTTCTGATGATTCATACTTCACCAATATTTCCACCAAAACTCCAGATCAATTACTTTTCCATTTAACATTTTCTATTATTCATACTTAATTTTTCTCATCAAATATACATTTTTTCTCTCAATCATACTACTTTTATGATTGAACTGATAGACGAGGCCTGATATGTATGTAAGTACTACTACATCTTTGATTAAAAAAGATAGATTTTTTTACGTGATTTCTTAAAGGAAATGTATTGAGAATTCTAAATTCAAACATATTTATAAAGTGATATGCATGTGAAAATATTTGAATTATCCATCTCACCAAGTTGGATTCATCCACGGATTACATAGAAATGGGTAAAGTTATCTCTTCCATTTTCATTATCCATATATTTTTTTTCATTTTTTCCCAGTCTCGTTTTTTTTAATTCCTGCCAATAAATAAAATATAGATTATATAATATAATATTGATATGCAACCAATACAAATAATCTCAAAATATATAATGTCCACTCACACTCAAGCATTCATTTTTTGATGACACACATCACTCTTACAATTCCTATCTATGAAGACATAATGATACTTCCTATCTACAAAGGAATAATGGCACTTCCTATCTAGAAAGGAATAATTACACTTATACAAAGGTCCATGGCCTTGAAAGGAATTCATCACAATGCCATGCATATAAAGAAGTGTTAAAATGGATTTCACTAATACAATATACAACCTCAACTATGGTAATATTTTTTTTAATTTGTTTACCTTTTAATTAGCACTTCACCAATGATAATTCTCCTTCGTGGTCCTACGTAAAACAAGGAATATCAATTTTTTTTTAAATGAGGGGAAACTTGGAAAATGGCCCAACTTTTGTTGACACAACACATTGGAGTGAGCTAAAATCTAGACCATTTGCTTCTTTTCCAATGAAATTTGTCAAAATTCGATGAGGGAATCTTCGCTAAAATTGCAATTTTGGTTACTGAAACTTACATTTTGGTTTCAAAAATGGATTCAGTGCCATTGATAACCCCATGAGAGCCCCGGTTATGAAATTTCAAGAACCTAAAACTGCAATTTCAACAATTCTTGTTGGATTTTGGTCAGAATTTTCACCGAAAAAACAATGCAGTTGATTTAGAGTTTAGCTCAATCCCAACACAATATTTTGTTACTCTAGGTTAATACATTATATCATACCCGATCCACTCTAAAGCATAAATATTTTAAAATTATCAAACCTCACACTCCACTGAGGATGACTCATAAACATAATTGCGAGACAAATATTTCATGAGTGTTTCAAGGACACCACTCTGGAAACCCAAAACCCATGCATGAGTGAAACCAAGACAGCACTACAATGTGCAAATTGAAAAAAACACTAGCATAGTCAATATTCACTCACATAATTTTTGTCATGAAATAAAGTTAATACATAGTGTTGTTAGGGAATTCATCCTATGGTTGAGGTTCGAGGGCACCGATGTACTAAGGGTTCTATTAACGAACATATGAGATAATACAAGCATATATCAAAGAAAAATATTAGGGTAAGAGAGGATGCACCTTATTCTAAAAGTTGATCCTAGGTTTATCTTCACTCCAAATTCTCCTTTTCTCCAAAGCTTAAACACCTGCAACAAATAAATCACCTTCAACTATTATAAGATATGAAATATGAACACATATAAGGACTACAAATTAAGTCATAATCACAACCTAGATCATTTCCATAAACAATTGAAATCTGCACTACAATAGACATGGAAGGAAAATACTTTCTTTCTTCATGAAGTGTCTAGAACAATTGCATATACCTCAGCCTGCTCAAGCTTCCTTGAAACCTAGATTTGAGCCATGTTTCTTCTCTTCTCCAAAGTAAATCCACCAGCATAAATTTTCCTCCAGAAGTTCCCCCCCTCCTTTATCCCCTATCCTCTTTTTATAGGTTATTAGGAGGAAATTTTGCGAGGATAGGATAGTTAGCAGAGTTAGGGTGGTTTCCAAACCAACCCCAACTACCCCATTATTAATTGGTTTTTATTTTTAATGAATTTTATTGAAATAAACAAGTTGTAAAGAGGAAACTTGCATATAATACACGAGTTCCTTTGACGAAAGTCACATATTGATATTTTAAGGTAGATACAAGGGTTGCTTATGTGCAACTCGCATATGGTATGGAAGTTGTTTGAAGTAAAGTCGCGTATTCTGGGTGAACTCATAGTGAAACAAAATGTTGATACTAGAGTGAACATTGTGTATTCAATGTCAAATCCTCTTATAGTACTAAGGATTATTCTATCTAGTAAGTCCATTTTTGTGAAGGCACCTTGTGTGTCATCACTCAAACAAAGAAATTCCATTTTGAGGTATAATAGATTCCCCATAATGTGTGAGGTGAAAGGGTAAGGATGGTTGAAATACATTACAAAATTTTAGCTTAGAGGACTCATAATATAGGCTGCAAGGAGGTACCCAAAACAAACAAAATAGAGGTCACTTTTAAAAAAATCATCACTGAGGATTCCATGTTCAATAATGTGGAACACTATCTCCTTTAGAAGATATATATACATCATATAATATAGGCTATACTGCCACACATGATTTACAAAGTGGATTATAGCCACATGAGTACAATAATAGATCTCCAATAGCTGGAGTGGTATCATGGAATATGGCATGATCTTGTGCAACTTAGGTTTATAAACTAAAAACTCAAGGTCTTTGTTCAAATCCATATAACCAAGTATGAATCCTAACCATGTGAATACAATAGTTGAAGTTGAACATGGAGGATACCATTGGAGTATTAGTTAAATAGTTCAACTAATAACCAATGCAAGGGAGATAACTAAAATGCAAAGTGAATCCCAAGGTACTATGCAAAATAACTCTATGTGTTCATCACTAGCTGGTTTTGATAGGAAGTTGTTTGTGAGGAGGAATGCATTAATGAATCCTTCAAAAGGTCACATGAGTAAATTTCTAGAATGGATAAGGTAAGACAAATGTAGAGAGATCTCAAGGATGAGCATGACATCGATTAAGGTAAACAAATTGAGGATAAGTTTTCTTGAATAATGAGCATGACATAAGAGTGACTCAAGGCAACTTTAGATTCAAAAGGACAACTAGACACATATCCAATGTACGAGAGATTAACATATTCCACATATACATGGATCAGGTGGACATATGTAGAAGTAGTAACTCGGAGTACAAGTTGAAATTGGAAAGAATAAAATTGAGACTTCACTATTGGGAAATCCACAATTGGTGCTTTGTTCAAGGATGATTAAATACTTGATTCCAAGCCACTTACAATGTAAAGAGAGTATTTCCTTCCTTCCTTTCTTATTAAGTTATAACGAGTCCAAGAAAGCAAACTCAAGACCTTCTTCATTTTTGGACAAGCTTGAAGAAGCGATAGAAAATTTCTTGATATAGCACCGATTCGAGGATTTTATGAGCCCAAATTAGTGGATGCTCATTTTTGTTTTCAAAATTTGAGAGTTTGAAAACTCCAAAGAACACCCTAGGGGGGTGATTTTTCATAAAGTTAGTCTCCTAAGTCCGAAAATGTATAAAACAATCCAAAGGAGAACTCTCATAGCTTTTGAGGAACTATGGTATACCTTTTTCGTATTTAGTCGTCAAGGTCTGGAAAAGGGGTAAACTATCACTGAAATGATGCTTCTTCAAAAGTAAGCATATAACCTGAGTTTAACAAGTGTGAAGGAAGGAAATATCACTCGGGATGTTCCATTTCTTTATGAGTATGGGGAATCAAACATTAAACTTGATGCTTTGTACTGAATTTTAATGAGTACGGAAATAACATAAAGAATTCTCATAATATTTTTCATAGTTTAATCCAGAGCATGAAAAAGAAAAAGTGAGCTCAAACATGTTCCTTTTTCCTAAATTTAGTCCTCTAGGCCTGAAAAAGAGATAAACCTATACCTGGAAATACTGTTCTAGCCACAGTTAACTAGAGTATTGCATTTTCGTAAGTAATCCACATGTTCTGGAAAAGGGATAAACTTATATGAATGTGGATGATCATTCACTTCTTTTGGTAATTCTGAAAGAACAATTAACTCGAAAATCTAGTCATATTTAACGAGTCATACTAGGGCTTGAAGATAACACTATAGAATGGGATCCCTCTAAGAAAGGATAGTTAGCAAAAGATAGAATATAAGGATTATTTTTGCATGTAAGACAAGTACAAAGGCTCTCGTGACTTAGAAACATGTAGCATGGGTACCAAAATGGAAAGAATTTTTCTAACTAGGGTAACCCATGTCAGGTAAGCTCCAATCCATCGAAGAACAATGGTGTTGGAAGGATAATAGGACGTTGGGGATCATTGTCCATGGATAAAAAGAATCCTAGGGTTCGAAGCGGCATAAGGTATAGATGCAAAATGCATTCGGACCAAATCCTACACTATATGCCAAGATATCATCATCAATTTCATCCATGACCTAAAAAGCTAAGAAAAATCATTGAAACATTAGTTATAACTATTATAATTAACCAAAAACTATACAAAAGTGGGTAAGAGTTTTGAAATATTTTACCATAGATAGTGATTTTGGGTTTAAAAACTAATTCTTTTTATTTTTACCTTGAATAGTGTAAGTTTTACCCTTGAACATCAAACACTTCATACAAGAAATCTAGTGGATGAAATCGAAATTCGCAAGTTGCAGATAATTTCTCTCTCTCATACCTTTCATTTTTTCCTTTTATTTTAATTTTTGGTGAAAATTTTGTGTTTTGGTGAGTTTGAAAGGGAACCACGTGGAATATGTGAGTATCCTCTTGCAAACTCACATATTCAAAAAAAATATGTGGGTTTTCAATGGGGTACCCACGTTTGATACACATTGTGTATTATAGTGCACTCACTGTTGGGGAAAACCCACCAACAAAGCCTCGTCAAAAAGGGTTCTCACTACGTCGATGCACAACCAATGTGATCTCCCTAAGCACCCACCCAGACAGGTTTTACCCTTCCTAGTAACATCCACAGAAAGGACAAAGTCTCACCCGAGATATTCGAGAGAGAGCTGTCAAAACCGAGTTTTCAGCAGTGGGGATAGAGGATATGGGATCTAACAGGGAAACAACATGACTTAACAGATCCAAAGCTATGCAATCGACACTAACTCATTTTCATAACTACATATTGCATAATATATTTATTTCTGTATCGCTAATGCAACAGTATCACTTGTAAAACATCTCAACTCATAATGCAACAGAAGTGTAACAGTCTTGAAACAGATCTCATCAACATCAATATAGGATAATTGGAATAAATTATAGCGACATCATAACAAATCACAACATCATAAAATATCTAGATCACCGCACCATTGGAACAACACATATCACAGTATAGAGAATAGTAAAACAAATGACAAGATTTATGCATCAACTGTCAACTATATTAACTCTGCACAAAAGATCCAAAAATAGACAATTATTCTCCACACCAGAGGCTGACTACATCAAAAACACCCCTTATAGGTTGCAGATACACAGAAAATTCTCCAAGATCAGATCGCACATGCGATACTCATGCTTTACACAATACCAATTCTCTGATCATCATCTCTCACCCTCTCTCTCTTTTGTTTTGTTCTCTTCTCTATTTAATTACAAAACTAGATCTATATATAGGCTTGGACCTTTAAATTGAAGGTCAACTTCTAACTAACTTATAACCACTAATGACCTATTGTGACGAAACTTGGTCAAATAATATATAAAATATTCAGAATAGTTATTCTTTCGCCCATTGCGTTGATCTAGCCTTGCACGGTACCGCATGAACTTGTGTAGCTTCCGCAACGCTATGGAACTCACTTACCAAAACCCCTACCAACACTCACGTATACTACTGGTGGTTTTTAGAGCAAGAAAAATATCCAAAATCCATGTTTTTTGCAGAAAAAATGGTTCTTGGGTGGTGTGAATGTGAGCATGAGGACCTTGATTGGGAGGTTTTATGTGATCCATTAACATTAAATTCCATTTAACAATGTGCATTGTTAAAATTATTTCACACAACAAAAATGCATTCCCAAATCAGGTTATTGGAAAATTTGTTAAGATTTTTGGATCCTGATCAGGGCATGTTTGACCTTCATGGTGAAACAGTGGATATCACTGCTAAAGACATTTACTTCATCACTATTTTATCACATAGAGGAGTGCCAATAAATCTAAGTGGTAATGGTCGTGGGGGTGACCCACTTAGTGTTTAGAATTATGTGAACATGTATTGTGTGCCTAGGTCTCAAAAGTCAGGTACATAAGTTCCTATTGGCCAAATATCAAGTTTCACACGTAAGGTGGTTGTGAGCACCATTCCACGAGTGGCAGGTGTGTCTTCTCTACACTTGGCTACTTGTAACCATATGCATTTGGGGACGGAGTTCTTAAGGAATGTGGTATTCGACTAGTGTTCTAGTCTTGTTATCAACATGAAGAAACAACTTTCAGCTCACAAACTAGGAAAGAAGAAAAATTTTGGATACCAAAGCATTCTCATAGCCTTCTTCTTTGAGCGTATGCCAACAATGAGCCCCAAGGTGATACTCCTGCATCCACATCCATGTGAGCTTAGACTCACACGATGGGGAGATGTATTTGTTTGCCAGGGTGGTAGTGAGATCCAAGGAGCATATGATGATGATTTCTACTCATGGTGGAGTACACAGATACCATCCTTTGAGCTGATTCCTTATGCCAGGCTAGACATTCATGGTGATATTGAGCTTGTGCTACCTCCTGGAGAAGGATGGGGAGAGATGGGTAAGTCTTTTGTTTTCATTGATTTGAATTTTATGAAATTTTTTATTATAAATAAGTGTATATACACTTGTAACTTGCATGAGTATAATTCAAGATTGTCTAACGTAGATATTGGACCCTTTTGGCTGGATGGCCATCCTAGGACTTATGTGTGAATAGTTGAGGGGGGTGGTGGTGATGCCATGCTCCGAGTTGTGGAGGTCAAGCTATCTCCTCTTACTCATGATATTCCTACTCTGAGAATGGAGAGGATACCTATTGACATGAGGGAGCATGTAGTGGGTGTTTCCCCTTCATGGTTACACCTTCTTTGGAAGGTGTTAATGACTATTCTTTTCTACCGAGAGGTTGTAGCAGAGGAAACTGAAGCTGAAAATTCTCTATAGGTTTCTATCATCTAGAGGGATTGTCATCCCTTTTTTGTATTTTTATGTATTTATGACTGGATATTTTGGACCAGGACTCAATTTATATATATATATATATATATATACTTATTTACATGTGTTTTAGTTGTACATCTGAGTATTTTTTACAATCTGTGTGACAAATGTCAATTTAAGATATACTTTGCATATGAGTATGTTACTCTATTTTGATTTCTTGGAATATGTTGTATATAATATGATAAAAAAATTCTTAAGTAATCTAATTTGTAAGAACTGAAATAGTAAAGTAGGATGTCTCATATGATAATCACCATTAAGCTGAAAGACTACTAACTAGGAATCGATTCTAGCCTCAAGACACGTAATGCCATGTAAAGAAACATCCCTTAGCAACTCAATGGCCACACTATACGCAACCATATTATTATTATAATGACCTAAACATGCACCTCCTGAGGTAAATAGTTATCCTGTGGACGCATAGATGACCCAAGCGGCTTAAGATAGGTTTCAAGCATGACAACTTGCACCATCAGTGAATCCCATGAATCTTTCCAATGAAATATGAAAGAACACCAAATTTACATAAGAAACATGAACAAAATATAACCATTTACAAAGTTATATAGATATATACAATAAAAAGAATATAGCCTAGGCATAATACCTTTTTCGGATAGATCCCATTTCGGGGCTCCTGCATCTAGTTTCCATCATAGTATATTAATTCATGAGTTCCCTTATTTAATACTTTATACCCAATGTATGGTCTTAATCACATTGATTTAAATTTTCCTACCTCCAAGGGTTCCTTAACCTAGTCATAAACCAACACAAGGTATCCTTAATAGAATCCCTTAGGTTTGAGGGACTTGTCATACTGGTTCTTGACACATTGCTTATGTGCCTCATTTGTTTTAAGTGCATGTTTGTGTTTTTCATCTAGGTGTTCCAAATGTAGAAAACACTTTTCTAGGGAAGAAGTTTCATGCAACAATTGTATTGCGATTTTCAATGTTTGTATTTCACATTCTATAGGCGCGACTGCTTCCACCCTATGAACGAGTTGGAAAGGTTAAAATATCATGGAAGTATTGACCATAGTTCGGTATGCCCAAAGTGTCGGATACATCATGATGTGAAAATATTATATACTTGTGTTAATAATCTTATTTATAATGGTTTTCAAACCTTTATTTATGGATTCTACTTGTCCATTTGCTTGTGGGTAAAAATAAGATGAGTGCTCTTGTTTAAATCCAAGGAAAGTAGTCAATTCAGTCATCATCATGTTTTGGAAATGAATTCCATGGTCCATGAAAAGATGCTTTGTTATCCTAAATCTAGAGATAATTTGATTGAAAATGAAACAGGTTACAGTTTCACCATCATCTTTGAAGGTATGCATTACCTCTACCCACTTAGAAAAGTAGTCAATAGCGATAATGACATATTTATGCCCCCCCCAGTCGAGACTACGTTGTAGGTCATGAAATCTATCCCGGACTTAGTTAAGGGCCCTATGGAGATGGTGGGGAAAAGTGGAGCAGGATGCGATCACATCTTTCTGGTATAATACTGACGAGGATGACAATGCTTAATAAATTTGATGCAATCCTTGAATATGGTGAGCCAGAAATAACCAGTACATAATATTTTATGGGTCGTTGCTAACATAGATAAATGACCCCCACATGCTCCTCCATGGGCATCATTTAGGACCAACTTAGCCTCCTCATGAGTAAGGTATTCAATAACTATTGAATATACCCCTCTTCTATAGAGAGTATCAACAATGATGAGGTAGTTTGTGTCATTCATTCATAACTTCCATCATTCTTCTCGTGAAAAGGTTTTTGGACACTTCAAAGTATGGAGATATACTAAAATGTCTCCATACCAAGGATTAGTGGTTGATATAAATAATATGTGTTCATATGGTAATGATTAGTCCTCCATCATTGTACTCTTATCACTTGAAAAATCAGAACGGAGTTCCAAAAACACTCAGGAATTTTTGGATTTAGCAGATTGAAAATACAAGTCAAACTCTTGTGGTATGACAATCCATTTATTGAATCTCCCCCATCCGATTATGTATCGGGATAAAAAATATTGGAAAGGGTTCACATCCATGATCACCATGGTTGTCTTGAGTAGGATATAATCACACAACCTTTATATGACATACATTGTTGCTAAGGCCAAATTCTCAACGTGTGAATATCATAGTTTAGGTACGACCAAAACTCGACTAAGGTAACATATGACATGCTCTTGGATTTGTTCATCCTCCTGAACCAACACCACACCAATTGTAGAATCTGATGCGGCCATAAACAATATAAAGTATTTCATGTAATTTGGTGGATGTAACATAGGATCTGACAATAATTCATTCTTCAATGCCTCGAATGATTGTTTCGAGGTTCCATCCCATATAAATGGAGTTTCTTGCTTAATAAAGCACATGAAACCTTTTGTTATCTTGGAATAATTCACTGTAAAACGTTTGAGAAATTTACACTTTTCTTTCAGACTCTGAAGTTGTCAAATGTTTTGAGGAGGAGGAAGATCGACATCCGCCTCAACTTTCGAAGGATCGACCCTAATTCCATTGTTGGAAATAGTGAAACCTAGCAAAAGTACCAACTCAACAAAAAAGGCACATTTATGAGGGTTTAAACAAATATTATAGTGTCGACATCTGTCAAATACCAAACAAAGAAGATTTGGGTGATCTTTTCTCTTTCGAGAATGTGCTGAAATATCATCTAAGTAGGACTCGACAATGTGCTTGATGTCGTGAAAAGGGAAATTCATCACTCGTTGAAATATATCCCGAGCATTATTTAATCCAAAAGGGATTTTTTTGTATGTGAAAGTACCACATGGATAGATAAACGGAGTCTTATTCTGGTCTTCAGTTTTGATTTGAATTTGGTTGTATATTGAGAAACCATCGATAAAGGAAAAGACCTCGCTACCCGCACATGCATCAATTATTTGGTCAATGAATGGTGTGGGATAGTTGTGACTTGATTTATTTAGGTATATGAAATCAATACAAACATGTATATATCCTTGTTATTTTTTCTACCAAGACAGGTTTGGATACCCATTCTGTTAAAGAAATGCAATATATGAAACTAGTCTTCAACAATTTTTCAACTTCAGCCTTAATGGATATCACATTTCACAGTTTCACAGGGCTTAGCTTTTGTTGAATATGTTTGAAATTAGGATATTTTCTTATTTCATGTTCTACAATACATGGGTCTATGCCTAGAATCTCCTTGTAATACCAGGAATTCCTTTAATAGGGCTTTGTAAACGAGAATTTATTCAGGTGAAGAATTTTCTCCAATATAGACATTTTCCATGATGTGGGGTTTAGTGGAGATGCCGATTAGTATAGTTGCATATAGTTGCAAAAATTTTCTCCATGTTTCCCTCAGTAGACACTCCTTCATTAGTTAAAGGATTTATAGTTTGATCAACAGCTCCACCTAGTCTCACATGGAACTTAGAATTCTCAATTCTACTTAGTTCTAGGAAGAAGTAGGACTTATGATTCAAATATTCACATATTTTATCAATCCATACCATAGCATCCATAATGGATTCACCATATGGTAAAACCATATCTAAGCAATCGTATGAGTAAGTTGAGTTCATTTCCTAGGTGGGAAAGTAAGCTTCATCTAGCTCCTCTGAGATGGAAGGATTCGAGATGGAATTGATAGCAACATCAAATATAGCTTTATAAGCTACTTCTACTAAATACAAGGGCACATTAGGTTCAACCAACAAGGGGAGGATCCACATATTATTCCTATTTTTAACTGAAGAAATTATCTTTCCTACACTAGTCAATCCTAGATATTTTATAGGAGCGGGAAAGTCAAAATTTCCCATAACTGGTGTGTACATCCCAACTCCTATACTTTCATTCGTCGAGTGCATTTGATAAATCAAAGGTACATTTGATTCCAATGTGTCTGTACGACTCTTCTGGGTATAGGATAGTTGATTGAAAGTCACTATATTCCATTCATCAGAGAACATAAGGACTTAGAAGACTGATGACAGAATGACACACATGGGGTGGGTCAAACTCCTACCCAATAACAAGTTATAGTAAAAAGGTGCTTATACAATGTCTACTTCAACTGAAACTATTTTCCTTGTCAATTCTATGTTGAAAGAAGGTAGGATACCATATGGATGCAAATAGCTTTCGTCGAAAGCAATCAAGAAGGTGTTCAATGGGACCAACTTAGGGGATCCCAGAGTTTTCCAACAAGAAATAGCCATCACACATGCAGATGCACCTTCAGCAATAATTGTTTGTCCAATGGTATTTTCACCATGGAATACTTCGATTTGAAAGGAAACTTGATAAGGAATATGATATTTAACATTAAATAAGTCAAACTTGGTCATCAAGCCCGTATAATCTAAACTTCCTATAGCTTCCATATGTGCATTACATTGCAAAGGATAGCTTTGTAACACTTCTAGAGTGTACATAGCCCAAAGAGTTAGGACAAATACTCCACAACTGAGTAGTTAGGAGAAACCATCACATTAGGGTTGTGGAATTTCTTGTTGAAAACACCTTTCAGTATTTTCGGCATAGGATCGATCAGTTTTTCAATAGAAAGTGGGGCTAGTGTTGGATCTTCGTCACGTTGTTTATCTTTCTGTGATGATTTAGAATCATAATTTTTTGGCTCTGTTTTTCAATAAAGCATGGTATAGACCGTATTAATGTATGATTGATCAACATAGGAAGCATTTTGAGTGCCCCTAGTGTTCTTAGGATCGCTCGAATTTGCATTATGCCCTTGTGGGAAAGGATCCTTGAGGATGACAGATTACTTATTAAACAACTTTTGAGATTTATCCATAAGGGGACATTGATAAGTTAAGTGATCTTCCTGACAAAGTTTGCAAGGAAACTTCACTTTATTCTTCTATTTCTTTCCCTCCTTAGCATTGTTTGTGGGTTTCTGTTTGTTTTGATTTCCCTATCCCTTCTTTCCTTTGTTTTTATTCCCACTGGAATGCTCAGTGCCCTTTTTATTGGATTGCACTGGAGGGGAGGGGGAAGCAACATTCACTTCTCCTACTATGGATCACTTGACATATAACTCATGTATTTATTTCACAATAGATTCCACATTAGGTGACTTAACTGAACCAACAATGCCATCGACATGTGTTCTAGGATTAGGTTTTCCAAATTTAGTGTTAGACCTTGGTGCGTCAGTTATTATTTCATAGAGGATCCCAGACTAAGCATAAATCAAGTCGATTTGTTGGTCCCTAAGGTTGGATTCCTCTTCGGTCATCACTCTTGAAGTTGAAACATATTTCGAAATATATGCTAATAATTATTTCAACAACCATTCCATCATAAAATCAGGAGGGATACTAGATTTAATTAGCCTCTTTTTTCTTCTCCTTTCATGAATATGATCATAAATGTGGGTAGTTGTTTTTTCCAAAAGGTCTATACCGAAATCATACCAAACATGAAGTTGAAAATGGTTAAGAAAAATCATGGATAGATCAAGGAAACTGTCATAAGCAATAGATGGAGGTTCAATGTACCATTTAGTTGCTACACTAGTTAAATTCCTTTGAAAAAAACTCATCCAAATCTAATCATCGTTCAATGAATTTGAGGAGCACCATAGAGGAAAAGTAGTGACATAGTCACGAGGGTCCTCTCCAATTTTCCCTTCAAATTTTAGAATATCTAAAGGTAGTTTAATAGGAACTAGTGGCCAAGTTGGGTCATGGAACACATGATTTCTCATTAGTTTTGAAATATTTGGAAATTTTAAGGTTTCCATAAAAGGTATTCGAGGCCTAGACGAAGCTTTATATTATGGATCCCTGTGAGAGGAAGTTCCTGCACTTATGTTGCTATACAATTAATTAGGCTTACCCCCAAGCATCAGCTGCGAAGTGACAATTTTCTAGAAAGGATTCCACCAAAAATATAGGGGATTACTTACCTGAGGTGCACTATAATTGGTTTGCATGCTTCCAACCCAATCGGGTGCCATATACATGGGAACAATAGTTCTTCCACCAAAAAGTGAAAAATAAGAGCTTCTGATTTGTGCAGTTAAAACTTTGCCAAAATATTGAAAGATGAGTCCGGAAAAGGGATTATGACTTCTTGGGGATAAACCTGAATAAGTAGGTACATTACCTACAAAAGGAGAGGATGGAGGGATATGCCCACCATACCAAGGATACCCTTGGATGAAAAAAGTAGAACTACTAGGGTGGTTATGAAAGTTCTGAAAAAGAGGAGAGGATGTGAATGGTACAATGGGTATCACAGTGAGTACTAAATTATATGGACCAGTGGTAGGAATCACAGGTATTGGAGGATTAATGACACTAGTACTTGGAAAAACTATAGTTGAAGAAGTTAAGTTTAATGACACCACTAGTTGCACATGTGTGCTAGATATCTCTGTAATAACATGTGGAGGAGATACTCCACTGAATAACATATGTGAGGTAGGGGTCTACATATCCCCTGATCCTTCTTCCTAACCAAACATTACGACACCTAGAGGGACACCAAACCTAATTTGACTAAACGGTCGAATTTGTACAAGTACTAGATCTCCTAGAAATTAGTGAGAGGTAAGTATGATTTCTCCCAAGCTCTTCATCTTGAAAATATTTGATATCTTCTGAAATAATTTCAGAGTGAATATATCTTAATTCAAGTTCTCCTAGATTTTCATTGATACCAGTTGATTCAAATTAACCACTTGTGTTAATTCTCCGCCTTAGAGGTGGAGGTGGGGGTTGCACAGTTGTAAGTGGAGGAATATTTTTCAGCCTTCTTGATCTAAAAAGAGGTTGATCCTACATAGCTATATATTTTTCTTACACACACCCATAGGTCAATATATAATAGAAGAAAACTAAAGAGGAAACCACTAAAATAATCCCCAAGTACCCAAAGAGAGGTAAACAAATGTAGCTTCCAAAGGAGAGCCTAGGATGATGAGGGCCTGTGACTGACCAGTGAAGTGAGAAGAATAGTCACCCAAGGTGCATAATACACCTCCTTAGGTCTAAATGCTTGGACCACTAAACCGCTTTCCTAAATTTTATGTATTGATTTCTTCTTGAGCCTTCTCTAGGTATAACAGAAATATCCTTCCACCATAACCCATGAAAGAATACTAGGTCAAGATACTAAGGCTACCAAATCTACAATGAAGGTTCATAGAATAATTTTCAGTCCAACTAGTGTGCATGGGAAAGGTATAACATCCCAGAATTCAAATATCATCGACACCACATGGGGCAAAGGGTGGAATTGAGTGAATCCCCGAATGCACAACAGTTATTTTGTATTCTAAATTGAGTGTTGGAGTGGTATCTATACAACCAAATATTTTCAAGAGCTCATGCTTGAATCCTATGTTAGAGGATATTTCTGGTTTACTTCCTTGTAAAAATGGATTTTCTAAGTGACAAGCCATTATGTCTGCATTTAAATGATTTTGGATAATTAAAGATAACCCTACTCCAAAACCGTATCCTAAGCTAGTGAACGTCGTCCCTAAAAATAAAATGTTACTAATAAATTTTAAGTTATAAGAGCTCTTTTTAAGGTTTTTATTTACTTGGGATAATGATCGTGAAACTTATGGTGTTTTGAATCAATAATAGAGTGAAAAATGAATGATGTAAAATGCTTCAATTTGAAATTGGCACTTATATTTTTCTTTTACAAAACTAATGAAACCTACCTAACTAAGTTTGGAAATAAAAATATTTTATTTTCTTTACCTTTTTTAAAATTGAAAGAACAACGAAGATGCAACTACATAAGATTAATATGCACCTAATTGCTTTGTTTTTTATTTGTTTTTAAAAAATTATCGTAAAAGATGTACAATAATGCACAAATGGAAGTTATAACTATGAAAAAATGCAGAAAATAATACTCAAGATTAAGATCTCATCAACACAAACCTCCAACACCATGCGAATTTCGACACTACCCTACTTGGAGAAACTACCAAAAGCCTATAAGACAAGGTTGTTCCAAGATTGAAAAGGAAGCAATCAAGTTAACATAAAAATAAACCAGAGTGTAAGCAGGATTAATAATCGTCATACAATGACATACATAAACCCTATCTACTCTCAGTTCAAACAAAGGACAAGTGGAGAGACATAGCGAGTTTTCTACAAAAATACAAGCCAGCCTACTAAAGGAATCTTACAATCTAAACAAACATAGAGTCATACAAATCACATACCAATGAAAACTCAAGAAAAAGTTAGAAAAATTGATACATTAAAAAAATAGACTTAGAGGAACTGAACCCTATCCTTTTAAACGTCCACTTATAGGAAATACATGACTGTTCAGTGGATAGAATATGTACCATACATCATATGTTTAGTGGACAAAACGTGTTCCATGCACGATTGCACTATGCAAACACCATGTATTCTTTGAGAATACACAACTGTAAGTACACTTTACCTGCAGAATCATCAAAAAATTTCAAAAAATAAGAAAACTAGACCTTGATTGTTGAGAATTCAACTTGGAATGACTGAATATTTATTATTCCAAGCCACACACATGATCAGAAAGGACAAGTTGGAAGGAAATTTCAACAAAGAGATCCCAAAACAAAAGAACATACCCAATGGAGTTGCCAGTTCCGTTGTTAGGCAATTCATCCTATGGCTGGGGTTTGAGGCCACTAACGTACTAAGGGTTCTATTAACAGACATATGGGATAATACAAGCATATATCAAATCAATATCTTAGGGGAAGGGGATGCACCTTAATTTTAATGTTGATCCTAGTTTGATCTTCACTCCAATTGCTCCTTTGTTCCAAAGCTTTAATACCTGCAACAAAGAAATAGCCTTTCTCAAAACACCTTCAACTGTTATAAGATATGAAATACGAACATATATAAGTACTGCAACTTAAATCAGAATCACAACCTAGATCATTTCCATAAACAATTAAAATATGAATTGCAATAGAGATGGAAGGAAAAGACTTGCTTTATTCTTGAGTTGTCTAGAACAATAATATATACCTCATCCTACTCAAGCTTCCTTGAAACCTAGATCTAAGCCCTCTTTCTTCTCTTCTCCAAAATAAATCCTCCAGCAGAACTTTGTCTCCAAAATCCCCCCCTCTCCTCTAGACCCACTCCTCTTTTTATAGTTGATTAGGAGGAAGGGTTTTGAGGCTAGTATTGTTAGGGGAGTTAGGATGGTTTCCAAACTGACCCCAACTACCCCATGATTAGCTGGATTTTTATTTTAAATGAATTCTAATGAAATACATGGGTTGTAAAGAGGAAACTTGTATAAGATACATGTTTTTTTAGAAAATCTGTGTATTCATGTTACACAAGTTGCTTATGTGTAGCTTGCATATGGTATGCAAGTTGTTAGAAGTAAATTCGTGTATTCAGGGAAAACTAATAGTAAAAAAATGTTGATATTGGAGTGAACAATGTGTATTCAAGGTCCAATCCTCTTAAAGTGTTAAGGATACTTCTATCCATAAGTCCTTTTTTTGATGACATATTTCATGTCATCACTTGGACGGAGAACTGCCATTTTGAGGTATAACACCTAGTAATACTAATAGTAGTATAAGAATTATTTTTATTTTTATTTTTTTTCATTATTTTTATTGATAAAAAATTTGAAAAAAAATAATTGAAATGAATACATAGGTCATATTTTAACCAAATTCAATGGAATCTATTTATAAATTCAACAAGAGCCATAAGGTGGCAGTGTCACTGCATTTTCTAACAACTAAGGTTATTAGACATAAGATTTATAGATATGGTACTTTTTACCACAAAATTGTAAAGAAAAAGAAAAAAAATGCCACAAAATTTCATAGCCATCAAACCCCAAATTTACCACCATCAACAAAATGATGAAACTTGAAATTTAACCCTAATTTGATACACAATATAAATTTATTGATTCTTTTAAAAAAAATTGTCAAACAATATTCTTAGAAGACTTCCATAAATAATTAGTAGAACCAATATGTATCTAATCAAATCAAAACTAGTTTTCCATACGAATGTATTATTTTCTAATCAAGAAAACAAGATCTAATCGATTTAATTAGCCTCAAGCCATACGAGTACCAAACTTCAAAAAACATAGCTACTAACAAAATTAAAAAAAAAAAAATATTTTTTTCTTAAGAAAACATATAACATCAACCTTAAATATCTATCAACACGTTACTTAATTTGAGGAAACAAATATTAATAATTTATTATTTGATTCAGATTCAAGATTACATATTAAATTAACTACCAAATGGTGGCTTATAACCAAAAAAGAACACTCACAAGCAAGGATATCACAAATATCTAATCTCTTTATTTACCAACTTTTCACTATTCATATCATTTGATGTTTTTTTATCAAGATAATTAAATTAATTTCAAGATCAATGCTCAACAAACAATACCCTATGGACTTGCTACCATATGGAAATAATGACAAATGAGGGCCTCACTAATTAGTATCTTCTCTTTATTTACCTATCTATTATTCATGAGATTTGATGTGAGAAGACTCTATTACTCTATTAAGAGGAATAAGAGACAAAAGACATAAAATTCTAGACATTTCTTTTATACTTGCATTATCCATTCTTTATGCAATTTTGTAATTGTATTAAACCAATTATCTATTATTCTTAGCAATCAACTTATCACAACAACATTTTATTTTTGGAATATTTATACAATGATATCATTGGAATTTGGATTGAATCAAACTTACACTAAATTTATATCGTGTTTGGGTGTTAAGTTTTTCATGTTGTTCATATCATATGTATAATATTTTTCTTTTGAAAGTATAATCTAACTAAAAATTAAATAACTATAATGAAACTATAAATTGGTGTATAGTTTTTTTTGTGATATATGAAAATGACCATCAAATATACTAAATTATCTATAAAAATAAACATAATAATTTAAAATATTTATTAACATTGAATTCTTCTCTTATGATATAGATTAGTTGAGCAGGATATGTGCACACTCTTGGAGTAAAAGCATAGAAAATTTGAAAGAGGCCACTTTGATTATTTCATTTGCTATACTTTATGAAGCTCTTCTTAGTGAGAAGATGTGGTTTGAGGGGTGCTATCATGTCAATCATGGAAATTCTTTCTATTTTCTTATGATCAAGTTGTGGTCGAAACAAGGTGTTTCCATTTGACCATCTTGCTAACCACTTGGTATTGTTGTATGTTTCATATGAAAATAAAAATTGGGTAAAACCCCAAGCCTCAAATTCTGAAAAATGGATAACTTATCAAGTATCGGAACTCAGGATATGCAACCTCACTATTTATGACATATTATGATGGGTTTGTGCTAGTAATAAGAAACTTAACATTTTAATCCAAAGATGCATTGCGAATTCCCCCATCATTTTGAAGTAGAAAGCACTAAAATGTACTTTTCTTTGACAACATTTTGAGAAGGAAAATACATTATTGGTGAATCCAATAAAAAGTTCAAGATACTCATAAGTTTGATGATAAATTCACTTTTCCTCCACGTTACTATGATGTTTGGTGACAAGTCTGATAAAATGGTAATGATGAAGAAGCCTTTCAATTCAGGAATGAACCTGGCTATTAGCACTTGAAATGTACCCAAGGTTACAAAAGGTAAATACCAAGGTAACAACATAACCACTTTAAGAAAGGGTGTTGGATTCTTCCTTTATAGAGAGGGATCTCTCGCAAGTTTTTTAACAGGGCCATATATAGAATGAAATAAACTTTCAGATTAAATGGTGGTTGAAAAAAAGAAAGAAAAATATTAGGCTATGGATTCATAAACATCCAAGAATTACAGAACAATTTGCAGGTGGAAATCCACAAAGCCAAGGTAGCACTTGGTTATAGTCAAATAACAGTTTGTCTGATAATAAAGAAAGAACAAGAACAATCCATCAACACAAAGCACCTAAAATATGCATTCCGCATCAATTTTGGAAAGAAAGCTTTGGTGAATACCTGAAACAATAGTCAGAGCATAACAATATGAATTCTGAGCTATTATACACTTATTCCAGATTTGAAGAACACACAATGGAAAGTTTAACAGAAAAACATGCACAAGGAAAAGGAGATAACAGACTGTAACTACGAATTACACAGGAATCTCTGCAATAATACATTCGTCTCTTTAATTTTATTATTGATAGATCAAAAAATGCATAACACAAAATTCTCACAAGTTCCAACCTTGTCTTCCTCTACTGTGGGAATATTTATAGTATCCTAGGCTCCTGAGACCAAAATCAAAACAGAGTGAAAAGAGTTACAACATGAGACTAAAAATATTAACAAAATGATGACCTTGTGGATCCTCCATGATCATAAACCAAATGAAAAAGAATGTGGGGTCATGCATGATGTGTTAGTTGGAGGATTTGGACATCAAGGACTCAAGCTCACCTCTTGAAAATGATAGTTCATAGGATCTTCGAGTGGTCTGCAATAACTTTATTCATACATAGATATTCACCTGTGAAAAATCTTCTGGACCATTGATATTTACTTACTTAAATCCTGACCATCCAATGATGTGACTCTTTAATATTTCGTAAATCTAAAAGGTTAATTTATCCATGCTAGCTGGATCAGCATAATCTACCATGACCATAGATTGAATATTATTTAAATCTCAAACATAGAAATCCATCGATATTTAAGCCATTCCACAAATTTGAAAATTTAATTTCCATGAGAATGTTGGATTAGCGGAATTTATCTCCACCGTAGATCTAGATAAACCTTGATCTAAGCCACCAAAAGCTGCAGGCCCTTTAAATGATTCCGCAGATTTGGAAATTTATTTTCTTCATGCAAGTTATATCAATAGAATCAATCCACATCATAGATCTGATATCAACAATGATCTGGACCATTGAAAGATGCAGGGTCTACCTATTTTCGCATATCAGGAAGCCTAGTTAACCCATTCACATGTTCCCTTCTTCTGCACCGTTGATCTTTGCAAGATTCATTTTCAGTTGTTGATCTAAGATCAAGATGTGGGCTATAGGAAGAAAAATATGGGATCCCGTACTTCTTGTTTCCCCTAAAAATTGAAATCAAAGTGACTAAAAATTATCCCAGGGTCCCATTGCTTGTATTTCACTTCAACAATTAAGAGTTCTCTACAGCCCATGCCATTAGGAAAGAGAATTTTGGGATCCCATTTTCTTGTATGCATTCTTCCAAACATCATGAATATATATCATCAAATTACATAACAACATAATAAAAATGTACATCAAGGAGGTGCCTCATCAAAAAATCATGAAAGTGCTTATACCTCCAAGTAAGTAGACCACCATTTGCCAAGTGCATACAAGCTTCAAGTGACCAATCAAATATGCTCCAATGACATAGGTGAGGATCCCATATCCTATAATGCTTCTCCAAAAGGATGTGATATGCCTCAAAATATTCATCCATGTATTCTTTCATCCAAGAAGTGAATGAAGAATATCCACTAAAATTTAAACCAAATAATGAGCAAGAGAAACAAGGATACTTCGAATGACTCAAAGAAGTCTCACCCATACATACATGAATGAGAGAATCATAAAGATATAACAAATTATGTGGATGGAAACAAAACTTTTCTCCAATCATAAATCTATTCACCCCATTGTTGAATGAAGTTCCTCGAACATCAAATGAACCAATTGTTGAGGAAGAAAAACCATGAGTCTTCAAGTGACTCAAATGCATATCATAGGTGCATCCATATAGATGTGGATCACCATAAGGTAACAAAGCATGCTGCTGCAAATGTGAATAAAAGTGTGCTCCAACCATGCCATCATAAAACGTAAATCTAGGAGTTCCATACTCCTTATGTGGCACCATAAAAAATAACACTTTCACCCATACTTCACTGAGACTAATGCTGCAAAACATGGAATTGTAGGATGTAGGAGAATGAACTAACTCACCCAAATGATCAAAAAATGTATATGTTTCATATTTGGAAGGATCCATATGGGTAGTATCATGTAGCTCATTTAAAAATGTGAAATATTTGTCATAGATTGGTTCCAATGTGGAGGAATCATGCTCTTCTTTAAAAATTGCATAACCTTCATCAAGAGATCATTTAAGTTCCTCTTCCACCACATCATGTGTTTGTATCTTTTCAAGTTCATATTTAAACACATCAATCAAATTAAAATTTCCACATTTCTCATGATCCACCATGTCATGATAATCCTCCAAACAATCTACGATTTGACAATATGAAACATGTTCGGGTACACAGGGTACTCCCAAAAGACAAAACACCTTGAGAAATCGCTTCACACAAATAGATCACAGATCAACACACCAATGTTTGTCACATGGTTAAAACCATTGAGAGGGAAACAGTCCATGGCCCTATCCAAATAGCTACTTGGAGCAATTTATTATGCAAAAGAAAGAAAGTTACATGAGCTCCGCATAATGGATCAACTAGCCAAGGACCCTCTATGCTATTTAAATAGAGATCATAGACCAATCAAGTGTTAAGCCATGGATCAATGGTAGGTATGATCTAAGATAAGTTGAACCATTGGATTACTCTATGTCTAGAACATATTGTAACCGTCAGATTATAATATTTACAAATGCATACTAAAGAAACACACTTTTACCTAATGGATATATTACACAAGTTGAACTTAACTAACTCCTAAGTGTCTAAATATCCTAACATCCCCCCTTAAGAACAACTTGGGATAGGATTGAAGGATTTACAAAAGTGACACTATTAGGAGAAATAAGGAGGCATTAGAGCCTATCCCCCCTTAAGGACACATTCCTGAACTCCTAACATAGACCGAAGTTTAGAAAACTTCGCTTCTGTAAGAGACTTGGTGAAGATGCTTACAACTTGATCATCTATAGGGAAATAGAGCACTTCAATAACACGATCATGAACAAGATTTCTGATGAGGTGCATGTGTAGCTCAATGTGTTTGTTGTGCTGATGTAGAACTAGATCTTTGGCAAGCTTGATGACACTTTGATTTTCGCACCAAAGTGGAGTAGGCTGCTGCTACTCGAATCCAAACTCTGAAAGGATCTGTCAAAGCCATGAAGCTTCCTGACTAGCATTGGCTGTGGCTCGATATTCTGCCTTTGCTGAAGAAAGAGCAATATCTTGTTGTTTCTTACAAGCCCAATTGATAGGTCCAGATCCCAGACTGAAAACATAACCTGCAGTGGACTTTCAATCATCAGGATCTCCATCCCAATTTGAATTAGTGAAACCAACCAACAAAGGTTTCCCCCCTGTACTGTAATGAATCCCAAACTAAATTGTACCTCGAATATATCGAAGTATTCTTTTTGCTGCTCTCTAGTGACTTTCATGAGGAGTTTGCATATAATGGGAAACACGACCAACGGAAAAGGAAATGTCAGGATTTGAATGATTCAAGTATAAAAGACTACCAACAAGCTAATGATACAAGGTGGCATCTACTTTAGGGGAAGTACAAGTGGCAGAAAGTTTGACTCCAGACTGGAAGGGAGAAAGGGCTAGTTTACAATCTTCCATTTGGAAGTGATGAAGAAGGTCATAAGCATACTTAGACTGGGAAAGAAAGATTCCTTCTTTGGTTTGCAAGACTTGGAGACCAAGAAAATAATGCAAATGTCCTAAGTCTGACATTTCAAAATTTTGCTTAAGACTGGATTTCACATGGGTTAGGTCACTACCAATAAGGATAATATTGTCAAGATAAAGAACAAGTATGATGAGATGGTTTCCTACTTTCTTGGTATAGACATTGGGGTGAGAATGACATCTAGAAAAACCAGTGTCAAGGAGAAAGATATCCATTTTGACATACCAAGCTCTAGGAGCTTGCTTAAGGCCATATAAGGATTTCTTAAGGAGACAAACAAGGCTAGAGTTATTCTGAACATATCCAGGAGGTTTATCCATGTAAATTTCCTCATGTAAATCACCATGTAAGAAGGTATACTTGAGATCCATTTGATGGACTTCCTAGTTATGTAAGGCGCAAGGGAAAGAACAAAGCGGATGGAGTTCATTTTTGCTACAGGGGCAAAGGTTTCATTGTAGTCAATCCCTTCAACTTGGGAAAAACCTTTGGAAACTAACCTTTCCATAAGTCTTTCAACACTTCCATCTGATGCATACTTAGTTCTGTAGACCCATTTAAATCTGACAAGTTTTCTTCCTTTTGGAAGAGGAACAAGATCCCAAGTATCGTTTGCCATTAAGGAACGATATTCTTCATCCATAGCGGCATCCCAATCTGGATTTCCTGAAGCTTCTGCAAAAGTTTCTGGATCATGATTCTCAGAAACTTGAGCCAAAAGAGAAGAGGCTTGCTGAAACTGAGAACGTGTTCAACGTTGATCTCTAGGATCACCGGCAAGATCACCAGTTGCTTCACATGTTGAACAGACCCATCGAGGAAGTATTGGTGCTGGTGCAATTTGAGGAACATGAGCAGGCGGAGGTGGAATTTCATCCTCACTATCATCAGTAGAAACTGGAGTTGGAAACCTGTCAAGGAAGTTGGAAGAAGGAGAAGAAGAAGGCACAATCGCCGAATCAGGCTCGCAGGCCAAAGATGGCACACCCGCCAAGTCAGGCTTGCAGGCCAAGAGATTTTCATCAAATTTAACATCTCTTCTAATTATTATATCATGAGAATGTGGCTGAAGAATTATATAACCTTTTACATCTACAGAATATCCGACAAATATGCACTTTTCACTTTTAGGATACAATGCTTTCCGTTTTTCATCCAGAATGTGAGCCCATGCTTCACAACAAAACACACGAAAGTGACTTACATTTGGTTTAATTTTACTCCATGCTTCTTCCAGTGTTACACCTTGTAAAAATTTAGTGGGTGTGTGATTAACTATGTAATTTGCACAATTTATGGCCTCATCCCAATATTGGAGACTGAGTCCCTTATATTGGTTCATACAATTAGCCATTTCTTTTAAAGTGCGGTTCTTCCATTCAGCTACACCATTTTTTTGTGGTGTATATGGAACACTGTGCTATTGTTGGATTCCTTGTTCAGTGTAAAAAGTAGTGAAATTGTTGTTAACATATTCTTCTCCATTGTCAGATCCTAACTTTATAATTTGATGACCAGATTGTTTTTCAACAAAGGGACTTCTAGGCCAAAAACATGTTAAAGAATTCACTCTTAAGTTTTAGGAAGTAAACCCAACTGCATCTGGAGTAGTCATCAATGAAAGTTAAGAAATATTTGATACCAGAAAAGGAAGAAGATGGAAGAGGGCCACACAACTCACTATGCACAAGCTCCAAGGGAACCGAGGCATGCCAAAAGGCACGTTTGTCAAACTGTCCTGATGATGTTTTTCGATTACACAACTGGAACAAACACCATACTTGCAAGATACCATCGGAAGACTAGTCACCATATTGTCTTTACATAGTTGTTGCAATGAGCAATAATTTAAGTGACCAAATCGCTCATGCCAAATTTTTCTCAAGTTATCACTATGAGCAACAAAAACTGAAGGAAAAGGTGATAACCCAAAGTTGTTAAATTTGTACAACCTGGTAATATCATCAACAGTTCCAATAGAAAGGATATTTTGATGATTTTTAAAATCCTTGATTACAACTTGGTGAGGTGTAAACATTACAGTTTTACATTCACCTAAATGAGTAATTTGATAGACTGATAACAAATTGCAAGAAATTTTTGGAACACATAGTACATCACTGAAATGACCATTTTCTACTAGAACTGTTCCAGATCCTACAACACTTAGAGATCTATCATCACCAACAAATATTTGTTTGCTGTTACATTCATGCATAATAGAAAACATGGCTTTATCCTTAGCCATATGATAAGATGCTCCATAATCAATGAGCCATTCAATTGAAGTAGAAGAAGAAGATGCAGTATAAGAGTAACCAGAAGCACAAAGTACATGTCCATGAGAGTTATATTCTGAATACAAATCTAGGCTGATGTGGTGCTTCTTCATTGCTGCTTCCAAGGCTGCCATCTTCTTAAAACACTTAGATTCATCATGATTAGCTTTCCCAAAAAAATTACAATGATGCTCAGTCTTCTTTCTTTTTGGCTTGGATCCTTTGTCATTTTTTAAAGAAGGAGTTGACTGAGAGGGTTTGGAACCCTTGTTGTTTGTCTTATTATTACAAAAATTCTGTTTTCTGGGAGGCTTGGACTTTTCTTTCTATTGGGACAATAAGGCTTTCCCAGATGTATCTGCATTGTTAATTATTCCAAGATGAATGAGATTATCTTGGTCTCTAATTAAGGAATCACAAAAGGATTCAAGACTAGGCTCTTGATAGCTAGCTATAGTTAAGGATTCTTTCATGGAGTAGAATGTAGATACAAAAATAGAATATGCAGGTCCAAGTTTGGAAAGAATATGATAAATACATTGTTTGTCTTCTTTCTTAATCTTGCATTCTGCACATAAGAGTCTAAAAGTTTTATACTTAGATAAATAGTCTTGAATGCATGAAAAATCATTTGGATTCAAGGAGATCAACTCATTCTCGAGTTGATGACCCTGAATTTCATTGTGTTTACCAAACACAGATTCCAACTTTTCCCAAGCTTTATCAGGTCCATCAATTTCAGATATGTGGAATTGCAAATCAATAGAGATTGACATCCCAATCAATCCATGGGCTTCATCACATCTATTTTCCCATTTAATTTTCTTATCATCATCAGTGGGTTTTGTTTCTTTCCCCGAGGTTATCTTGAAAAGTACCCTACTTCGTAGAACATCTTCCATATGGGATTTCCATGAGAAATAGTTAGAACTTGTAAGTATAATATCACAAGGGGTGTCCATACTATAAACTAATGGTTGAAAGAATAGAAACTAATTGTTTGGATGCAAAGAGATCCAAAAAAAATGCGGTTTAAAAAAAAAATGGCACTGAAAAATGATTCTGGATGATGAAGTTATGCTTGATCAAATAAAATGTTGAAGATGTCCCCAATAGTGACGTGGCAGATATTAACTTGACCAAGTAAAAAGAAGAAGCCCCCTCTTCCCAAGATCAACCTTTGACAATCACTTTACAATAAAGTTGCTTTGAAGTGAATCACTTTTGTAGAATAAGTGATGTTCACTTTTCCAATAATGTGACTTTTAAATAGTGCACCAGTAAATTAAAGACTTAAGTGACTCACTTTTTATTTTATTTTATTTATGTGAGATACAGTTTTATAATAAAGTAACTTGAGAATAAAAATTGTATGCACTAAAAAGTAGCTTGATAAGACTTGAACTCAAGACTTATCAAGGAGTAAAACAACTTTGGACCAAGTGAGCTAAGTTTAAAAGGTATGTAAAAGTATGGAAAGACAAAGGGTTTTTTTTTTTAACTCTTCTCTCTC
This sequence comes from Pseudotsuga menziesii, assembly GCA_001517045.1. Taxonomy (NCBI): domain Eukaryota; kingdom Viridiplantae; phylum Streptophyta; class Pinopsida; order Pinales; family Pinaceae; genus Pseudotsuga; species Pseudotsuga menziesii. The sequence continues at coordinate 79,259 of LPNX011233544.1, forward strand.
GTTCTTCGTACTTGCTTTCTTTTCCTGCAAATCACACAAAAATGAAAACAAAAACAAAAAAATATTTTTCCACACAAAGGGGTTAGATCTTGGTTAGATTACCTGGAAAGTCTACATTTTCAAGTTTCATCATTGTTTCTAATTTTCCATGATCACACGAGGTGCACGGAAAAAAGCATACGTAGCCGAGAAGACAAGAAAAAAAACTTTCCCTCACTGTTTCTAATTCGCTGCGATTGCACAAGGTGCATGGCAAAGAGCATATGCAGCCAGGGAAGGCAACAGTCCAAGACTAAAACAAAAAAGATTTAATAATAAGACTGATAAAATATGAGAGATATAAAAAAAAAAATTCAAATCCGTCACTGTAACATTATACCTTCAGATTTGTCGAAATGGGTGTTTCTGAAACAAACAGAAACAGTTTTCAGTGAAACGAAAAACTGTTCCAAAACGGAAACGGTGCTCTGGACGTAATGGAATAGCTTCCACGGGTCACAAATCCATAGAAAATATAGAACCAGAAACCCTTTCAAAGTTTTGGCAACACCGATTCCAGATCTTGATCAAAACCGAAAGCGGCTCTTCATAAAAGCTTTGATACCATGTTCGGGTACACAGGGTACTCCCAAAAGACTGAACACCTTGAGCAACTGCTTTAGATCAACACAATGATGTTTGTCACATGGTTAAAACCCTCGAGAGGGAAACAGTCCACGGCCCTATCCAAATAGCTACTTGGAGCAAATTATTATGCAAAATAAAGAAAGTTACATGAGCTTCTCATAATCGATCAACTAGCCAAGGAACCTCTATGCTCTTTAAATAGAGATCATAGACCAATCATGTGTTAAGCCATGGATCAATGGTAGGTATGATCTAAGAGAAGTTGAACTGTCAGATTACTCTATGTCTAGAACATATCATAACCGTTGGATTAGAATATTTACAAATGCATACTAATGCATACTAAAGAAAAACACTTTTACCTAATGGATATATTACACAAGTTGATATTAACTAACTAGTAAGTGTCTAAATATCCTAACAAAACATAGGAGGAAAAACAAGTGTCTTTCAACTTTTCAAGAAGTTGCTCATTTCGAATTGTGAGATTATGAATAAGTTCATTATTCTTCACGTAGGATGCATGGAACCATTCACTAAGCTCAATGAAATTTTTTCTATAAAAAATAAAAGACATGAAATTACCTTTGATGTTGCGCATTACTCTTTGAATCTTCTCCATGTCTTCAAGGAACGATGGCTCCTTGTAGAAGGAGCAAGTTGATAAGTTGACTTGAAGGATATCTGACTTAGTCGATTAGCCAACTAAGTCGGTCGGCTGACTAAACTAGAGATTAGGTTGGCCACCTAAGGTCGTGTCGGTTCACCGAATCGATAGGTAGTTATTTTGTAACTGTTCTGGAATCATATATATTAGGTTGTTGATCTAGATGAGAACTCAGTTCAGTTCTCTGTGTTGTATAGACTCATTCGTATAATATAATATGTTAATTCACCTATTTGTTCTTATCTCTTGTCTCTGTTATATATATATATATGTTTTAGTGTGTATTATTGGTAACCTTATGTGATCTATGAGATTACAACACTCCTCCAAGGAAGTAGCTCTCCAACAAGAATTTGATACCAATGCTTGAGTGTCATGGAGTATGCTAAGGGCCTGTTGTATCTTATTTTCATTCATATTTAAGGACCCTTCAATAAAATGAGGCTCTTGCAAATGAACCTCCTCATCTTCTTTCTTCTTGCTTGGACCAACTTCAAGAAGCTCAAGTGGTGATGGGGAAGTTGATCTTGTTTCTTCTTCAACTGCTACAAGGTCTTAATATGCATGTTTAATGGAAGTTTGTCTTGCAGCAACACTTTCAAAAGTAATCTCTATGTCACCAACATAGAGGTGTGATCACCCATCATTAGGTACTCCTTCATAGTTCAAGCATCCATCATTAGATTATCTTTGTTTCATTTCCAAGGTAGAATGTGTCTCGAAATTATCTTTAGTATTTTCAAAAGAAAATTCTTCACACTCATGTGATGTCTCTTCATATTTTTCAGATTCACTTGGGAGTGAATTTCGATCCTCTTCATGTACTACTTCTTCTACTTCACCTATTTCAGAACTAGGTGGTTCATGGGTCTCCTCCTTTTGCTCCTTTAAGCAAGCTGATGCATTTTCCCCTTGGTTTTCTTAAAATAAATGTATTTTTTCCAACTTTTGATAGCCAACAATTAGAATCCTTTCATAATATTCTTGGTCATGTCTTCAAATATAGGTTCTATAATTTTTATAAGCTCCTCACCATCATATGAGGTTCCCTTTTCATCCCTAGTCATAGTTTCCTCTTCAAAAAAACACTTTTAGGTTTCAATATATAATGGTGGTACATAAATTATTGTCCTCATAAATATTAGATCACATCAGGTTCCAAGATCATGCTCTGATACCACTGTAATTCCCCTTTTATGAAATTTTATTAAATGACCAATTTTTTCACTTTATCCCCAATTTCGACCTTAACTAGTTTTGATGTCTAGACCTCCAAATTGAACCAAATGCTCCCAAATTTTCTCAGAAGGTACATGAATGATAATGGATGGGAATCTTTCACCGTCGAAATTGGCCAAGGCAAGAAAACTAGTTATCCACTGGTTCTCACAATTCAGAAATGGAAATTTATCAAATGAACAAAAGACATTATATTGGTTGATTCATGTATTTTATAAACATTCTTATCCTTCTAATGTTCCCAATCCATCCACAAAATCAAGCAAATTCTAATTTGAGTGTGTTCTCGTGATTTTCCATGTGTCCTCCCTTTCTTAGCCTTCCATATTCCCCCAATTGGAGTAGGAACACATTGAGCTTACCAAAATCACAGGAGAGCTCTCTTGGAAGATCTATTTATACTTGACATGTCATATATTTCATATTTCATCCTTAATATCTTATTTTTGTCATAGGTTTCATATCATCTTCATTATTGTTATCATAGAGGTAGGGAATCTATTCCAAGTGTCTCACTAGCTCCAAAATTACTCTTCCTCTCCCATCTAAGTTACATTTCTTCCCAAATTCAACCCATGATGCATATGGACAAGTGTATTATCCTTATAACTCATCCAAGAACCTTTAAGCTTCCCATAGATTCGAAATTGCGAGAAGAGGATACCATGTGGCACAAAAGCTCTAGCTTGTGTGGGCCCCATAGTCTCCATGTGTCTCCATGCTCCATTTTCCACTTCAATTTTCTCTTGTATTTATTTATTTAGATACTTTATTAAATATTTATTCCATTATAATTTTCAAACATCATTCATTATCCCCCTTATTCCAAATCCCAAAGCTTCCACCCTCAACCTAGGAAACTACTAATTTTCTTCCTTGGCAATTATTTGACCCTTGGCATCAATTTGACAAACTATAATGAATATGGAAAATATGATTAGGCCATCGTGACCCAATAAAAAATTTGGTAAATGACACTTTTCATAACCAAGACTTAATATTTTTTGCTTTTTGCTTCTGCTACTTTCTTTCTGCACCATTGGTCTATGCGCGAGTGCTCTCAACCGTCGAATCTTGATCGCGAAAATTAGAGATCGGGATTCTGATTCTCAAGATGAAACTTGTTTTCCTTTTCCACCCTTCCGACCCTTTTTATTTCTGCACCGTTGATATGTGTGGAAACTCCTCAAGCCATAGATCTGGTGGATCCCGAAAGGCCAAAATTGGGATTTGAACTTAGTGCAAAGTTCGATTTTGATATTTCTGCTCCAGGTTTTTCGCTTCCACATTTTATTTATACACTATTGATTTTTTTGGAAATTATCTGATCCATCGGATATTGGATTGTGGAAATTAAAAGGCAGAAGTTCTAACTCTTTACGATGAAACTTTTGTATCTACCACTTTCTGATTTCTGCCATTCTTCCTCCTGCTTTCGTTTCTCCGCCATCTTCTTTACGCACCATTTATTTTGTGTGGGATCTCTTTGAACTATAGATATTGTGGATCATGGAATGCAGAAGTCAGTTTTTCCAATTTTCCAACCCGAAAATTCACCTTTTCTTCTTCTGCCTTTCCTTCTCTGCCATTTTATTTCCGCACCATTGATATTCGCTGGAAACTCCGTAGGATGTTGATCTTGCGGATCGCGGAAGTTCAACATTTTCATGACCAAATTATTTGTATTTCTATTTTCTGATTTTCTCCCATTCTATTTTTCCACACCATTGATATGTGCGAGAACACTCTAGACTATCGATCTGGTGGATCATGGAAGCTGAAATCTCAACCTTTAATGGGTGAATTCTTATGTTTTCTAGTTTTTGATATTCTCCCTTATACTCTTTTCTGGACCATCGACCTTTGACAGAAATGGTCTGAGCAGTTGGATCTGGACTGTAGAAATCAGAAGGAAAATGTTCTAACTCTCTATGACCATACCTTTGTATCTTCCACTTTTCGATTTCTGCCACTTTTCTTCCTTCTTTTTCCTTTTCACACCGTTGATCTGCACAGAAACGGTCTGAGTAATCGGATTTGGACTGCAGAAAGTGGAAGTCGGGCTTACCAGTTTTTTACCTCTTCCACACTTCCACTCTTGACTTTGCTTGGGAAAAAATGAATTTTGTCCTTTGATCTCCTGTGCTACACATCCGGGCTGTCCATTTCCTGTCAACATTCAGCTAAGGGTGGATTTCTTCGTTTACATGCATTTGAAGGTCAAAAAATAGAATTTATTTAAGTATTTGGAATTCTTAACATGGAAATGTCCCTTCAAACACCTACAGATTCTCATCATCAGTATTTAAGGCTATATGATAAGAAAAGTTTACAAACCTTATTCCACCATATTGGACAGATCTCTTACCAATTAATTAGCCCAGAAATGGTGCTAACAACTGGCTCCAAATTGGGATGCTATCCTCCCTACAAGGTAGCAAATAACCCTATAGACCAAGTTCCAAATCCATTGGGTGTCTCCCAACATTTCAGACGTCATACTTCTTATTTCTGGAATAAAAACATAAAGAAAAATAGATACATGGCTACCCCTCTAGATATTAGGGCCTTCTCTTTAGGATTCAAATACTTTGTCTCACCATATGTACTATTTGAAAAGAAAAGAAATATATAAAATTGTGATACATAAATTACATCCTCCTTCAAGACAATTAATGTTTGAGAAACCTTCCATTGGTCGGACCTCCATTCAGAAGAGACCCATCTTGATGTTGTAGAATAAATGTATTCTCACCTCTATGCACTGCAATGATATAAGGACCTACCCACATGCGATCAAAATTTCCATGTTTATCTTCCATAGGAGAATCCCACTTCAAAACCAAATCATTCATTTTGAATTGTTCTTCCTTTACCTTCCTATCAAAAGTTTTCTTCATTTTTTCTTGATGTACTTTCACTTTACCATAGGATCTATCCCTCAAATTGTTTAATTCTATGATATGATTTATTATTCTTTGCACATGATTTCATTCATCTTGTTGTTCCCGCAATGAATTCATGACTGACACTCCCAAAGATGCTTGAAAAATCACCTCAACTCCATACACTAACTAGAATGGAGACATCCCAATTGCTATTTTTGTGTTGATTCTATCATCCCACAAAGCATATTTCAGCTTTGTATGCCAACCTCTTTTATTATCCTCCAACAGATTCTTAATGATTCTCACTACCGATATTGGGTTGAGAGGGAGTGGAAAGACTTTTCTCTTACCATCAAATATCTGGCATTGGTGACATATAGTGGTCTCCTTGTAAGTATATGAAAACATTGAAGGCCAGTAGAAACCATCCCTCAAAATATTGTTTGTTGTCACCTTCCAAGAATGATTCCCATCATAGTCTCCCTTGTGAAATTCCTTCATAGTCTACTTAGCTTCATTCTCCAAGAGGAAATTGAGAAAAAAACCGCCAAGATCTTTCCAATAAAGATATTGATTTAGAATATATAACTTGGATGATTTCAAATTTAATGACCTTTCTCTTGTTTTGCTTAACCCTGGAGGATCCCATAAATTTTGCAACACATACACAATATGAGAATACCACGGAGATATAGAGAAATCAGGTATTACCTGCACCTCTGGATCAAGCTGATTTGAATGATTGGTTAGAAAATTTAGTTGCTAGAATTCACAGTTGGAATTCGTCATCATGTATTGAAGTCCTTGTCCTTTGATCATATTGCTGGGATTAATTTCAATGTCATATTCCAGTAACACAACAATCCATTTTTCTCTTTTTCCCTCTCAATCTAGTTGTGTGAGTATGCCCTTCACCACATTACTAGGAACATAAGCAATGGCATGTGAATGAAGAACATTAACTTTAAAAAATTTCAAAGATTTAATCAGAGCATATGCTTGTTTTTCCTTAATTTCATACTTCAACTCTCCATATCTAACACTTTACTAAAGAAAGCTATAGATTGTTCAACATTCTGATTATTCTTCTGTAACAATACTTTAGCAATAGTGTGATTAGAAGCATAAGAAAAGATCAGAAAATATTTTCTAAAATTTGGACTTACCAGAACTAGTGCTTCTATGATAGCCTATTTAATACATTTGAAAGACCTCCTTGCATCTATTGTCCACTTTATCGCATGGTACGTTTTCAACATGTTAGTGATATTCATTAATATCTCAGCAAAACTGGAATAAACCTTCTCAATAAATATACCTATCCAATGAAGGATTGCACTTCCTTTTTTCTTCTTGGCTCTTCAACTTTCGATATTGCATTGATCCTCTCTAGATCAATATTTATACCATCCTTTGAAATAATGTTCCTAGCGATTTCCCTTCTTCCAATGCAAAATGTGATTTTTTGGGGTCTAATGATATTCCATACCTTTTACACTTCAGAAAAACTTTCTCCAAGTGTTTTAATGGTCTCTTTCAGACCTTGAATAAACTGTAATGTCATCCATGTAGACACCCACAAATTTATCATTTTCCTCTACAAAAGCAATGTCCCCGGCACACTGGAAAGTGGCCCATGCATTGATTAAACCAAAAGGAATTTTGGCATGCAAAAGTGTACCCCATGATGTACTAAAGGAAGTCTTTTCTTGGTCTTCAAGAAACATGTTGATCTGATTGTATCATGAGAAACCATCCATAGTTGAAATCCTCTCAAACCCTACCACTTTCTGCAAAATATGTTCCATTTTTTTCAAAGGGTAATTATCCTTCAAAGAGAGCTTGTTAACATTTCTGAAATATATGCAAAGCTTGATTTCACCATTATTTTTCCTAACAATCACCAAATTTTCAACCCATTTGGAAAATATCAGAGTCACTATAATATTGGCATTGAATAATTTTCTAATTTCTTTTTCAATAATAAGTAGCAGCATTGGATTGACTCTTCTCAATTTATGTCTGAAAGGTTTCTCACTAGGTTATATTGGGATTGTATGTTGTATGATAGAATTATCACACTCTTTAAGGTATTCATAACTCCATGCAAATAAATGAGTGTATCTTTTCATCAAATTGACATAGTCTTATTGTTCTTTGATAGACAAGTTCTTTTACAATTTGATGATCCTTGGATTCTCTTGAGTTCCTATATTTTTCTCTTCAATAGCATCATCAATAGGATTCACTTTTGGATTTCTAGCAACACCATTTTGATGAAAAGGCTTCTCTAGTGGGATTAGTACTATGGGGATATGATTACTTTTAAGCTGAACTATATCTTTACCTCCGAATGACTTTTTGAATTTTATGTTTTCATCAATTTCCTCTTCACTCTCTTCAACATCTTGGATTTTTTCACAATTATCATTTTCATTATCTATCCAAGTATTCAAAAACTCACCAGGTAAATCTGAAAATATTTTTATTTTCATATCATCTTCAAATACTTTTCAGTATTTGGAATTATCTGGTATGGAGGGTCTATTCACAATATCAACTTTATACTTTCTTTGTGTAGAAGTGGGAGTTTTGAATTTACCAGCAACAACATCCAAATAGTTAGCTACTTTGTTTTCATATCTAGGAATCACTATGATTTTATGTTCTGTAAAATAGTTACCAAACATATCGGATACCTCATTCCTATAAGCCCTCATTCTGGGATGTTTGGTTTGATAACTGTCATTCACCTGTTTTATTACAATCTATGAATCTCCCATGACTTGTACCCTCTTTGCTCCGAGATCCTTTAAAGAATTCAGTCCTAGTAGTAAGTATTCATACTTTGCCACATTATTGGTACATTCAAAAGTTAACTTATATGACAAAGCCTTAAAATCCCTGATAGGGGAGATAATGTACACAGCAGCACCAACACCAAATTTTTCCACAGATCCAAAAAAACATGGTCCAGAGACCCTCTTCTTTCTATTTCTTTGTCAAATCCTCTTGTTTCTTTGTAAACTCTTCCTCTTCCTTCACTTTAATGGGTGCAAGAAATTTGGGATCACAGGGAAAAACATCATTAAAGAAAATGGAATATCCTAAGTCAGTATAAACAACATAGATAACATGACTGTCAATTTTTTCTTGGATGCTAACTACATAAGGCGATATTTTCTCATTGTATAAACTTTCATTTCCACCAGCCATAGGAATGGTAGCATAAGATATATCCATTTTCAAGCTTCCCTTTGATTTAGAATCCAAGACCTTGACAACAATATACCAACTTTTGGAGGAATGTTTGCTACAACAACACCCATTACCATAGTATTAGATGGCATTTTTTCCAAAGTTACCACCATATCGTTAATCGACCTAAGACACTTCACCTTCCTTTTATCAAAGGAATACAAATATTTATATAGTCTAGTAACTTCCAGTCCCAAACTTTCTACCACTCCCTTGGGCATTAAATTATGAGAGGCGCCGGAATCTATCATACCATTGTGCACAATCATATCATGTAAATTTAAACTTAGGTAACAAGGAGGATATTCATCATCATCCACATGTTCAATTTTTAACCCAAAGACAATGGTGGGAGCATCATCAACCACCTCTAAGATATATGGTTGAAATTCTTCCTGACTTGTGACCATGTCTGTTATCTTGTCTCTGTATTCCCTATTTCTTAGAAACTCATTGAAAGGAATGGAAATTTTCACTTTTGAGATATCTTTCTACAAGTTAAAACTGGAAATAACTTTCTCAACATCCACTAGTATGGATTGTTTAACTTATTTTGTTTTCTCTATTTTATTTTCAGGTTCTTTATACACAACAAGTTATTTTTTTTTTCACTTCTCTTTTGTGTAGTCTGTTTACTACAAGAAGGTTGATTTTGATTTAACCTTCCTTTATTTATAGTAACATCTCTATTTATCAATTTTAGCTTCCTCTAAACATCATCTATGGCATGCAAGTATCCTCTTTGGTACTTCTCTAATTCTACCTCAAGATCATTAATGGAATCCTTCTGAGAAAACCTACTATGATCCTCCTTAGAAAGGTATATTTCAGAATCCAAGTCAGCAAAATGGTGAATATGATCCTCAATAGTTTCAGCTTCATCTTCATCTGCAACATAGTTCTCATGAAAACGTGGCCTTGTTTGTTCATCATCAGGATTTCTAGGATTCCTCATATCTCTCTATATAATTTGTACAGGTGGGGGATGATTAGACCTTCTAAAGTTTGGGTTTATGATTGAAGGTTCATTTCTTTCTCTGTTCACTGGTCCATTATCCATGGGAATCCTATCCATCAACTTATCCACTATCTTCGTCATCATTTCAAACTTCACATCGTTAGAAGAAGAAGCAACAGAAGCAGAAGGTACATTTTCTTCTCTTGTTTTCCTTGTTTCTACTTTCTACTTTATTTTTCCACTTTCCATAATATTTCTTCCACTTCTAGAGCATATTGAAACATAACAAGAATACTTGTTGATTTTATTTCTCTCAATAATAATGCAAAGTCACCATCAAAGGAATCAGCAGAATGGGGTTTTGCAATGCCTGCCGGGGGTTTAATATCAGTAGGGATGGAGTTATACACCCTCATAAATAGACTACAAAACTCATGGATAGATTCAAAACCTCCTTTATTAAGACTATTAATTTGAGAGAGCACTTGTAATGGAATTTTATTATCATTCCACCTCTCTAACATGCAGTTCAGAAAGATTCAAAGGTGGCAATGGACCTAGCAGGTAAATATCTATACCATTTCTTTGCCTCTCTTGAAAAAAATTGTGCAAGAAACCTCATCTAAAAATTTTCATCATCAACCTCCTCCAATTTAACAAAATCATAAAATCTATCAACATGTTTTCTTGCTATGAAATTTCCCTCTCCATCATACAAGAAAATTCTTTGGGCATAATTTAGAGGAAGGTCATGCAATACAGCAGGTAAGGCCAATGGAGAAAACCCAGCAACCACCTATATAGGTGGATTTGGAACAACGGGAGGATATTGAAAGGTTGGAGGGGTTTGGACAATTGGTGGGATACAAGGCTGAAAGGACTAAGCAACAGGGTTTGTTCCTTCAATTTGCACAGAGTTCTGAAGATTGTGACAAAGAGAGTCATGGAAATATGATTCTAACCTACTAGGATTAATTCCAATTTCCTTCAAATTAGATTGAGACTTTGATCTCAACAATGATATTTTAAAATATGTTTCCCACCCAAAATTCTGAATGCTATGAAATTGTTAAGAAGATGAAGCATCAAACTGAGAAATATCTATTTTTTCTTTTCCCTTATTTCTAAGCAATAGTTCGGTATTTTCCACACGCAATAATGTTTTAATGTTAGGTTTATCTCATGTATGTGACCTCTTGGGAGCCAATATGCCTTCTTAAATCTTGCTCTAAATTGAGGTGGAGTCACCAAGGAAAATTATATAAGCTTTTCAACTATAGAAGTCTCTATTTTCCCACAAAAACTCTTTCTTCTTAGAATATTTGTCTCTTTTCCCAGGGTTAACTTGGAGTTTCATCTCTAGTAATGGCGCCAAGTTTTTAGCACTCAGAATGTACCCAAGGTTCCATAAGGTAAATCCCAAGGTAATAGCATAACCACTTTAAGAAATGGAGCTAGCTTCTTCCTTTTTAGAGAGGGATCTCTCACATTTTTTTAATAGGGCTAGATATAGAATGAAATAAACTTTTGGATTAAATGGTGGTTGAAATAAGGAAAGCAAAATTTTGGGCTATAGAGTCATAAAAATCGATGAATCATAGAACAGTTTCCAGGTGGAAATCCACAAAGGCAAGGTAGCACTCAGTTATAGTCAAATAGTAGTTTGTATAGTGATAAAGAAATAACAAGAAAAGTCCATCAAGACAGAGCCCCTAGAAGATGAATTATGCATCAATTTTGTAAAGAAATATTTGGTGAATACCTGAAACAATACCCACAACATAAAAATATGAATTTTGATCTATTATACACTTATTCCAGATATGAATAACAATCAATGGAGAGTCTAATGGGAAAAACATGCACAGGGAAAAGGAGATAACATACTGTAACTAAAAATTACACATGAATCTCTGCAACAACAAACCAGCATTCAAATCTGCAATTTTATCACTGATAGATCAAAAAATTCATAACACAAAATTCTCATGCGTTCCAACCTTGCCTTCCTCTATTGAAGGCATATTTATAGTATGCTAGGCTCCCAAGACCAATGTCGAAACAAAGAAAAAATATTTATAGCATGAGACTGAAAATCTTAACAAAATGATGACCTGGCGGATCCGCGATGATCATAAACCAAATAGAAAAACACATGGGGTCACGCATGATGGATCAGTTGGAGGATTTGGACAGCAAGGACTAAGGATTGCCTGCTGAAAATGATAATTTAGAGGATCTTCAAGTGGCCTGCAACAAATTCATTCATGCATGCATCTTCACCTATGAAAAATCTTCTAGACCGTTGATTATTACCTGCTTAAATCCTTACCATCCAATGATGTTGCTCTTTAACATTTCATAGATCTGAAATGTTGATGTATCTATGCTAGTTGGATCAGCAGAATCTACCACGACCGTAGATTGGTAATTATTTAAATATCAATTGTCAAAATAGGTCGATCTTTAAGCCATTCCACAAATTTGAAAAGTGAATTTCCATGAGCATGTTGGATTAGAGGAATTTATCTCTACCATAGATCTAGATTGACCTTGATCTAAGCCATCAAAAACTACAGGCCCTTTAAATGACTCCGTATATTTGGAAATTTATTTTCTAGGTGCAACTTAGATCAGTGGAGTCAGTCCCCACCATGGATCCGAGATCATGGATAAGCTGGAATAATGAAAGTTGCAAGGTCTACTTGTTTATGCATATCAAGAAGCCTAGTTAACTCATGCACATGTTCCCTTATTCTGCACCATTGATATCTATAGGATTCATTTTTAGCTGTTGATCTGAGATCAAGTTGCAGCCTGCAAAAAGTAGAAGACAGGATCCTGAAATTTCATAACCAAGACTTCATATTTTCTCCTTATTGCTTCATATTTCTACTTCTGAACCATTGGATCATGATCACAAAAATCAGAAATTGGGATTCTAATTCTCAAGATCAAACTTCTTTTCCTTTTCCGCCCTTTCTCCCCTTTTTCTTTCTGCACCATTGATATGCGCGGAAATTCCATGAGCCGTAGATCTGGTGGATCGTGGAAGGCAAAAATCGAGATTTGAAATTACTACAAAGTTCAATTTTAATCTTTCCTCTCCCAGATTTCCTCTTTCACCTTTTATTTTTGCATCATTGGTCTATGTAGAAACGCTCTGAGCCATCAAATATCAGACTGCAGAAGACGAAAGTTCTAACTCTTTACAACCAAACGTTTGTTTCTTCTGCTTTCTAGTTTCTACCATTCTTCTTTCCACTTTTCCTTCTCCACCATTTTCTTTTCACATTGTTGATTTGTGTGAGATCTCTATGAATTGTATATTTTGTGGATCATGAAAAGCAGAAGTCAGGTTTTCCAATTTTGCAACACGAAACTTCACCTTTTCCTCTTTCGCCATTCCTTCTCCTCCACTTTCTTTTTGCACCATTGATCTTGTGAGAAAACGCTCTGTGCCGTCGATCTTGCGGAAAGTAGAATTTCAACCTTTTCATGACCAAATTATTTGTATTTTCGTTTTTAGATATCTTCCCTTTATATTCTTCTGCATCGTTGATCTACATGGGAATGCTTTGGACCATCGATCTGTCGAATCGTGGAAGGTGCAAGATCAACCTTTTATGAATGAATTCTTATGTTCTCTAATTTCTGATATCTACCCTTCTACTCTTTTCTAGACCTTCAATATTTGGTGGAAACGGCCTGGGCCGTCGGATCTGGACTACGGAAAGCATAAGGTGAAAGTTCTAGTCATCGATTTACATGGAAATGGTCTGAACCGTCGACTTTGGACTGTGAAAAGTAGAATTTGGGATTACCACTTTTATAAACAAGTTTTTTACCTCTTCCACACTTCTGCACCTAACTTTTCTTTGGCAGAAATGAATTTTGGCCTTTTATCTCCTAAATTGCACATCCTGGCTGTCCATTTCCTGTCAACATTCATCTAAGGGAAGATTTATTCATTTACATGCATTTGAAGGTCAAAAATCAGAATTTCTTTAAGTATTTGGCATTCTTAACCTAGAAATGTCCCTTCAAACACATGAAGATCCTCATCAATAGCCTTTAAGGTTATATGATATCAAAATTTTACAATCCTTATTCCTCCATATTGGTTAAATCTCTTACCAATTACTTAGCATAGAAATGATGCTAAGACTAGCATTGGCATTGGCATTGGCATTGCGATGGGTCACTTTTCTGAATTATCAACAATCAAAGGGAGAGAAACATGCAAAAGTAGGAAATAACCTAACGTAGTAGCTAAGAAAGAAGGAAAGAATAGGGATGATGACATCAACCAAGGAAGTGGTTAGAAGCAGTTAGTATTTGTGTCCACTTTGTGGGCCACGGGAGGTTATGGAATTGGATATGTGTGTGTGTGTAATGGGATGGGTAGAATAGAGTTGATATTATTCTGAGGAAAAAATGATGAATTCTTGTTGTTAATTGATGAATATCATTTGTTGATGCAGAGCAATTTTGTCACTGAGAGGTCGATATGTAGGTTGTGTGCATATATTTGGACTACAATAATATAAATATGAATCTCCAGGCATTGTGCATAGATCTAAATTGAAATATTTGATGTAACAAGATTGATTAATAACAAGGACTTTTTGGTTTTTATTGTTTGGGTTTTCCACTTAAAATCTCTAGTGTCTAGTGAATGTTTATTTATGCAATTGTTATATATGATTCACATAATAGTGATAAATGATCGTGGCAATAATATGTGTTTGATCTAAATTATAATATTACTATGTAGTTGATGTATGCATCAAATTGTCTCTATGGTTTAAGTAATTTATGGCAGGGATTGTTAATGGGGTTAATGGTGGAACATATTTCCATCCCTTTCATTACTATAGAAACATGGTTCTTGCAGTACCCAAAGTTACTTCAAGTGATACTTGACTTTATTGCAAGTGATGTTGAAAGGGTCAGTATTTGGGTATTTGTTGGTCCATTGTTAGTGAACTTGGGCCTACCCATATTTGAGACATCAAATGGTTCCTTTGTTGGGATTAGGATCTGCGATTAGAGTGGATGTGGATGTGGCATATGATAAAGAAAGATATTATAGAGTGGATAGAGAATAAGAAACAAGATGTTGTCAAAGAATATAATAGGAATTCATGGATCAACTCCAAACAATGGTTAGAAAGCTATGTTTTCACATATCTACATGAAATTCTATTTGGTGAATTTCTTATTATATTAACACAATGGTTGTCGAATTTAGGTAAGAAAAGGAGATTCTTACGGGGTAGTGAGCCAATGTTTTATGCTCTTGAGTTGATTCAAACCCTTAAAGGTATCAATAAATAGATTTCTGATGGTATTGATTACTTGTTGGACAGTATTAAAGCTGATTTTACCACACTTGATATATCCTAGTTTTATGGCCTTCCATGTCCCTATGCAAACACTTTGGATCCCCTGTGCTCAAAATAAAAAATTAATGCTCCAAAAATCCCTTAAAAAATCCCTATTTATTGGTATACATGAGTCATAAGCCCACATACCAAGTGTAAATGCAACTTGTCCCACTATGACCCACGTACATCGGGAAATGTGCCCAAAAAATTAAAAAATTGGATTTTTCCTCAATGAGTCATGAATAACTTGACTATTGGCCTTCCATAAGCCTAGAAACGCTCCAACTTGAACCTTCACTTCCTATTGAAGGGATATATTTTGAGACTCTTGGCTGCATTATAGGAGGATAAATTATGAGAGCAAGGAAACTATAGTGAATTTGTGCCCCATTCATACATGCTTGAGTTTGCATCCCTTTGTATTTTTCAGCAGCCATTGATGGTATTCCCAAGCTTCACATTTTCTTGTGAGCTTTCCATTGATATGGAGGATTCAAGTGGTGGAGGCCCAAGTGGAGGACGCGGTATCTCAATTTCGATGAGGTGTCGACATAGTTTGTCTCTTGTATCTTTGTTTATAGTTAATAGAAATATCTATGTTTCTTCCATTTTGTGTGTGTAACTATGAATATTCCTGTCCATGGATGCAGTTGCTTTGATTTATACATGTTGGATTTATATATGCTAGAGTAGGCCTAACACTTAATATCTATCATGCTTTTCTATTTCGTTGTTGTTGAGAATGGAATGTAGGTGCAAGTATGGTTGAAAAGCTCAGCGGGGATCTACTACAACCATTTGGAATAAGGTATGTTGTTCATCACTTAATGTTATCCTTGTCTGTCTCTATTGCATATGGAAATGGATTAATTTCTGGTGTCATACTATCTGTTATGGTCTACACTAATACATAGGAATTTTTCTTCGTAACAGAATTGGTGACTCCAATGGGGACTTTCCTTTTTCGTTGGTGTTTGGGTGCATGACGTGCTTGAATTGCTCTCTGTCTTTTTGTGTTTCTTTGTCATATTTAGAATTTTGCTATCCCATTGGTATCATTTTTATGTAATATGAGTCTTATCCTTCTTTTTTACCACCTTCCTCTTCTTATACATGGGTCATAGAGGTATCATTCGCGTGCATGAGGGTTTTAGTACTCGCATTCGCATATACAAGCGGGTTTTCTGTGAATAGTTGCATATGCCCCTCTTTTTAGTGATAAATTGTTGTTTGAAAGACGTTGGGTCAGTTCTAAGTGTTTCCGAGTCTTCTTGGGTGCCTTTGATTTCTGTTTACTACTTTTGTTTTGACCAGAGACCTCTTTTCTTTGCTTTTTAGTTAAAGTTGTTCTTGTCAGTATTCTCCCTTTTTGTTTTTATATTAGTACATTAGACCTTTTTTATCTCAATTGATTTCTTGGCTTGTGTCTGATACTTATTGCAGGATATGGTAGTTATAGAGTCTTTTTATTGCATTTCCATATCATTCATTATTAAAATACAAAAATATTTTATCTTTGGCATGTTTGTGCATTGTGCATTTTCATGAAAATAGTACTTGCATTAGGTTTGCTTAGTTGAATAGTGATCAATATTTCATATAGGAAAGGTTGCATTGGCATTTGAAGAGAAATTTATGCATATCATGTAGTGGCATACCCTTTTTTCATATTCAAGACAAATTGCACTTGGCATCATTGGTTAGGTGTGCATATTTATTTCACGGTTGAGTCATAAAATCGCTAGTTGCACGATCATTACCCTTGATTAATAAAAACCCTTAAAATGAATGCTTAACTTAAAATTGATTACACATTTTTATTTTATAAAGGTGCACCAACAAGCTTAGGTTGTAGAGTCTTGGAATAGGGTGTCATGAGTAAATGTAGCCAAGACTACAAAACAAAAAAATTAGGTGTATGTTTAGGAGAGAAGAGAAATCCTTGATATAATTAGTGTTTTGAGGAGGCTCCTTTTACACAGAAGTTAACCATGAGGCAGCGTACACGTTTGTGGTGGGGATAGCCCCTTACCATTATCTGTGCAACGTCGTAGATATTTCCATGATCTTATTTCTATATGGAGTATTTTGAGGTACCTTTGGTGATTTTGAGCTTCAATATTTGTTACCATTTCCATAAAGTAGATCCCTCCTATGAATGTCCCCCTGAGCATTGGTTATATTGGGGTGACCTTAGTTTCCTTACCTAGGTATCATAGCAGGTACTTGCAAGGGTTATTCTATGAGATTCCTCCCTAGGTAGGGGGTGGAAAATAGAGTCACTTTATGCGTTGAAGCCGAGGGCCACTATAATTGGTAACACACCTCTGCTTGTAGTGTATGGGAGTTTCAGGTGTCTCCAAGGAAAGACATACCTTCTACATTCAGGATCTCATTTATCCTCCCTCTTGGCTTGTTTGCATCTAGCTTATATTTTCTTAGGAGTCTTCTCCCTATGCACTAGATTTGTCTAGGGATCGTACTCAGTTGAGTATTTTTTATTTTGTGGATTCATCATGGATCGGTTTTCGTCACTTTGTTGATCTCGACATTTAACAAGGATTTCTCCTTATGGGTCTCCTCCTCCTTCTCAAAAGAGGTTAAAAATTCTAGGTGAACTTATACACACTTTGATTCACATACCTTGTCTCATCATGAGTAATACATCTAATATCCCAAAAGTCCCCCCTTATCCATCCTCTAGAATGGGGAATGTGACCTTTAGTATACCTAGGAATCTGGTTGACATCGATCCTCACTGGGTAACTACTTCCTTCCATTCACGACTCCAGATATCATATTTCACAACTGCTTATCAAAGTTCTTCCTTTCAAAGGTCAAGTGGTGAGACTTGCCATGTGCCCTCTAGCATTTATCCCTTTATATTTGGAATGATAGGCCTTGATGACACTTTCTCATCATCTGTCACTGATCCTAGTGTAGGTAATAGTGTTGTTTCTAGGGGCACTTCCATCCCTTTCCATGCTGATAGGTTTGGTAGTGCTCATTGTTATCACCAATTTTGTAGTTTCATGTGTGAGGTGGATCTAGGATGGATAGTAGAGGGGCAAGCAACTAAAGGGGTGGAACCAAGACTGCCTAGAATCCCATATGGATGATTGTCATGGAAATCAAGGCATCCTTCACTTTATGTTATCTAAGTCC
This sequence comes from Pseudotsuga menziesii, assembly GCA_001517045.1. Classification (NCBI taxonomy): domain Eukaryota; kingdom Viridiplantae; phylum Streptophyta; class Pinopsida; order Pinales; family Pinaceae; genus Pseudotsuga; species Pseudotsuga menziesii. Next base: position 97,451 of record LPNX011233544.1, read on the forward strand.
AAGACAACAATGGGGGAGACCCGGATCTACTCCTGACAGGAGAGATCAGACCTAGACACCATAATAGATCAAATGTGGCTTTGAGGCACGTAAGGTGTAAGGTAAATGGAAACCCTAGATCTAAGGTTTAGGTACTAGCAATTGATGGAGACGACCACTGTATTGGAAAATGTAACTATGACAGGGTGAGCAAGGACAGAGTTGGGACTGTCTAGTACCAAGGAGATAGACTCAATAAAAGATATGAAAGTATTGGGTAACTTGAGTTATCAAGGAATGTAGGAAAAGAGAACAGGAGTAAGGTCAATTTAGGGATAGTGCTAAAGATAGGAGATCAGTTCCTTTTGTGCATTGGGAAATGGAGTCAGTATCAACAAAATGTTGCAGTGAACCCACATGGGATATACCCTGATCTATGGACCCAGAAAACGATTTGGCTCGGAAGATTCAAGTTACAGAAAAATCAACATGAGGGCTAGCACCAGGGTTTGGAGAGGCATATATGTATATCTAGAGCCACCAAAATACTATCAGCTCAGTTTTGGAGGGGAAATGAGATCAAGATGGCCCAATCTACAAACCCAAGTAAAAAAATTTCAGGAAAAATCAGATCTGGAAAAGTCAAAATCTTATGAGGGGGGCTAGGAGGCTGAAAGTCAGTTTTTCAGATCTAGAGAAACCTGGCATAAAATAGCTTAGTGTTGGGGGTGATTTGGACTATGTGAGACCCTATCTATTAGTCTATGAATTCAGAAATCAGAAAAAGTAAACACTGGAGCAGGTCAAATTTTCAGTGGGGGTGCTATGTAGTTTTCAGGCTAAAAATCGGATCCAGGTCAAACTAGCAGGAATTTGACCAGCATTGTAGTAGATTCAGTGAAGGGGAGGGCCAATATATGACACCCAGTAGTGGTTTAGCCAAATATAATACGGTTCCTGAATTTAGTATTTTTTAAGGGTTTTTTAGTATTTTAAGGGTTTTCAGAAAAATGGAAGGGAAACAGGTACAATGGATTCAGATCTGTAAAAAGGAAGAGAATTACCTATTGGATAGTACCTGGAAATGCTTGTAGAAGTATTAACAGTGATGATCCTTGCTATCCCGATCAATTCCTGAAGATCCAAGTGATTTCTACGACAGATGTAATCCCCAAGGCACCAATGCACCCTCTACCCTACATGAGCAAACGTCAACAAAATCAAATTTGCCAATACAATATAAAGAAACCAAATGCTACAAGAAAGTAAAATGAATTAATTATAGATCACAATGAAACTAATGAAAACCCCCTAATCCAAGATGAAGAAAACTGAAGGAGTTGAGGCCCACCTGCAAAAACGCTCCAGTCAAAACGCCCTCCTGTAGATAAGACAATGATAGCAGAAAATTATAGATATCACATGAATTTACACATTGATAGGAAGAATTAGACTATACAATCACCATTTTAGAACATCAGATGCAAAACAGATCCAGAAAACATCCACAGAAAAATCTTTCTATTATTCAGATCTAAGATCCAAAGACCCCCTACAAATGAGAAGCTCTCTCCTTTAAATACAAATGAGAGAACCTCAATCATAACTGAATCCTAACCACTTTCAAAATGAGTGGATAATATTAAAAGATGAAATGTTATAATCAATGGTTGAGATGAGCTCAACATACAATACATGGATCAATATAACCATAAATTACCAAAGTGGACTAAATCACCCATAAAAAGGGTAACCCACTCAACAAGAAATAAATGAAGCACATGGTGGGTCCAAGGATTGTTTGACTAACTCCCTCTGGGTGTCCCCATAGCACAATAAAATAATATAATAATTTAAATCTTTGACTTTGTGCCTACTTGAGGAAATCGTGAGCCTCCCAAAAGCTCCAGAAAATAATATAAAAATACCCAAAATAGGTGTGGGCCCAAACAGGTTCTATAACTACTAGAGAAGGTGTGGAAAACATCACTCTCATCAATGCACCTCATCCCATGTCATTTCATTTACTTGGTATCCCAAATCAATTTCTTCAATAGCCATTTAATCATTTTTTAATCTACCTCAGGAAACATGATCCTACCAAAACAGCCTCCTAGGGTCTCTGCATTGTCAAACCGAGCCTACCAGGCTCTTTGGGATGGGGGTAATATGGTACAAACAAGTGGCTGCACCCCTCATGCCCATATAACTCCCTAGGAGATCCAACTAAAACATATTCGTGCTCAAACATATCAACCTGTGAAGAAAAACTACATCAGAAAGGTAGAATGAGCCTGATCATATCTGTAAGTGCTCAGAACTAGAAATATATTGTCTCATTAGAATCAAAGAGTCCAAATCCATCTAAGTTGTATACTCATACCCCTCACAGCTCTCTATATGATCATCAATCATATCAAATAAACAATATAACCATGTGTAAATGATTAGACACCCATAATAACTCAGACTACATCCATCTGTTGCAGGTGTTAAAAGGCGAAGACATGTTCTAAAACTCATTCAAGTCACAATCAAAACAAGTGACATTCATTTCACTTGTGGTACATCAACCAATACATATATAAGGATTTATTTATTATTACTCAGACTTAGACTTTCAGGATTATACTCACTTCATAGTTGTAGTCATTTTGCTAGTGAAGGGTGAAGGATGAAATTGACAAGGCTTAACACAAAGGATGAATTCCTACTCAACATCATGACACTCTGGATATGGAAAGGGAATACTCACTATAACCAATGTCATACAAACAACAACACAAGGAATGGCAGTGCCTCACACATGGGTGAGTTGTTTAGAGAGTGCTTATTCAACTTAGGCATCATGACTACATCAAGCTTGATCCAAGTTCACTAGGATCATCATTTTATTCCATGTCCTTTTGGCCTATATGACCCTTTGGGACTTCATCAGTGCTTAAAAGCACAACTAATTGCAGCTTTCATCCAGGACATATTTATTTTTATAAGGTCAACAATATTTGGATATAGCATATTTTTTAACCATTGCTTTTTTGGACCTTTTCTTATACTCTTCAAGGAGTATTTTAGCATTTCATTGCTCTTTCCCTATTTACATATGTTAAGAAACACAGTTTTATAATTTTCATTTTCCATGGGCACATATTCAATATTTTCAATACAGGTAGTACATGAGCTTTCAGTTTTAGCCAACAACATCTCAAGTGACCAAGGGGAGTTTTGCACAGTGCCAAACATCAAGACAACAAACCAAAATGATTTAGGCATACAATCCAACTTACCAAAGGCAATTTTTGTCACTAACTCAGAGCTGAGACACAATATAAATAGGGAGGCTTGTCCAACAAAAGTTCTAGCGGTGAAAAATATTCTCCATGCCATAAGTTAAGAAGTCAGTCGGGTTGAAAACTAAACTGAAAGGGAATGGATGGGTGGAGACAATCAATTATGGAGCCAACACTAGCAAGCCAAAACAATGGTGGGAATGACTACCTCTATTCTCCCTAAGGAGGGTAAAACCAATGAGTATAGATCAGGAACTTCCAAGTCTAAGTAGGGACATCAATACATAGTACAAAATACATTCAAGTCCATATAATTATGACCGCCAGATCGTGATACCAAAAGTCAATACAAGTCACAAAAATCAGTATAATAGAGATAATAACCATAACACAATAAAAAGTAGATTCATAATCATGCAATATAATCCATCTGAGACACCATCTGTCTAATGAGAAAGAATTGATATGAAACTGGGCATCAATGACTACTCTGTAATGACATAAATGGCTACATCGGTCCTCAAATATGAGTGTCCTGAGACTTGGTCCTGACATGGGAGCTCACAATAGTCCACTAATATAATAATGATCCATCAAAATGGCTCATCTCAGCATCTCATATGTAAGATATCTGGCTTAAAAATGTACTTTGTCTGAAAAATAGAATATGGTAGCCTGGCTACTATATAAAGTCATATTGCACCTTCTGCATCATTTGTGGGAGGATTTTCATACCCCTCCTCCATACATAACAATGGGATTCCATTTTATGGAAGTGACCCTAGACACGTGAACGTTGGAGGAACATCTTACATTCCATCCTATGATCCATCGTCCACCACAAATGTTCCATCAAATTCCTTTCTCATGACACATCCTCCTTATAATCTGCATGGTCCTTCAGGATGAAGTGTTTCCTCTAGCCATGTTATTCCCTTGTCTGTCAGTGTTGTTGTGTCTATAAGTTATGTTCCTCCTTATGTATCTAGGTTTCAACCTTTCTATCAGTCCTAAAATTATGGTTATGTAGGACCTCATTCTGAAGGCATACCGAATTAAAATATTCTCGTGCATTATTTTATGGAACATGAAGGAGGAGGTTGTTATCTTATTGGCCAATACCATGGCTTTTACAATAATAAACCCTATATGAATCAATCTTGTCAGGGATCATGGAACCATATGGCACAACCTAATCTCCATTTATTATCTACATTGAACTTCCCTGAGCTGTCAAATTTAACCAACGATTGAGTTTCTCATGATTCGATGTGGCCGATTGTTCTCGCTAAGATTCCTTCAGGCATTCCAAAGTTTGAAGGTAAGAATGGCTAGGAAACTGGAGAGCATGTTACCACTTTGCACCTATGGATATGCTCAAATTATTTGAATATTGAATATGTGCTCTTGTGAATATTTCAATGCACCCTCATAGGTCTTTCTATGAACAGGTATATAGAGTTTCATGGGAGAAGATATCAGACATTTAATGACCTAACAATGACCATTTTGAACCAATTTCAACTACTGGTGTGTTACAATGTCGGTACCACACTCTTGTCAACATTTTGGCAAGACAAAGCCATGCATATTTATGATCATATTCAAGACTGGCATAGACAAAAGAGGGTGAGTAAGGCTAACATTCCACCTGAGTTTCTATTGGAATTGTTCCTCAAGTCGTTATTTCCTTATATCACGAAGGATGTTTTGAGGTTCGGAGTTATGAATGAGGAAAATGCTATTTTTTGAGGTCAATAATTAGACTTGATCTCCACCCAGTCTAGGATATTGTATGAGATTATTCCTTATGTACCACGGTCAAATTGTGAGTGTAAGTTTAAACATGGGGAAAATGTCAATGGCATGGTTGGCACCGCGAGTACTAAATTCGTAGACCATGTTACGAATCAAAGGAGCAATTTTTCTACTAACCAGCCTGCGACTGGATAAGCTATGAATTTTTCTAGTCCCACCTAATCAAGGGATGTGCACTCAGTACATTCGTCAGACTAGAAGGGTAACCAACAACCTAAAAAGAATAATAAGAAGGGAAGAAATAGTAGAAGAGGTGGGAATAGGAAGGATAATGCTAACAATGGAAAGAATGCTAGTGATGTCAAGAGGGGGAGGGGGGTAGGGAGAATTCTAAACAGAAGGTTAATTCCCTTGCAAGATTTATGTGAGAGACCATCTCACTTACTTGTTCCCCCATATCAATGAGGACTCGAAGTTCATTGCATAGAGCCCAACTGTGTTAATTGATACTTTACCTCATAACCAAAATATGGATTTGAGGAATGTGGACTCTAGAACTGCTTTTGGTGGGAATCAAGACCTCCCAAACACTAAAAGTGGCCACATTTTTCTTAACATAATTTTTTCTACTAATTTTGTGACTCGAAAGAAAGATTACGGTCCGTCACAACCCAGCTTGGGTAAAGAGCCTGCACCTCCTAAGAAACCTTTGCATATTGAAAAACCTGAAGATATACCTTGCATTCCTAAGGGATTCTTAAAGCACTCAAGACACAACCCTTATGCTTGAGACACCCAAAATTATTATATTTTCAAGGATCTGGGTCAGACTCCTTGTGTGAAGTCATCTCTTGAAGTCCTTCAGACTTGTCCTTCGTAGAGGAGAGATTTGTTGTCTTCCCTTAGGATGGTTGATTCTAATCCTTCCACTACAATTAGATTTGATTCCCATGAGGTTCGGCCTTGCTTTCCTTATCATATGTATTTCTTATTCCATGTGGAGTGTATGAAAAACATGATTAAACACATGGTATTTGATGAAGGATTTGCAGCCTCCGTGATGTCTTTGGCTTGCTGGAAATGCCTTGACTCACCCACATTGTCAAAATCCATGACCATTTTAACTCCATTTTATTGACACTCATTTTAACCACATGGTATTATTACCTCTCTTCAAGTCCAATTGGGGGGGAACACCATGTCGATAGAGGTTGAGATGGTTGATGAACCCATTGACTACAACCTTTTATTGGGTTGGAATTGGATCTACGCTATGAAAGCAATCGTCTTTCATTTTCTGCGTTATTTTCTTCCCTTTTGAGGATTGGATTGTCGTGATCGACCAAAAATATTTTGATAGTTAGAGTTTTTTTGCATCATTGGGATCCACCATTCCAGTCATTAACAATTCTCAGCTGAAAGCTGAGAATGTTGGTGTTGGCATGTATCTGTCATCAATGTGATCCTTTAATATTGCATCACCAATATTAACCATTGGTTCCACTCTTCGTAGTGCTTCATCATCTTCGAGTTTGGTCCCTTTTTGAACCACATATTTAGTGGTCCCTTGGACTCTCCCTTCTCCAAGTGCTTTGGGTGAGTACCTTAGACCTAATAAGATGGATATGTTGTTATCTAAAGCAGAGATTTCTTATGAAGCTATTCTTGATCCCATTGTAGACACTAGTCCTTCCTCTTCGTGGATGGAGGAGGAGAACATCTTGCACTTCCTGCTTGGGTGGTTGCATCATCATGCTCACATGAATTCCTCAATGATGTTTTTCCTTCAGATGAAGCGATTCTCAAGGCCATGGATGGTTTGGAACAAAGTTGGTGGGAGTTTCACCATCTCTCTAACTTCCTACTGGAGCTTGAACAAATCGATTGTGCTGAATTCAGGTTGATCCTTAGTGAGAAGGTTGTTAGCCTCATGATCCCATTAGGATCTCATGGTATATATGTCGACATGAGCATGGAATATTTGTCACCTACAATCACTATCAACATTTATCGAACTCTTGGAAAGATAGATAATGTTTACATTGGGGAGGATTTTTTTCCCGATGAGATTAAGGAATACACCGATATTTTTAAATAATTTCGTGATGTTTTTTCTTGGACGTATGAAAAAATGCTAGGAATAAACCCTTGGATTGTCAAACATGAGATCAAAAATTATCCAGATGCTAAGAATGCTCAACATTGTTTACACATGATCAATCCCTGTAAAGAACCTCCCATTAAGGATGAGATAGAGAAGCTACTGAAAGTTGGATTGATCTATCTGGTTCCCTTGACTGAATGGGTATTGAATCTCATTCCGGTAGATAAAGGAGGTAAATATCTGGGTGTGCATGAAATTTAGAGACCTGAATAAGGCTTGTCCTAAGGTTAACTTCCCCACACCATTCATATATCAGATCTTGGATGAGTCTATGAAAAGCGATGTGTTCTTATTGATGGATAGATTTCCAGGGTACAACCAGATCAAAATCAAGCCTGAGGACTAACATAAAACAAGTTTCATTTGTCCTTGGGGGACTTTTACATATCAAAAATTTCCTTTCGGCCTTAAAAATGTCGAATCTACATTTTAGCGAGAAATAGATTTGATTTTCACGAACTGAAGCATATTATCGAAGTTTATATTGATGATTTAGTTGCTCACTCTCGATTGAGAGTGGATCATCTTGACCATTTGGGTTTGGTTTTTGAAAGATCTTGTCATTATCAAATCTGATTGAATCCTCAAAAGTACATATTTTGTGGGAAAGTAGGTCGGTTATTGGGCTTTATCATTTCTAAGGAAGGGATTATAGTAGATCCTATTAAAGTTGAGGAAATAATTTGATAGTATCCATTGCGCATAATTCGAAACCTTCAAAGTCTCCAAGGGATGGCTAACATCTTAGGTATATTTCTCGTCAACTTTTCAAATTTGAACAAGGGTTTTATGCTCCTTTTGAAGAAGGATACTTCATTCATATGGGATGAATGAGCCCATAAATCCTTCAATGCTCTTAATAAATCCTTGGCATCATCTCTTGTGCTTAGTCCACCTTACTATATCCGTGAATTTTTATTATACATGGTCTCATCTAAAGAGACAATTGGGATGTTTTTGGTTCAAGAGGACAATGAGATCCAAGAGCACGTTCTCTAGTATCTTTTTCTGAAACCACATTGATTCCAAACTTTGATATAGTCACGTCGAGAAGTTATCCTTATTGACCGTTCATGTGGTTTAGAGGTTGAGACACTACATACTCCTTCGCCAGACTATGATTGTAGATAACATCAATCCATTTCAGTTTTTCCTAACCAGACGAATGATAGGGGGGAAGTATAATAAGTGTATTTTTATCTTGCATGAATTTTACCTCAAGTTTGTTTCAGAAAAATCAAAGAACACTAGTTTTTGTGGAGGTCATGTAAGATATTCCTTGTTTGGATGAAGATGAAATTCATGAAGATTTCTTTTGTGGAAGAATGCATCTTCCTTATCTCTACTATAGAACCTTGGTATGGTGACATCATCCTATATTTACAGAATTTGAAGGTTCCTCCTCATCTCTCATGGGACGAATGTCGATGTTTATGATATCCTGCTAAGAATTTTCTCATTATTGGTGACACATTATATTGCCATGGGGTGGATTCCATTTTACATTGGTGTTTGACTCATTATTGGAAAGAGACGGTGCTGGATGATTTCCATAGTGGGGTGTGTGGTGGTAATTTATATGGGCTTTCTACAACCCAAACAATCGTTATAGTGGGTTACTATTGACCCTCAATATTTAAAGATTGTGTTAATGTGGTCAAGCGATGCCACCATTTCTAGGTGTTTGCACGGAATATGTGCTTGCATCCAACCCCATTACACCCTATTATCACCGTCAGTCCCTTCACCAAGTAGGGGGTAGACTTTATGCATTGCAACCTAGATTCGGATGGGGGGCACCATCACATAATTGTGTTTATGGATTACTTTATGAAATGGGAAGAGGCTATGCCTACTATTAAATCCTATGGTGAGATGGCCACTCTTTTTCATTTTCAATCAGATCATCACTCGATTTGGTATCCCAAGAAATATTGCCACTGACCATGGCGGGAAATTTCAAAATAGGATGATGGATGAATTCTATTCGAAATTGTGGTATAAGTAAGAGTACTCCTCTTCTTATTATCGTCAAGCAAATAAACAGGTTTAATATGTAAACAAATCCCTTAATTCCATTCTACAAAGAACTGTTGCACAAAGAAAGACTAATTGGGGAATTATGCTTTACCCTTTTTTGTAAGCCTACTGAACTGCCATTAAGACTGCCACCAGTTTTTCTCCATATCAATTAGTACATGGAGTGGAGTCAATATTTATGATTGATGTGAAATTCCCTGTTTGAAACTAGTCACATATCTCTTACCAAAGAATTCTAAGTTGGAAGAGCATCTAGTTCACTTAGAACACCTTGATGAGAGGCGTTTAGATTCCTTACTAGCTCCTGAAATCAATAAACGTTGTGCAAATTCTCAATATGGTAAGTTTGTCCATCCCCAGAGACTTAGTGAAGGTGACTAATTTCTTCTATATGACCAACCTATTGAACCATTAGGGGCAAGTAATTTCAACCCCATGTGGCATGGGACTTACGCAGTTAAATGAGTCTTAGAGAAGAGCACATAAAAGCTAGAGGATTATGAAGGGACAACCTTGGCAGAGCCTAGAAATGGGATCTATCTTAAAAAATACTATTCTTAATTCTCATTTGAGGCTGATGCTTTGTATATTATTGTACATTTGCATAGTTTACTTTAAATACACATTTTAGTCACATTTAAATATACATGTAAATACATCAAGCCTATCACTATAAGTTTTTTTAATTTTATTTCCGAATATAGTCTAAAATGGTGCCATGGTACAAAATATCATGATACAAAATTGGGGCTTTAAGCCACCAAAAAATACTATAAAGTCGGTACAAAATGTCTATCTAGGCCTCTATGCCTATGGACCAGGGTGATGGTCATGGAAACAGAAAAAGACATTTGCAACTGTCGAAATAGTTGAACCTGGGAATGGGGCACTCCTACCATATGTCTCTGCATTTCCTTGGGAAATTCCTAAACTTTCACCATAAGCACCCTGTGTGTCATCCTGACGAAGTTGGTCTGTATGCTTTGGAGCATACTCTCCACATCTACACCTAGTATGTCATCTCCTTGTCCCCTCCAACAATGTCGGGGGTAACCATCTGACTGTCTAGGACCCACATATGCATATGTAAGATCAATGTCAGTATGTGATACAGCCAAAAACATGTTTTTGATTCCATTATGTCAAAAATACAAAAAAACAAATAGTTCAAAAAATCCATTTTGGATTCTTACCTATGTAACTGTATGCAACACCTGGTGGTAATGGCATGTTTGGGTATCCATGGAAGTCGATCCCTAGATAGGGATAGTCATCCATGGCCACGATCTGTCACTGCTGCTAGTGGTATAAGTATGGTGGGAATGGAGTGGGTGTCCTACCTCCCCCTAACCACTGCATCACCTCCTCCCAATGGGTTTGGGATGGATCTTGTAGACCATGCAGAGGAACTTGAACTCTTGGGCTAAGTCCCGATACCTGCTAGAAAAAGAAAGTGCTTAGTATGTCAACGAACCCAAAGTCCCTTTTCCTTCCCATATTACAATCAATCAGTTTTTGTTTCATATTGTTCAACAACGATGTGCTCCAATTGTATATTGTAGATCTCATACACTCTACTGCATAAAACATGAGAGGGTTGGAGGCCTAATGTAATGATGCCAAACCTGATATTCTGGCCAGTACCCATACTATGACCTTGAGATTGAGGCTCTAGATGGAATTCATAGCAACCTCGCTTCCAATATTTTCAGTATCTGGAAGGCAATACACGACTATATACTCTTTTACGGTGAGCCCACCTCCCACCCCACGACTTATCAAGGTTACTACCTCATCTCGGAGGGATAATCTAGTAATGAAATAAATATCTTCTACTTTGAGTCACAAGGGCATCCCATCCAGTTAAAAATCCTCTTTTTCTAGGTCCCAATAGTCAACAAGCATCTGTAGAAGACTTGGTTGGGACCTCAAGCCCCCAAGTTGTCAAAACTTATATAATACACATCCTCTTAAATCTTATTGAGCATTTGCATCACGCAAGAATTCCATATCTACATCCTCATGTTCACGCTCCCTCCATCCTAACACCATCTTGTCAAAGAACAATAGATTTTGACGAGAATTTACCATAGAATTGGGTTTGTGCACCCTCATATGTTAATTTTCTTTGTGATAGTCACGTGTATACACAAGTAGGATTTTCTTTTCTCGCATATACCTGGCCCTATACACGACTTGATGGCTTGTGACTTGCATGGGTCAGGATACCTAATTGTGGTTTCTTTAAACTAAAAATTACACCATGAAAAATCGAAATAAATGCATTGAAAAGATAAGGAATGAGATGAGGATTTACCTAGTCCTAACAGCTCATGATTTTGTTTCTCTTAGATCTTAGGATCGATAGCTGAAATTTGTGGTCCAAATGGCTCCAAATGCACTATGTGTGGTAAAAAACAAAATGGTATGGTGAAAATATGATTTTCTTACTATTTATAAAATTCCATTTGAAATTTTTGGCCACTAGCCTATAGTTTGGATCTTTATTAACCTTTTTGTGTTTTTTTGGCCTAATATTGTGGTGTAGGGAATTTTTTTAGTGCACTTTCGCAAAGTTCTCGACCCATTCATGTTTATAATAGGTAGAATTTAAAACTAGCATATAGGATAGGATCACTTTTTGTATGCATCATGCATCATACTATGACCATATCGCCTTAACTATAGGTACAAACACACTTCGTAATGTTACAAAACCTCATAGTGCTACTAAAAGTGGCATTACATAAGTGGTAAATCCTTCCTACTCATGGCTTCCCTAGGTATATCCCTCTTTTCTTTTTGAAACCCAGGCTAAGATTCCTCCCTTAGGTCTGCGATTCCCTTATAGTCACTCCATGTCTTTGAGAAAAAACCTCATATTCTTTCTTGAACTTTATGTTGGCCATCTCCCATAAGGACTCCCATTTATATCAATTTGTAATTGCATTCCATGCATCTGCTTGTCACATTGAGATTTATGATGGCTCCCTGCTTTAATTTTATGAGCCATCTAGCCTGATATTTCCTCAATTCTATCCAAGTAGATCCTTTCATATATCTAAATTTGCATCTTGATCACCCCATTCCCGGAGGAAAAATTCTCTTGAGTTTCCTTATCCTGCACATGCTTCCTTGCATTGAGGATAGGTATTTTCCACTTCTTGGAACTAGTTTTCTTTCCTACGACACTTGTTTTCTCCCAGTTGTGTAATATAATCATTTTTATTATTTTTCAAGATTTGCAATATGAAAAAAAAAAAAAAATTAAAAAAACACAAAAAAAACGCAACGAGAAGTGATATTACTTTTGGCAATTGGTGTGTCATGTCGCCTTCAAACAGAGCACTACATATTCCATCCATTGTTTGGGTAATTAGTATGAATGTAGTAGAATCTCTCATTATTCTAATTTTTCTCCATCATCTGGTTATGCTTCTAGTACCTATGGTGCCTCTGTTGATGCCTCATGTGTCGTAGAGCTGTCCCTATTTTCATATTGAGTCTATGCTTCCTATGAGTCTCCATCTACCATATGCTCTTGTTCAAATTAATTCTTAGCCTAAGTTGGGATATCCTTAGTTATATTGTCTTTGCATGCAAGCCATTCCCGATACACTCATTATTTTGTGCACATCTGGTTCGTCTCAGTTCTTCCAAATTATCCAGCATTGCTGAGTACCTCGTGTTGGTTGATGGGGGATGCCTCAATTCCATCCTTCTGTGTATTCCATTCCATTGACTTAAAATAATTTATTTAGGAATAGGGATCTAGAGTCCATTGAGTTCCTTGAGGCTTCCAATCATTAGTGGCAGGTGCTCTCACCATCAACAAGTTTGGGAATACATTAAATTCCCCTGATCGATGGATTCTCTCAAGTGTTCAACCTCAAAAGATATATTCACACTTGTTTTATTGCACTATGTACCTTGATTCCCATTATTATTATCGGTGGGATATCTCACATCCGTTAACGATATACACCAATTACCGGTAATCATATGATGGTCCATCATGTTCGACCTCAACACCTTTATTCATGTGATGGGGATGTTGCTGCTACAACCCTATCCAAAAAAAAATTCACATTTTTGGGCCACTCCTTATATTTTTTAGCTTTTATCCTTTCTTAGACTATTTTTTCTTCTTAAAAGTTTCATTCCTTAACTTAGTTTTATTTCAACAAAGTCAGAAAATCCTTTTTCCACTATTTTAAAACTCAGCTTTTGCATCCAATGTGTCAGATGAACTCCCCAAGTTGAGACAACATATCAGGAGGACTCATCCTTTCCACCTAATGTATTTATGCTTGATTTTTTCCAAATCCTAAGTTTTTTGGAATAATTCGTTGGGATTTTACTGATTACATCAGTGAAACTTAGGTTTTCGAGCCAATGCTATAGGTGATAATCATGTTTCCGTGTCGACACGTTTGATCGCAAAATTTTTGTTGAAGGATCTTACCAAGTGGAGCCAACAGTTTCGGAGGGACTCAATATTTGAAGCCAAATTCATTAGTGAAAACGACTAATGTTTTCTGCTCGATTGGTCTTCTTCAGAACCTTTTCATGAGTGTATTTGATGGTCTTCTTCAGTAGAAATTATGTTGTGAAGCCAATGTGTTCGACGGAACTTAAGATTTCTTACCGACACATTTTATCAAAAGATTATCTAGAGTTGGTCGGAGGTCATCACTGAGTCTTGCTGATGGTTTTGGATAAACTCATCCTTTGTTGTTGATGTGCTCGATGAGACTTAGCATTCACTGCTGATTGAAACTCTTTCGAGAGTGTTGTTGATGTGTTTTTTTAGAATAATTTGACATGTTCCTCTCGATGATGTCGGCTAAAATCCGTTTCTTAAACCTATGTTTGCCCACGGATATTTTTATGAGTCTTCCTGACAATGACAATTTCAGAAGCTTTTGGTGAGTTTCCATTACAGTGTCTAAAGAAATCAGACAATGGAGCCAACATTGTCGTGACCAACTTATTTTTCACATCGATTTTATCGAGGTTTCTAATGGAGGTTTATGTTTTAGGCTCGAAAATGATGTTTTTGTCCTTTTGCCCAAGGACAATATTTATTGTGTTTTGGATTATTTTTCTATATATAGCATAGGGAGGTTTTTTTTATGGACTGTTATTGTTACCCCGTTATGAACACATCTAATGGACAATTTCCACCTGTAGATCACAGATTAATTCTTGAAGCACCATACCCTCGACAACATTTTCCGGGTAGGTTTGAATCCTTATCTTTTACTATTTTTCGTCAAGTGGATTGATAAAATAGAATTTGGGGGGATTTAGGTTTTACGGGGTAAGGTTTTTTTCCTTTTCCATGGTTTTAAAAACCCAATCCCCAACCTTTAGGTTTTTTCCTTCACCTTCCAACCACCAGAAGTCACTCAGGACTAGTCAAGATGGAGCTTTTGGCATCACTAAGTTTTACTTGCTTGCTAGCTCATCCATGATGGTTTTCCCTTGCTCGACACCTTTTGTCTTCGCCAGTCATGCCATAGACATGGACTTATCAGGCCTCTAGTATTTTATTGGTGATTTTGAGGCAAGTTGATTTTTTCAACAATTGCGCCTCCTCTGGTTTATTTTTATTTGCAGTGATAGGGGATCAGTGGGGGCTTTCGTGCTTAGAGGACCATCACTTTTTGGAATTTGGCCTAGGGTTTTATGTTTAGAAAGCATACCTTTTCTTGTGGTTTACACTATGATTTATGAGATTCTGATGGGTTTGGGTCAACCTAAGGTTTCGAGTTTCCCTTGGCTTTGAAATACAAAGCCATTTCTACGTTTTTCTTTTTATTGTCTTCTTGCATATAGAAGTTAATAAACAAAAGTCTCAACGTTTTAATTTTTAAATAAAAATGCATAATTATTGGGAAAACCTTGTGAGAAAACCCGGACAGTCAGTGTGTAAGTCGGATCTTGACCTAAAACACAAAATGATGGTTTTGAACTAGTGACTTTCCTTCTAGTTTTAACCTAATATAAACTTTTGCACCAGTTTAAGTTTCTGGATAACCTACAGAAATTTCCTACATCACAGGGTCACTTTTATATGACCAAGGATGAATTGGTAAATACATATTTATTTAAGCATTGAATGCAATGTTATTTTTGAAAAAAACATGATTTGTTATCTAAGTTTTCATTGATATCCTACACTCTTAATGGCAGATTTTCATTTCAGTATATATGGTTAATATGAATGCCTATTATTTTATCATAGTGACACTAAGTTGTTTCTTGTTGTCATATTACAGTTCTCTTCCTCATTTCACAACATGCCAAAGAAAGGTGGAAAGAGGAAGGCCAAGGCCACCGAGGAAGACTCAGAATTGGAGGTCCTTCCCAAAATGGAGATAATTTATGAAGACACAAAAGGTGTCATAGGGTCTGAACGATAATTCCAGTGGGGTCAAATATACCACATGATCAAAGATCAAAATTTTTCTAACTCAGGGATGGAGGACATACCTCTATACAAGAATATCATATAAACAGGAATCACAAAGGTATCCATATGGCCTAATATTTTCCTTTGTGATGAGGCGATCGAATGGATCATACCTCGAGTTGAAACTGGTACTATGATCATTTCAAACACTAAAGGACAAGCCTTCACTTCCTTCACCCCTTCTTACATAACCAAGGATTGCACGCTACTCGCTCCACAAACCATGATGACAGATGAATGGATGAACAATTTGATTTTTGACATCTTTGAATGTGTGAAGCGAATGATGATAGCAGAAAAGAATTTTTTCTATAAATCCACAAGCAAGTACAAGACTGCTAGTGTACATACCCCTATGGATTTATAGCCCTCATGCTTAATAGAATTTTTGGATGAGAAAATGGAAAATTATATAGATTAAGATGGATTCCCTTGGTATTCCATGTGGATATGCAAGGAACCATATTTAATTTGGTAGATATCATAGAAAATAGTTTTTCATCCTGTACAACTTCCGTGCAAGGAGGCCTAATGCAAAGAAAGTCAGAATTTTATGTGGGATCTTATTTGATTGATTGTATCTTATGCTTGCACTGATTCCCAAAGCTCAATTATGACTAGGATCATACCAAGACTCCTCTATATGGTGCATATCAGATTCTATGGGATTACAAATATGCAAGTTATTACAACATGATATGCAAGGAATTTTCCATGCCCCTGCACCAACTAATTTTTCTTAAAGAATGCAATTGTATGTTACAAGGTTCCATGGAGTTCATATGCGTGTACAAGGACTATTATTTTTCCTAGGAGGGTATCTATATTAGGATGTATGGAGGATTTCAAGCTCCATCCTTGTTTCTAAAATATGCCACGGACTATGTAGTCCACAAGGAGGCAGTAAGGACATTATTTATATATGGTTTCGAAAATGTCTTGTTTGATATGAAGAAAGTAGTATTCCCACCATTTCTGTTTTGGATTGGTGGATACAAATTCACAAAGGTGAAGGATCTAGGAAGTTTCCACTTTTGAGAAAAGAGCTTTTGCAAGAACAATGCTTATGACAAGGTTTCAAAATAATGTCTGCTTGTAGGGGTACACTTTGAATACTCCCATCATTGGGACAAATATGAGGAGGTATACAGAAATGAGTGCAATACGACTGCCTTGAATAAAAGGTTGAAAAATAATATCATATCCATAGGAGGAAAAGGTATCAGAAGCACCACAGAACAATAAAAAAAGTAGGAATAAGCTTCTAGGAGACGAGAAGAGGATGCCTATAAGTTAGTAGAAGAAGATAAAAAATTACTAGCTGAGGAGGACCAGAGGAAAAGGGTAGAGAAAGAGAAACTACAATAGAAAGCTGAAAAAGAAGCACTTGGAAAGGAAGAAGAAGAAAGGCTACAGAGAGAATTAGAAGAAAGAGTGCAAAAGGAAGCTAAACAAGCAGTGAAAGTGTTAACAAAAAATGAACAGGAAGATAAATACAAGGAGAGTATGGAACATGATAATGCTTAGGATAATCCAGCAGATCCTCCCTCTACATTAGGTGACACAATAACAGGAGGTTGCCTCCCTCTTGCAGATTTGGGGATAGTTCCTTTTACCTCGTCCAAGCATCATGCAGTGGCATGCCTCGATACGATATTCTTCGACCTGAAGAATAAATCCATTGTTTGGACATCGGAAAAGAGACTAAAAGATGATACCAACCTGTGGTAGTCATGGTAAATTAGAAAACCGTCATGCAAGGAACAAACCAAGACCCTGTATTTTAAGCATCATTAAGAATTCCAGCTGCTCAATCTAATGTTGATAACGTTGGAAACTTGGTAGAATATGTTGAAGAATATAAAGAAAGAATGCAGAAAATGAAGAACACTTTGGTTAAAGAAAGAGGAGAGGGAGGAGAATTAAAGAGAAAATACAAGTCAACTCTTTTAGGGTTTGAAAATATACAAAAGGAACACAAATATTTAGAATTAGAGAAGGATGCATTGGTGCTTTCATTAAAAATTACTGAGGGAGAAAAAAAGGATCATGAAAGCAATATGTTGGAAGCAGAAATTCAGAGATCTGCACCAAGCATACAAGCAAGAGAGTTCAGAACCAGAGTAGAAGACCTGGAGGAACAAAATATAATATTGGAGACTCAACTCAAAACAACTAATAAGAGGAATATTTATATCACTCCTCTTCATGATCAATCTTGTCTACTTCGAATGAATATGCATCAAGTATAATTAAAACTCACGGACGAAGTGTATAAGTTCAAGCATGCATATGCAAGGTTGAAGGAAATCTCAGCAGTATCAACTGAATTCAGAGAAGGCATATTAAAATTTGTGGAAAAGGTTCAATGACAATTAAATTGGATATAAGTTAATTGTAATTTCCCTTTTTGAAATTTTATCAAATCGCCAATTTTTTCACTTTTTCCCCTATTTCGACCTTTGACTAGTTTTGATGTCTAGGTCTCCAAATTGGCCCAAATGCTCCCAAATATTCTCAGAGTTTGTATGGATGATATTAATTATTAAATATTATTTTTATATATTATTTATAACCCTCCAATCACTTCTAAAAACTACTTTTATATTCTTATCAAAGTAGGAGTCTTTACTAGCAATTTGGGGTTCCAATCCCCCCCCCCCTCCCATGGGTAAATGCTGGAAATGGCTTCTCAAATGCTCCAAAAACCACTCGAAATTATGAAAAGAGGTAGGGGATGTGTAAGGTAAATTTTTTAAGTCTCATATGCATCATTTTTAATTTTATACAGGCTGTTATGACTCTTTCCAAAACAGCTCCGAAATCACAATTTCAACCCTTTGGGAAAATGCACCAAATATTCTCACAATGCAATAAAAATGAGTAAGATGGATTCCAATTCTTAAGTAATTAACATGATACTAGAAATACATATTAATTACAGTCTATTCATCATAAATTTATCAGATATGTATTACTCTATTCGAAATAATAAGAATTACCATGGCATATATCAAAATAGAGTGGAAATGGTCATTGTTTGCTCATTAAAAATCATTTTGACATACAAATATTGGGTATTTAGACTTGAAAATTTCTCAAAATAAATAAAAGAGAATATTTAATTGATTACAATCATAAATATATCATGAATATCTCTCCCAAAGAGTATAATATGTCACCTAAGGCGCAATCCCTCCATGAGCATGAATATTCAAAGAAAACTAAAATGGTTGAGAGGAAGTGATGCAATAGAAGAACCCACAAGATTCACTATAGAATCCACCTAAAATTAAAACTCCATTAAATATCATTTAAATAATTTACTAGCCTCTCCATGTTAGAATAATCAACCCATAGTTACCTACCTTAGACATTAATTAATTCATTTTTGTCTTATTTGCCTAGTTTCCTATATTCCATTCTATGCAAGTTGTCTTCCACATGTAATAGAATTCAAACTTGCTAAAACTAAGCCATTGAGCACCTGGGAAACCTACTAGAAACCATATTTAGCATGTCTACTTTATCCCAGATCCTCTAGAGCACATATCTGCTTTTTCTGCAAAGCTGCCTGCTTTATTTAGAAATAAGGAAAAAGGGAAAGCAAGACTAGGTGTCGTTGACTTGTTTTTTCCCACATCATCCTCCATCATTTTCTCATAATAAAATAATGTATGAGTTTTATTTCCATCCCTTATTATATTTCCTACTTGAATTTTCCAATTTGTGAGCCTCTAAGTGGATTCGGAAACTGCCTTATGCACCTATGGGGGATTTGACTAGATTTAGTAAGCCTAATTTTTGACTATTTCGAATGGCATCCTTATGCATTTGAATATCTCATGTAATTATATATTTCAGAATCCTATTACTTCATAATTTTTTCTCTTTTACACTTATTCAATACATATTAGTGTTATGCTTCAATTTCAGTCTCCTTTGTTGGTAATTTTGCATGTTCGATTAGCAATTTTGTGAGTGTAATTGTTCTATCACTTGGGTTCAATTTCAACATGGTATCAGATAATTTGTATATCAATTTCTCTCCTTCCATATTGCTATTGTAGGTTCAAAATCTTGACTGGGAGCATATTCTGCTGACTGAAGGGCACAGTTTCTGAGTTGTGGACCAATCTGAGAAGATAATCTTGACTCCATTTCATTTCTTTGAATGGAAAGATGAGATGGAGATATTGTTGATAAATAAAATTCTCTATAGGGTGAATATGGAAACTAAGGTAGATCCCAATGTAGCTGCAGAGAAAATAAATTGGCACAACAAGAGGGATGAGGCCTATGGTCTTTTGTGTCTATGCATTTCAAGAGACCTCCTCTTCCATCTTGATGGATTGACATCACCTAATGAAGTGTGGGAGAGGATTTTAGAGATTTTTGGTAAGACAGATGAGATGAGAGGACATCAAATAAAGAATGACTTGATCTCTTTGAGTCCTAGCACCTTTGAATCCTTGCAACTCTATTTCTCCAAGTTTAAAGCCCTTGTTTTGCAGCTAAAATAGTGTGGAATTGAAAAGAAGGAAGAGAAACTAGTTTTGGCCATACTCTCAAATATTGTAACTAACTATTCAGTGTTTTTTTCGACCTTCCATGCCACCAAATTGACAACTCAATCCTGGAAAATTTCTAAGCTTGCAGAGTTCATGGAATCCCTCACACAGGAACAAGATGAATTGGTGATGATGGGCACCATCAAACCTTCGAAAGAACAAGATTTGCTTGCTAGATATTTGAGGGTGGATTCAAAAGGAAAGAAGAAAGGTAATAAGCCACCTGAGAAAAAGAGAGATAAGAACAAGTCTCAAGAGGAGCCCCAAGGCTCCAAGAAGAACTTCCAGAAGAAGAAGAACAAAGGATAAATGAGCAAGTGCGCATACTGCAGTAAGAGATATCATCCTAAGAGCTCTTGTATGAATAAGAAAATTGACATGTTGACCCAACTACTGGAGAAGAATAACATCTCCCTTCCTAATTGCTGAAAGAACAAGGAAGGAGGATCAAATTCAGAGGACAAAGAGAGAGTACATGCTTTGGTTGTTGGCACATCAATCTCACCTAGCTTCATCATAGACTTTGGAGCTTCTAGACATATGGTTTCGACCAAGGAGGAATTCTCCTCTTTTGACATGTCGAAAGGTCCACCAATAGTGTTGGGAGATGACTCTCTCACTGATAGTTTGGGGAAAGGAAGGATTGATCTTGACGATGGAAAGTTCAATAATATGTTGGATGTTCTAGGTCTTGCCTCTAACCTCTTGTCAATGTGTCATATGACTCACACAAGGTCTCCAAAGAAGGTCATATTCTCCCTTGATGATGTTGATATCACAGAGATATCGAATGGTAAAGTCATTGCAAAAGGTGTTGTTGATCACACTTTGAAGGTATACATGTTTTCCCATTTTATACCCTACTCAAACCCCTCTACTCTTCTGATTCATGCTAATGAGGAAAGCAAGCTTTGGCATGAAATATTTGGCCATATTAACTATAAGTATCTTTATTATCTTAGTGAAAAATATATGGTCATAGGGTTACCAAAGATTAAGTTTTTCAAGGGAGTCTGTCAAGGTTGTATTCAAGGAAAACACCTAGAGCACAAATTTCAAAGAGCTAGTCATGAGAGAACCTCTGCACCTCTTGAGTTGATCCACAGTGATTGTTTTGTTCCATTTCATCATATGTCCATGAGTCAAGCCAAATATGCATTGAAATTCATAGATGAATTTTCCAGATATTGTTAGGTTTACTTCCTAAAGCATAAGTCTGAAGTTTTTGACCTCTTCAAAGTCTTTAAGGCCTTGGTTGAAAACCAGTCTGGGAGGAGACTCAATATCCTTATATCTAACAATGGTGGTGAGTATGTCAAGTATGAGTTCATTCAATATTGTAAGTATGTAGGTATTCATATGAAGCATTCAATCCCTTACACACCACAACAAAATGGTGTTGCTGAGAGAAAGAACAGATCATCGAAGGAGATGGAAACCTGTATGATGGAGGCTAAGAATTTGCCACCAAAGTTTTGGGTCAAGGCTATAAACTGTGTATCCTACATATATAATAGGTTTCCTCATAAATATCTTGATGGTATGACTCCTTTCAAAACTTGGAGTGGGCACAAGCCAGATGTGACCCATTTCAGGATTTTTGGCTCAAAGGCTTGGGATAGAATTCCAACTAAAAAGAGAAAGGCTTTGCAGGCCCAAAGCCAAGAGTTCCTATTTGTTGGGTATTCTAAATATTCAAAAGGGTAAAATTTGATAAACTTGAGCACAAACATAGAATTCATTGAACGGAGTGTTCAGTTCCAAGAAGATAAAGTTAGTAGCAGTTGAAGTTGGAGAGTCTTCTTTACCACCAAAACCATTGAATGTAAGTGGAGAGACAAATGAGTTTGTTGATTCTAATATGTATGATAATTATGATTTAATTTCAGATCCTAGAATTCCTATAAGACCAAAATGAGCATCAAATACCATTCATGTAGCTGGGGAACTAGCTGGAAATCCTAGTTACCCTAGGAGGACTAGATCTCAGTTTGAGAGTGCCTTGTGTATGAAAGACCCTTTGTTTGTAGAGAAGTGATATATTATGGTTGAATCAGACCCATAGACATATGAATATACATCACATGATCCAATATGGAAAACATCCATGAAAGAATAATTCAGCTTGCTCCAGAAGAACAACACTTGGGAACTGGTTGATATTCCCCCGGGGAGGAAGCTAGTTCAATGTAAGTGGGTTTTCAAGACTAATTTTTCTGCTGATGGTTCAACTTTGAAATATAAGGAAATATTGGAAGCCAAGGGATACTCATAGGAACATGGTATTTACTACAATGAAACCTTTGCACCAGTGGAAAAGATGGACTCCATAAGGATAGCTTTAGCCATTGCAGCTTTGAAGCAGTGGGAGGTACATCACATGGATATGAAGTGTTCTTTACTAAATGGAGATATCACTGAAGATATTTACATGCAGCAACCTCAAGGTTTTTTTTCTAATCCATATTTTGTGTACAGGTTAAATAAATCATTGTATGGGCTCAAGCAAGCCCCTTGGGCTTGGTATGCCAAGATTTATGGCTTTCTGTTGTCATTAAGTTTTGTTCAATGAAAGTATGATCCTAATGTTTATTTGAAACTGATTCATGGTTCTTTGATGATTATTTTCTTGTATTTGGATGACCTTCTGATTATAGGAAGTTCAAAGAAAGAGATTTCCTCGTTGAAGGATGCAATGAACCATGCCTTTTCGATGACTGATTCGGGGTTGTTGAGCCAATTATTGGATCTTGAAATTGCTCAATACAAACATGGAATAAAAGTACATCACTCAAATTGTGCCTTATATTTTCTAAACAATTTCAACATGAGATATTGCAAGCTAAGAAATACTCCCTTCCTTTCAGGAGTTGAGCTTGAAGAAGCAGGTTCTTCTCCTATGGTAAATAATAAACTGTATAAGAAGTTGATTGGGTGTTTGATTTACCTTACACACACTTGACCTGATATTTCTTATGGAGTTAGTGTGGCTTCAAGATACATGGATCAGATTCATGAGATCAACTACTACATTTCGACCAAAAATCTGACGGCTGTATTGTCGGATTGTCAACACTTCCCTGTCGCATGTACGACACTATGATTTTTTTTAAGCGTCGGTTGCTTTTCGTTGGTTATCCAACATCTTTCCAATCCGTCGGTTATCTGACACTTACAGGCCGTCGGTTAAGAGATGGTGACAAAAAATTTAAAAAAACATTTACACCTACAGGTGTCGCTTAACCGACACTTACAGGCGTCACTTAAGCGACGGTATTGTATTTTTTTTTTAAAAAGCGTCGCTTAACCGACACCTACAGGCGTCGCTTAAGGGACGGTATTGTATTTTTTTTTTAAACGAATCTCTTAAGCGACAGTATTGTATTTTTTTTTAAATAATCCCTGATAAAGATGAAACCCAAATTACCTAGGAGTTGCTTGTGAATTCTCACACCGGATGTATCTCTTAGTCCAATTGACCACCTACTTTTGTGGTCATTTGTTGAACATTAATACAATTATCTTAATCTTGGATTGGCTCATGTATTGAAATTGACATGAACTTGAAGTAATATTGTCCATTGTTTACTGCTATAATTTATATTTCAGTTCAGCTGTAAGTTTGTATCTTAATATTTGATTGCCTCGTGTATTGAAATTGACGTTAAGTGAAATATTGTCCAGCATTTGCTGTTGTAACTTATATTTCAATTCAGCTGTAAGGTTATAACTCACAGGGATTAGATTAATGGAACCTTTAAAGAGGTGAAATTTATGAATTTACAGAATAAACCCAACTGATGAAATTTGTATATTACTTATTAATATTATATACATGATAAAACTTTGCATATTTGTGTCTATGGTTTGAATTCACATAGATATAAATGATTTTTTTTATTAATCAAAACATGGACATTTAATGTCTTTACCAGTTGATTGGTTTTTTTACTAGTTCTGGTCCATTTCAAAATTTTAGGGTTTGAACTGTGAGGTCCTCATAACATTGGTCAAACTAATCTATCATTATCGGTGCCCATTGCCAACATCAATGGCATTCATGGGGGCACTTTATGCCCCTTATAGAGGAAATGGGTTGGAAGAACTATAATTAATCCAATAGATCTAGGAGAACAAATCACTTGACAACTAAAGTTTGCTCTCCTTCTCTCTCTGTGAAACAGCTAGTCAAAAAAATGAAAGAAGAACTCTAGATTCTAGAGACTCTAAAAGGATAATATTACCTCCCAAAAACTCCTCCTAAATTTAGCATCCAAAAATGATGATACTCCTCAATCTACACTGACCTGAATTGGGGAATGTTTCTAATCCCTGTCCTTAAAGATATATCATGGTCCATCTTGACTCAAAACTGGTGTAACATTGAAATGACTAGGCATGAATCTAAAGACCATATGAGCAGTGCTATTGTAGATAGTCTACATGAAGAATACGATCAGATGAAATTTATCAAATGTTGTGTCCTAAAGGCCAAATTGAGGCTGAGTATGAGAAGGGGAGAGTCATGTCATTTAAATGAACAGCAATATAAAACATCAAGAGACACCCTTTCCATTCCAACAATTGTTTCTCTGCAAATATTTGGAATTCACTCCTTAAATTGACTCCATTGGAATGATAAAGATAAAATAGCTTAATTTTATTAATGTTGATAATTTATTAATTTTAATGCTGGTTTTCATATATATGAAATCATGATATGGCCAAGAAATGAACAAGATATCATTCGTCCAAGTTGGTATCTAAAACTCGCTGTGAGATGTTGCCAACTTACACAGTTGTCAATATTTTGACCACAATTTTCTCATACAAGTCTGTTTTCCATGATCTTTAAACATATAGAAAGCTCGCTAAGATCTACATCACCCATTTATACAGCTTCTCTTATTCTTTTTGGCTATTCTAGAATTCACAATTTTATATTGCTACTCTATTTTCCACATATTTATTTGCTTAAAAGTTAGTTGTGGACATGTTCTCTAGAATCTATTTGTCTGAATATGTTTCGACTATCGACACGTTCCCCATACAATTAAATGTTTTTAGTTTAGCTGTACACGCTTTCTCTATATATCTCTCTACCTATAATTTAGCGGTAAGAATAGCTTATGTGATCCTTCTCTATATATCTCCAAAAAGACCAAGAATATATTTTACAATCAAGCCACATCTTGAGAAGGATCACATAAGCTACAAATAATCAACACGTTCTTGTCACCAACTTTATTACTAACAATGAAGCAACAAATCACCATCTTGTTATTAGTCTAGAACATACCCATTGACCATTAATGCAACCTTACTTCCACCTTTGATTGGAACATATTGTGTCTCCTGTTAAGTCATAGTTTTGCTTCTTCAATTTTGGTTTGATTTACATTTTCTTTCAAGTCTTTCATTTACTTTATTTGGATTTTCCCCTCCTTTAGGAAATTTTTTAGTGTTTATATGAAATTTTGAGCTTGCTTTTGAAATTTTCAAGTTTAAGCCATAGGTTTGTTTTTTGGTTAAAGGGTTTTTAAAGTCATTATATCAAATGGTGGATTCATAGACCATACTCTGAGTGTTATCATGCATAATCATTGTTCTAACAGCTTTAAAAATCCATGCAAAATGACTAAAAGCTATAAAACAATGATAAAATAGCATTAAAATTATTCTTGTAGCGCTGGAGCGAAAAATCACCAAAGGCGCGCTACAAGAATATCACGACCTTCATTTTTTCTAGTTTTTTAGAAAGAATTTGTCATGATTTCAAACGGTGAATGTCTAATCCCATGCTGTGAGTTGTTTTCTACGTGTGAGCTTCAGAGTTATCATGATTCCAAGTGGTTCCAGGTCATGAGGAAAAACGTGGTGATTATTATTCATAATGCAGTTGAGCTTGACGGTTAGCAGCATAATTTGATCTAATGCAAAGTGAATTGTTACATACATGTATGATGTTGATAGAAGACTTCATAGAATGACGGTCCTGGCCCAAAAACACGGAGATTTCAGTTGTAGAGTTTGGTGGAGGTTTCATAGTCGCCCAGAAACTAGGGCTTCTTCATATAGACACCTGGAGTTAAATTGAAGCTTGAACGACACTTGTATCTTCTATAACGGTTCTTAAATAGTCGGAGGGGTCGTTCAACGTATCTATAGTCGACCAATTAAGAGGTATTTCCTGATAAGTCAGTATAACTGCAAATTTGGGGATTTTTCGGTAGGGTCATTTTTATCAAAATTGGTCGAGGAAAAGGTTAAATTGTGCTGTTAATGAAATTTCATCCAAATAAATAATTGTCTAGTACATGTTGAGATGCTCTGTTAAGTGGAAGACTGAAAATTAGCTCTATATCGGACTATGCATTTGTTGAAGTTTTAAAGAGGCTGGGTCAAAAACTGTGTATGTCACGATGATTCAAATATTAATGCTGCTGCTGGTGTAACATGAGATAAAGGAGCTGGAATTTTAACACAGTATGAAGACCTAGGCAGCCTAAACACTTAGTTTTTAATGCATGTTTAAAGGCTGATCAGTTGGTTTTGAGGTCAAGAATGAAATAGAAAATAAACAGAGTATGAGATTATCATCCTTGTCTTTTCAACATAAGGTTCCTTTTTGCAGTTCGAGGAGAGTCTCTTGTTTGAATGAATAATGTACATGATACCTAGTTTCCCTAACAATACAGAAGGAATTGAATACTTAAAGTTGCATGGAGACCTAAGTTGTTAGGTGTGGAAGTTTATTGTTTTTGAAAGCAGATGGAGGCAGCGAGGAGTTGATAATAGATGAAAGCACAGTACCGGTTTGATATTTACACTGTTGAGAGCTGAAAGTGATAAGTTTGAGATTGTTGTGGCCTTATATTCCTCTCATACAACCTCTGAACAATCTGCAATCAATTTAGAAGGTTTCCAGTAGAGAAGAGATTTGAATAAAGCAGGAATCTGTCAGATCATAAACTGAAACCTAAAGCCATATAGTTTCCATACCTGGAAGAAAAAGATGGGTAAGAGTGGTAAAGTGAACAGAGCAGAACCAACTGATGTAGGGTGGATTGAAAAGGTCCCTGGATGTGTTGAATTGTTTCAGCAAGCAGGTTGGATGGACTTTTTCAAGAAGATAGATGGGCATAATACAGAGGTGTCCTGTAAGTTTGCTCAAGGTTTGAAAAATGACATGGTGACCTTTGATACTCTCAAATTCAAGCTGACAGTAGAGCTAATTTCAGAAGCCACAGGGATTAAAAATGAGGGTGAACCATGGTTCAAGAAGCTACCTTTTGACATTGATCCACAAAGATATCTTTTACCGAATGTCACTCCTGATTGGAATAAAGGCATCCTTATTCAAAATTTCAGAAAGGAATGGGTTGAGCCAATCAGGATACTGCAGAGCTATGTTACTTGCGAAGGCAAGTATGCTTATGTGTATAAATATCACTTCAGAGTCCTTCAACATATGGTGGGGGTGTCAAAGATGAACCTGGCATTCTTCTTTCTGAAAAGCTTGCGGAAAATGTCCAGTAGGTTTAAGCAGCATGAAGACCATACATCTCAATCAATCTTTCATCATGGGATAATTAAGTTAATTATTAGCACTGCTTTGTAGCATGAAGGGAAGACCTGGAACTTTTTCATCTTTTGGTCTGGCTTCCAAACCAAAGAAGAAGATTAGAAACCTAAGAGGCAAGCTGACAAGGGTAAGGTTTTGATGAGAAAATTAAGACAGGAGCCTAAGCTTGAGGATAAAGAAGAGGTCAAAATTGAGGAAGCATTAGAGCATGCGGAGGAGGATAGTAAACCTAAACTATTTTCATCCAGTCTTAAAGGCAAGTACTCACTGTTTGTAGATGAGAAAGAGCAACCTGAAGAGTACTTGGTACTTGCAGAGGATTCTCATCAGGTGAAAACTATTGATATAAAAGAAGCTGCTGCAACTGAGGAGAAGATTCAAACTCAACAGAGAATCCCTATCACCATTCTCTCGGATGATGAGGGATACTTATTGGAGGAAGAGCATCCCATCACCAAAGTAGAAGTCAAGGATTAAACAGGTAAGGAAATTCCTACTTTAGACAGCAAAGTAACAAAAGCTAGCAGAAAGAGGAATAAACTTGAAGTAGTAGAGTTGGCTGCTATCCAGCATCAAGGAAAGGAGCTGAAAATGTTGGGAGAAGCAGTGTCATATTGCAGACCTAAAACTAGGTCAAAGAACAAACTAAGACTGAACATGAATAAATTGCTCAACCCAGGTTAAACACAAATGAAGTTACTGTATTAGATGATGTATCATCTGATGAAAAGCTATAAGTGAAGAAAGTTAGCAGAAAAGAGAAGAAGCCAGCAGCTGCAAAAGCTTCTTATGTGCATCCTGCAAAAGCCAAGAGATCATTGAAATCATTAGAATATTCAAGCCAGCCTATACCTAGGTTATCTAAAATGTATTTTGAAATAAGAAGTGATCTTTCAAAGCAACCACAGTTAAAAGAAGAAGCTCCTTTAGTTGAAGCAACAGGTGAAGAAAATCCTAGCATTGAAGACATTCCTGCAGACCTATGAATTGAAGAGGCTGAAATCTTCAAAAAACTTGGTATACCTTCGATACCTGATGATCAGCAAAACCCTACAGTAGGTAAGACATTTGACACTAATAGAGAAAATTTGCAGAAATCCGTGAAACAATACAAGCACAAAATGAGTTATATGCAGGAGGTGATTAATGGATTAATGATGGCTAACAAAAGGTTGAGAGAGGATCTTCGGGATGTAAATGATCATTTCTAGGAGCTCACAGCAGTATCAAAAGAGGCTCTTAAGAGAAAAAGAGCTACTGACATGCATTGTATAGAGATGGAGAAGACAGTCCAGGACCTGCAACAGAGGAATGAGGAGCTGATAAAAAAGATAAATGACATGGAGCAGGAGCAAAAAAGAGCAAAGAAGAAGTCTCAAATGCTAGATAGAATTGCTCTGTTGGCTGAGGCAGCGAATGAGCTATGAGTCAGTTGTCTATTTTGTTAGTTGTTATCTTTTTGATAAACACATATGTTAGTGATTACTATTTTTAACATATCTTGTAATTTTGTAATATTGTACTTTTTACTTTACCTCAGCGAGTTGATGGAAGGAAGTTAGGGTTTTAGACCCAACTGATTTTGTAAATATTAGTATTTAGAGAGGTTAGAAAGTCATTGAGGGGGTTCGATTTTTGGGAGCTTTCAGGAGGTCTTCAAGCTCAGTTGGTTTTCAGACTTATTCATGAGTGAGGTACAAAGCTCTTGTATGCAATTGTTGATGAAATTATGAGATGTATGTGACTTTTATCCTTCAGTTTTCTGTATTGGCTTCATTTTTCAGCTTGTCTAGTTGCTTATTTGATACATTGATTTACTGGTTTATGTGTATATGCTGGTAATGCTTGTCATTTATGTATGAACCTCAATACTTTTTCTGATTGGATCTTGTTGTATATGTCATGCATCTTTATCTTCTTTTTCTTATGATTCAGTAGTTATTTTACTCATGAATTCATTCCTTGTGTGTTCCTAAAGTTCACAACCAAAAACATATTGCAGAAACCCTTAAACTTTGTTTTCTTTATTGAATTTTGTTTGAGATTGTGTTGGCTTGTTTCTCTGGCCTTGGAAACAATTTCTGGCACAAACATCTTTGGCGCCATTGCCGGGGACGAAGCTGAAGCATATCTTCCCTGGGATACTTATCAGTTTTACTGATTTAAGAGGTGGAATTAAATCATCTCTTTTTAAGGCTATTTTCACCAAAAAGCTGTCACAGTGGATTCTAAAGGAATTGGAACCAGGAACAGACCTACCTCTCCATTACAATTGGGTGTGACAGACCCTGAACAGATCTTAAAAACAACAAGAAAACTCAGAAGGTCTCAATATTTACCAGCCTCCTGTGACCCTGACCAGTTGGGTGTTTCATCACATCCAGCTGAAACCTCACCATGGATAAAACCTACTATCCCTGAGAGTACTTTTCAAGTTTTTACTAATCCTCAAACCTTTTTGAAAGCCAAGACTGCTTCTCCTCGTAAAATACCTCTTTTTCAGCTAAAAGTAGGAAAGAACCCTTTTCAAGAAAGTTCCATCCAAGCTTCTACATCTTCAAAACCTCAGTCCAAAATGGCAGGCCAAAACCCACCCATGGATATGATGGACTAGATGGTAGCAGCCAGGTATGCGCCATTAGTCTTACCTAAGCCTTTTCATGCTTTTCCTGGAGGAGATTACCAGAAGTATATGCCTAGGTTAAATGGACAGGGGGAAACCACTGCTGAGGAACATTGGGAGGCTTTCATGAGTTATGCATACAATCAAAACATTGAAATCAAAGATGTATGGATGAGGGTATTTGTTCAGAGCCTTGATGGGGATGTAAGAAAGTGGTTCAGAGAGTTGCCTGCCAACTCAATCACTATAATTGAAGATCTTCGTGATCTTTTCCTGAGGCAATGGGGAGACACCAAGGACCAAACCTACTATATAACTAAATTTGGGGCTCTCAGAAGAAAGAAAGATGAGACTGTTGTAGATTTTTCCAAAAGGTTTAACAAAATGTATAGTAAGATTCCAGCAGAAATTAAGCCTACTGAAACATCAGCCAAGCTTACCTATGCAAATTCCTTTGATCATGAATTTTCTTTATTACTGAGAGAAAGGAGAGCTATCACTTTGCTGAACATGCAAGATGCAACATTGGAGGTAGAATCCAATTTGCTGGCTTCAAACAGACTTAAGAAAGAAACAGCCCAGCAGCTGTATGAAAGAAAGGGAAAGAAGGAATCTGTTTCAACAAGTGCTGCACCTTAGTCTGCTGAAGCCAAGATAGATGAAATGGCTAAGCTAGTCAAGATTCTCACTACCAAACTGAATAAATTAGAGCTTGAGAAGAATTCTAGCAAACCTGCTCCAGAAGCTGAAAGGAGTCCAAATAACCAGAATCAGTTCAGAAGGCAATTTGCTCCGAGATTTATACCAAAAGAGCGCAGGAACAATGATATCCAGCAAGAAAGGAGAGAGAATGAGGATCAGAGAGTGCCCCCACCTTTTCAAAATAATGTAGCTTATGAAGAAGAAGTGGATGAACAGCTGCTCTTTGAAGAGACTGAGACTGATCAGGATATGAACCACTTTGGACATGGATTGTCTACAGGTTTTGTTACTGAAGAAGATTTTTTGAATTCAGAATATTATGATGCTGACATGTTTGAAACTGAAGATGATTTAGGCTTGGAAAATACTATTGTAACTGTTGTTGTTCATCAGAATGGACCTAAGAAGACCATAAATCTCATATCAGGCCCGAAACAAGTGGTCCAAGCCCCAAAAAGGAAAGCAAATGTTCTTGCTACAAATGTTCCTGCTAAACAAGTACTTGATCCTATCATAGAAAAGAGGCAATCTGCAGAAAAATCAAAGAAGAATGCTAAAATTGAAGAGGTAAACAAATCTGTACAGAATTTCAGTTTGGAGAATGAACTAGGGAAGTTAAAAATTCCTGTACCTTTGACTGAGTTAATAAAGAATCCATCATATAAACAAACAGTTCTGAAAGTGATGAATGTACCCAGTAATCAACCTGTATCAGATACAGTTAATTTGCAGGAAGAAATCCCAAGAATTTTCATTGGATCAGCTCTAGCTGAAAAGACTGAAAATGAGGCTGGTGCTTCTCCTCCCTTTTATGTCACCTTGAATGTCCATGACCAAATGATTCACAATTGTCTTTTAGATTCAGGAGCCTCTCACAACTTGATGCCAAAAGCTGTAATGGAATCCCTGGGCCTCAGTATCACCAAACCTTACCATGACCTATATGCCTTTGAATCCTGAGCTATGAAGTGTTTAGGTGTAATTAAAGACATGGTTGTCAGCCTTGCTCAGTTGCCCATGAAAAGTGTGATAATGGATGTTGTGGTAGCTGACATCACACCAAAGTTTGGCTTGCTTCTTTCAAGATCCTGGGCAAAGAAGGTTGGAGGAACCTTACAAATGGACCTCTCTTATGCCAGCATTCATGTGTTTGGTGGAGAAAATAGAAGATTATACAGAGAACTGCAGTTTGCTTACATAGTGACAGATGAAAAAAACCCCACTAATCATCCTTTATATACTGTTGACAAAGACTTGGGAACTTGCATGTTAAATTTCAGTAATGAGGATAATTCTGCTGGTCTGTTACAAGTGGAAAAATATCAGCCAATAAAACACATCAAAGAGGAAGAAGATACATTGTGGCAGTTGTACTTTGACGGATCTTCATGCAAAGAGGGTGCTAGAGCTGGAGTCCTACTCATTTCTCTTGGAGGTGAAACAGTAAAACTCATGTATAAGCTGGAGTTTGTTACCACTAACAATACTGCTGAGTATGAAGCTCTGCTACTGGAACTGAAAGCTGCTAAAGACTTAGGCATTCAGCAAATTGCTGCATTTGGCGACTCCGAGTTGGTTGTTTAGCAGGTGAAGAACAACTATCAAGTAAAGCAGGGTTTGCTGAAAGTATACCGGAATGAGGTATGGGATATGCTTGAAAACTATTTTATAGCATTTAATATCAGTCATATTCCAAGGAATCATAATGAGACTGCAGACTCATTAGCTTTGGCTGCCACACACTTCAGAATTCCTAAAACCACTCAGCTAAGGTATCCCATTAAGGTGAGGTACAGACCATGTGTACCTGATAGTGTAAAGCACTGGAGGGTATTTGAAGATGACATTGAAATAAATATATTTCTTGAGCTTACAGATGAGTTTACTAATGCCCAAATTGATCAAGAGGAGGATGAAGGGGATGAGCAGTTAGATGAGTTTGCTGAAAATGAGTTTGATGAAGATGAAATTGCAGGTCATAAAATTATTGAGTGAAAGAGCAGCTTCATCCAAAATGGTCTAGTACCTTTAGAAAGAATTTTTACAAAAGATGATACACCTTCAAATCTAGTGGTTCAATCTTCAGAAAACAATGTAGTGGACTACAATATTGGTTCAGCAGAACATCCAAAGATGGTAAAAATTTCTAAATCTCTGACAGTTGAACAAAGAAATAGGTATATCAAGCTTTTGAAAGAACATGTAGATGTGTTTGCCTGGTCCTATGAAGAGCTAAGAACCTATGACACATCAATCATTCAGCATAAGGTCCCTTTGAAGCCTAATGTTAAATCTTTCAGACAAAAACTAAGAAGAATCAATCCAGCTTTGTTCCCTATAATTGAGAAGGAAGTGAAGAAGCTGCTGGATGCAAAGATAATAGTACCTATCAGGTACTCTTCCTGGGTTGCTAATCTAGTTCCTGTCAGAAAAAAGAATGGGGAAATTAGATTATGTGTTGACTTTAGAAATCTGAACTGATCATCATTAAAAGACAACTATCCTCTTCCCAATATTGAACATGTTTTGCAGCAAGTAGTTGGAGCTCAGAGGATTCTATGGTGGATGGCTTCTCAGGGTAAAATCAGATTTCCATGCACCCTGATGACAAGGAAAATATAGCCTTTACAACCCCCTGGGGGACATTCATGTATGACAAGATGCCTTTTGGCTTGATGAATGCTGGAGCAACCTTTCAGAGAGCGATAGACATTGCCTTTGTTGGTGAAAAAGATAAGTTTGTGGTCATCTATTTGGATGACATCACGGTGTTCTCACAGTCAAATGATGAGCATATGAAGCATTTAAGGCAGACCTTCCAAAAATGCAGAAAATTTGGCCTGTCTCTAAATCCCAAGAAATCACATTTCGCTGTGCAAGACGGTAAACTACTTGGCCACTTGGTGTCTGCTGATGGCATCAGAATAGATCCTAAAAGAGTGAAATCAATACTGAATATTAGTTTACCCAGGAGCAAAAAAGATGTTCAATCATTCATTGGCAAGATAAATTTTCTGTGGTGGTTTATTCCCAATTTTGCTGAAACCATTAAACAAATCACAGCCATGTTGAAGAAGGATAAGGAAGGGAGATGGAATTCTGAGGCAAAGGCTGCATTTGACAAAATCAAAGTAGCTTTGAATGAAGCACCTGTGTTGGTAAGTCCTGATTTTACCAAAGAATTCCTTACTTTTTCATTTGCATCAGAAGATACCATTGCAGTTGTTTTGCTTTAGAAAAATTAAGAAGGATTGGAACAGCCTATTGCCTTTTTCAGCAAAACCCTCAGAGATTCTGAGCTGAAGTACAGTATATTGGAAAAGCAAGCTTATGCTCTGGTAAAGGCTTTGAAATTTTTCAGAATTTATGTCCTGCATTCAAAAGTAATTTCTTTTGTACCTAATTCTGCTGTGAAAGATGTGTTAACTCAGCCTGATAGTGAAGGAAAGAGAGGGAAGTGGATTGCAAAGATTATGGAGTACGATGTGGAGATCAGACCTACTAAGCTTGTCAAGGGACAAGGTTTGGCCAAGCTGCTAGCTGACTCTAATTTTCAGGCACTAGGATTGCATGTCATGGATGAAGAGTTGGCACCTGAAGAAAATCAAGCAATTCTGGAAAAAGAAAGGATCATGGATTTTTATTCATCTTCAGTTTGGTATGCTGATATTGTTCATTTTCTGTTATTTCTGCAATGTCCTGAACATTTGGATAAGAAGGATGCCAGATCTTTAAAACTCAAAGCTTCTAAATACTGTTTGGTTGAAGATCAATTGTTCTGGAAGGACCCAGGGGGTATCTTGCTCAGGTGTTTGGATCAATATGAAATAGGAGAGGTGATTTCAGAATCTCATGAAGGTGCCTGTGGAGGGCACAAGTATTGGAAAGCAACAGCTTACAAAATTTTACGAGCTGGATATTATTGGCCATCCTTGTTTACAGATGTTTACCAGCAGGTAAGAGCTTGCATTCCTTATCAGAAATTTGCTGGTAAGCAGAAATTATTATCTTTGCCTTTGAAATCTATTGCAGTCAATGCCCCTTTTCAGCAATGGGGTCTGGACTTTATTGGAGAAATAAATCCAGCATCTTCAGGACAGCATCACTGGATTCTCACTGCAACAGATTTTTTCACAAAATGGGTGGAAGCCATTCCCACAAGGAATGCTACAGACAAGGTAATCATAGATTTCATTGAAGAAAACATCCTGAGTCGGTTTGGCTGTCCACAGAAATTAGTAACAGACAATGCAAAGGAATTCAAATCCAAGGCAATGGTGGCCTTTTGTGAAAAAAATGGCATCATTCTGAAGCACTCAACTCCCTATTATCCTCATGGCAATGGTCAGGCTGAATCATCTAACTAGAACATCATTCAAAGCATCAAAAAACTGCTCAAGCATAATAAAAGGTCTTGGGATTCAATGCTGAAATATGCATTATGGGCAGATAGAATCACTGTGAAGCGGGCCATAGGCACTTCTCCTTTTCAGCTAGTTTATGGTACAGAGGCTGTTTTCCCTGTCCAATTAGGGATTCCAATGATGAAATTCCTCCAGAATTCTCAAGAAGAACCAGATGATATGCAAAGGAGAATATTTGAAATGATAGAGTTACAGCAAAATAGAGAGAATGTGGATGAAAAAGAACAACTGTACAGAGCTAAGATTAAAAACAGGTTTGACAGGAATATTAAAGAAAATACTTTCACAGAAGGTGAGATGGTTTTAAGATGGGATGCAAGAAAGGAGCAAAAGGGTAAACATGGTAAGTTTGACAATATTTGGTTTGGCCCTTTTCTGGTATCAAAAGTTTTGGAAAATAATACTTTTATCTTGCAGTCCTTGGAAGGTGAGGAGTTGTCCAGCCCTGTGAATGGGCGATTCCTCAAGCATTTTTATAGTTTGTAAGGTGATTTTCACTGATCATTCTACATACTGGTGAGTGAATCATAATAAGACTCCATGGCCCAATGGAATTTTTGCAGGCAGATAGATAGAAGACAGAAGGCACTGGTCTACAGGTTCTTGAAGCCTCACAGGGAGGACTTCATCCCGCAGCTGGAGCCAGATGTTAAGTCAGAGTTTTGTTTCTTCAATTTTGGTTTGATTTACATTTTATTTCAAGTATTTCATTTAATTTATTTGGATTTTCCCCTCCTTTAGGAAATTTTTTAGTGTTTATATGAAATTTTGAGCTTGCTTTTGAAATTTTCAAGTTTAAGCCATAGGTTTGTTTTTTGGTTAAAGAGTTTTTAAAGTCATTATATCAAATGGTGGATTCATAGACCATACTCTGAGTGTTATCATGCATAATCATTGTTCTAACAACTTTAAAACTCCATGCAAAATGCCTAAAAGCCGTAAAACAACGATAAAATAGCATTAAAATTATTCTTGTAGCGCTAGAGCAAAAAATCACCAAAGGCGCGCTACAAGAATATCGCGACCTTCATTTTTTCTAGTTTTTTAGCAAGATTTTGTCGTGATTTCAAACGGTGAATGTATAATCCCATGCTTTGAGTTGTTTGCTACGTGTGAGCTTCAGAGTTATCATGATTCCAAGTGGTTCCAGGTCGTGAGGCAAAACGTGGTGATTATTACTCATAATGCAGTTGAGATTGACGGGTAGCAGCATAATTTGATCTAATGCGAAGTGAATTGTTACATACATGCATGTTGTTGATAGAAGACTCAATAGAATGATGGTCCTGGCCTAAAAACATAGAGATTTCAGTTGTAGAGTTTGGTGGAGGTTTCATAGTCGCCCAGAAACTAGGGCTTCTTCATATAGACACCTGGAGTTAAATTGAAGCTTGAACAACACCTGTATCTTCCAGAATGTTTCTTAAATAGTAGAAGGGGTCATCCAACATATCTACAGTCGACCAATTAAGAGGTATTTCCCGATAAGTCAGTATAACTGCAAATTTGGGGCTTTTTCGGTAGGGTCATTTTTATCAAAATTGGTTGAGGAAAAGGTTAAATTGTGTTGTTAATGAAATGTAATCCAAAGAAATAATTGTCTGGTACATGTTGAGATGCTCTGTTAAGTGGAAGACTGAAAATGAGCTCTATATCGGACTATGCATTTGTTGAAGTTTTAAAGAGGCTGGGTCGAAAACTATGTATGTCACGATGATTCAAATATTAATGCTACTGCTGGTGCAACATGAGATAAAGGAGCTGGAATTTTAACACAGTATGAAGACCTAGGCAGCCTAAACACTTAGTTTGTACTGCATGTTTAAAGGCTGATCAGTTGGTTTTGAGGTCAAGGCTGAAATAGAAAATAAACAGAGTATGAGATTATCATCCTTGTCTTTTCAACATAAGGTTCCTTTTTGCAGTTCGAGGAGAGTCTCTTGTTTGAATGAATAATGTACATGATACCTAGTTTCCCTAACAATACAGAAGGAATTGAATACTTAAAGTTACAGGGAGACCTAAGTTGTTAGGTGTGGAAGTTTATTGTTTTTGAAAGCAGATGGAGGCAACGAGGAGTTGATAATAGATGAAAGCCTAGTACCAGTTTGATATTTACACTGTTGAGAGCTGAAAGTGATAAGTTGGAGATTGTTGTTGCCTTATATTCCTCTCATACAACCTCTGAACAGTCTGCAATCAATTTAGAAGGTTTCCAGTAGAGAAGAGATTTGAATAAAGCAGGCATCTGTCAGATCATAAACTGAAACCTAAAGCCATATAGTTTCCATCCCTGGAAGAAAAAGATGGGTAAGAGTGGTAAAGTGAACAGAGCAGAACCAACTGATGTAGGGTGGATTGAAAAGCTCCCTGGATGTGTTGAATTGTTTCAGCAAGCAGGTTGGATGGACTTTTTCAAGAAGATAGATGGGCATAATACAGAGGTGTCCTATAAGTTTGCTCAAGGTTTAAAAAATGACATGGTGACATTTGATACTCTAAAATTCAGGATGACAGTAGAACTGATTTCAGAAGCCACAAGTGTTATAGCATATTTCACCACACTAGGTGAATAACACTTTGTATGGCATTCCCCTGTCCCGCTGTAGACTTTTTGGACCCCATGGACCACATTTTATCCTTTTATGTTACCTTTATCATCCCTAAAAACCATATAAAGTATGATATACGTTGCTTTTACCCCGATAACCGCGTACATACGGGGATATATCCCCGATAACCGCATACATCGGGATGTGTGCATAAATCCAAATCCTTTTGGAGTTTTCCTTGACTTGGATCCGACTCATCAGACTCCTGGCCTTCCATATGCCTTGAGATCGCTCGGATTTGACCCTTCATTATCCCATGTGAAGCTATATAAGGAACCACTTGGTACATTGAAGACATATAGAGAGATTGAAGCAAAGAAACTATAGTCCATTGTTGCCAGGATTTATACTTGAGTCTGCATTCCTTTGTCCCTTGGAGCACTGTTGTGTTATTCCCAAGCTTGCCTTGTACTAGTGAGCTTGCCATCGAGAGATGGAGGATTGAGGTGGTGGAGGCCCAAGTGGGGGATTCAGTTTCTCCGATTCGCAGACGTGCCGTCAGAGGTTGTATCTATCTTGTAATCTCTAATTTATATTAATAAGAAAAATCTTTTCCTGTCCAATGATGTCTATTTGATTTCATGTTGTATCCATTGGAATGTATCAAATGATTTTACATTATTGATGTTATGTATGCTAGAATAGTTTTAACACCATGATATAGTATGCTTGTATCGTTCACTTGTTGTTGAAGCAGGATTATATCGATTCAAGCTGAAAGTTGGAAAGCTCAACGGGGATCTACTTCAGCCTTCTGGAATAAGGTATGAGGTCCGATCCTTTAGTGTTAGACATTTTATTTCTATTGCATATTGGGAAAGATGGTGTTCTGGAGTCAAGTCTGTCTGTTGTGGTACCCCAAGCCATAGGAATTTCTCTCCGTAACAACAGGGATTAAAAATGAGGGTGAACCATGGTTCAAGAAGCTGCCTTTTGACTTTGATCCACAAAGATATCTTTTACCAAATGTCACTCCTAATTGGAATAAAGGCATCCTTATTCAAAATTTCAGAAAGGAATGGGTTGAGCCAATCAGGATACTGCAGAGCTATGTTACTTGTGAAGGCAGGTATGCTTATGTGTATAAATATCACTTCAGATTCCTTCAACATATGGTGGGGTTGTCAAAGATGAACCTGCCATTCTTCTTTTTGAAAAGCTTGCAGAAAATGTCCAGTAGGGTTAAGCAGCATGAAGACCATACATCTCAATCAATCTTTCATCATGGGCTAATTAATTTAATTATTAGCACTGCTTTGCAGCATGAAGGGAAGACCTGGAACCTTTTCATCTTTTGTTCTGGTTTCCAAACCAAAGAAGAAGATCAGAAACCTAAGAGGAAAGCTGACAAGGGTAAGGTTTTGATGAGAAAATTAAGACAGAAGCCTAAGCTCGAGGATAAAGAAGAGGTCAAAATTGAGGAAGCATCAGAGCATGTGGAGGAGGATAGTAAACCTAAACTATTTTCATCCAATCTTAAAGGCAAGTACTCATTGTTTGTAGATGAGAAAGAGCAACCTGAAGAGTACTTGGCACTTGTAGAGGATTCTCATGAGGTGAAAAATGCTGATATAAAATAAGCTGTTGTAGTTGAGGAGAAGATTCAAACTCAACAGAGAGTCCCTATCACCATTCTCTCAGATGATGAGGGATACTTATTGGAGGAAGAGAAGCCCATCACCAAAGTAGAAGTCAAGGATGAAACAGGCAAGGAAATTCCTACTTTATACAGCAAAGTAACAAAAGCTAGAAAAAAGAGGAATAAACTTGAAGTAGTAGAGTTGGCTGCTATCCAGCATCAAGGAAATGAGCTGAAAATGTTGGGAGAAGCAATGTCATATTGCATACCTAAAACTAGGTCAAAGAACAAACTAAGATTGAACATGAAGAAATTGCTCAATCCCAGGTTAAACACAAATAAAGTTACTGTATTAGAAGATGTATCATCTGATGAAAAGCCAGAAGTGAAAAAAGTTAGCAGAAAAGAGAAGAAGCCAGCAGCTGCAAAAGCTTCTTATGTGCATCCTGCAAAAGCCAAGAGCTCATTGAAATCATTAGAAGATTCAAGCCAACCTATACCTAAGTTATCTTAAATGTATTTTGAAATAAGAAGTGATCTTTCAAAGCAGCCATAGTTAAAATAAGAAGCTCCTTTAGTTGAAGCAACAGGTGAAGAAAATCCTAGTATTGAAGACATTCCTGTAGACCTGTTACTTGAAGAGGTTGAAATCTTCAAAAAACTTGGTATACCTTGGATACCTGATGATCAGCAAAACCCTACAGCAGGTACAAGACATTTGACACTGATAGAGAAAATTTGCAGAAATCTGTGAAACAATACAAGCACCAAATGAGTTATATGCAGGAGGTCAATAATGGATTAATGATGGCTAACAGAAGGTTGAGATAGGATCTTCAGGATGTAAATGATCATTTCCAGGAGCTCACGGTAGTATCAAAAGAGGCTCTTAAGAGAAAAAGAGCTTCTGACATGCATTGTATAGAGTTGGAGAAGACAGTCCAGGACCTGCAACAGAGGAATGAGGAGCTGATCAAAAAGATAAATGACATGGAGCAGGAGCAAAAAAGAGCAAAGAAGAAGTCTCAAATGCTAGATGGAATTGCTCTGCTGGCTGAGGCAGCGAAAGAGCTATGAGTCAGTTGTCTATTTTGTTAGTTGTTATCTTTTTGATAAACACATATGTTAGTGATTTACTATTTTTAGCATATCTTGTAATTTTGTAATATTGTACTTTTTACTTTACCTCAGTGAGTTGATGGAAGGCAGTTAGGGTTTTAGAACCAACTTATTTTGTAAAGATTAGTATTTAGAGAGGTTAGAAATTCATTGAGGGGGTTCGATTTTTGGGAGGTTTCAGGAGGTCTTCAAGCTCAGTTGGTTTTTAGACTTATTCATGAGTGAGGTACAAAGCTCTTATATGCAGTTGTTGATGAAATTATGAGATATATGTGACTTTTGTCCTTCAGTTTTCTGTATTGGCTTCATTTTTCAGCTTGTCTAGTTGCTTATTTGATACATTGATTTATTGGTTTATGTGTATATGCTGGTAATGCTTGTCATTTATGTATGAACCTCAATATTGTTTTTGATTGGATCTTGTTGGATATGTCATGCATCTTTATCTTCTTTTGCTTATGATTCAGTAGTTATTTTACTCATGAATGCATTCCCTGTGTGTTCCCAAAGTTCACAACCAAAAACATTTTACAGAAACCCTTAAACTTTGTTTTCTTTATTGAATTTTGTTTGAGATTATGTTGGCTTGTTTCTCTAGCCTTGGAAACAATTTCTGGCACAAACACCTCCTACAAGGAACACAGTAAAATGAGTAATAATTATAGTAGCTTATCTTCAAACATCAAAAACATAAATATCATCCTAGATGATGATGTTTTGATATGTTATTACTCACTTAAATTTGGCCCTATAATCTGAACATATGTATCATAATCTAGAATAGTTCTTGCAATGTGTCAAAAGAAGGCAAAAGAATCAAATTTGTTCAAATCAAACAAGAAGTTCTCCATAGGAGAATGGTTTTAAAAAAAAGGCAGTACTTGTAACCACTCAATTAGATCTTTTGTCACCATAATATTTCCCGTAAAGAAGCATTGGCCATTTTTCATTAAAAGGCCCATGGTTAGTTGTTGTTGCAAATTGGATCAACAAACTCTATATGAAATGAAATGAAATGAAAGTATATTAAGGTCTACTAATAAGCAAAATAGGTTAATGGGAAATATTCTACAACATCAAATCTTTCTTACATCCTTCAAGATCTTTACCACGCCATGATGTAAATGTTTTCTAAAGAATGTAAATATCTCAAAAAGGTCAACTCATTCATAGAAATTGAAATCCACATTAAGACATGGCATCGAGACAAACTCATGCTGTAGAAATTCAGGCCTGCAGTAGATTAATTTCACCCACAACATTTAACAATTGATCATGCAAAATTATCAACAATGGAGACTGAATATGGAGCTGTAACACAAAATTATATTAATTGAGTGTACAATAGCCAACCCTGTAATATCATAGGATTCTGAATATATAGAATACATGAGCAAATCAAATGCATAAGGAAGCATCCAAATCTAGCATAAAACAGGCTTACCCAAAATAGGCAAATCCCCCATAGGTGTAAAAAGCTGATCCCAAATCTATCAAGGACCCCACGAATTAGCAAGAGCGCATGGGCAAGATAAAGAGTGGTCAAATGGAAGCTCATACATGCTTTTGCATGGAGGAAAGAGTGGAGGAGGAAGAGGCAACAAAGCTGATTCACCTCACCTAGTCTTGCTTTCCTATGTGCCTTAAAACACTAAAAAAGCAGGCAATAAAGCAGAAAAAGCAGAAGGGCGCCTAGGAGGCTAGGAATAAAGCATATTTGATTCCTAAGGCTTTCCCAAGTGCTACATGAGTCAATAATGGAAATTTTGACCTCTATGGATAGGCAATTAGTAACTTGCACATGGTGGGACTCATGGACTAGGCAAATAAGACAAAATAAATGAAATAATGTCTAAGTGGGTAAATACTATGGGTTGATTATTCTAACACCCCCCCTTAAGCCTGACTTTATGAGTAATAAATCAAAAATATAGGGCCTAGCAATAAGTCTTAGTCACCCTTTACATACTGCAATGTCCATACAATGAAGGAAAGAGGCAAAACCAACTTGGGAAAATCCTCCCTTAAACATGGACTGTAAAACAAAATTGTAGAATCTTGTCTCCACTCATGCTTTGATAGCATGATC
>LPNX011233544.1:157045-226450 GCA_001517045.1 Pseudotsuga menziesii
AAAGCCACCGTGCAATACTTGGGACTGTTGCCACTATTAGTGCCTGTATATAACATGGAAACCAAATCTAGAGGTTTGTAATATGTATAATGGAAATAACTAAATCAATTATATGCTATTGCTTGTCATCATCTATAACAGAATCATAAATTTGTCCATAGTCTACATATGATATTCATATCACCATGAGATCCAAGAAAACCCTCACCCCTCTTCGCCCAATGGAATCAGCAATTTTCCCACTGACTATTGCTCCAACCATTGCACCAACATTGGATAGTGAACCAAATAAAGAGTACTGCCAATTATTTAAGATCACAGAATAAATTAATAGGCAATCTGCCAAGTAGATACCAGGTACCCCAATTGAATAATCAAAATTCAGAATTAAACCTGAGAGACTGTCAGGCTAAGATCATTTGTTAGGTCATCCTGAACAGGTGACGAATATCCAATCTGGAGCAAAGCAACTGTTATCAGTAAATAATCCTGTCACTATAACTATAAGAACTGATGGCTAAATACTTGAATATAGATGCCTTATCTACAGATGAAAAAAACAAAGATAAGATGTTGGATACAAAAGTTCCATATATGGATGTGAAAATGGAGCAGAAAAACTTGGGTGAGGCATCACAGAATGTTGTCACAGCTCCATAGACTGCAAAGGTCAATTTGGGACATTTACCTTCTACAGCAGTTAAAAGAACGATGGGCAGGAAGTTGAAATCAAAGATTCCTTGTATGGATGATAAAATGACACATTAAGATGCAAACACAAGGATTCCTTTTATAGATAAGAAGATGACTGAGAAAAACTTGACTGATTCATCACAAGTTCCAAATGTGACTCTGTAGCATGCAAAAGCCACATTTGAATACAAACCTGCAGCAGTTGCTAAGAGAATGTTTGCACGGGCATTGGGGTTTCCTTTTTCAAATTGCCCTTCCAAAGGTGCTTCCGAGTTAACAGCAAGGCTTGAAAGTGGAAGCAACAATGCTGTCGATGCAGAAAGGTTTCATGTAGGTATTCCTTCAAACAAGAATGCCTGCTATGTATCAGATTCAGTTGAAGTTGTACAAGAGAGAAGCACCTCCTTGACATCTAATTTGAGACCTGAGGAAAATGACTCAAGGGCTGAGGTGGAGCAACCCTCTACCAGTAAGACACGAAGAGTGCGTCCTCAAAATATTTCATCAATGACAAGGATGCCAAATGCAGACATTCCTGGGAGAGGTGCCCAGAGGCTGTTTGCACAAGCACTTGGCATACAAACTGTATCTTCAACTAGACTTGAAGGCAATCTAACTAGAAACTCAAGTTTTTATACCTCTATATCTTCGTCTTCCAAGAGTCTTCGACAAGGCCATAAAAGTGGATCTGCTGCTGATTCTGGAGATCCTAATATAGTTAACAATGTGGTAGTTTCAAGTACAGATACAACTATCTCAGCCAATAATAAGTCTCGAGTCTATGATACTGGGATAAATAGCCATCTTAAAGAAAAATAACACCTTTCAGCTGATTCAGTGAACAAAGAAGTGCACAAAGGAGAGAAGGGGTCATTCTGACATAAAATGTTACACCGTAAGAAAGACTGACAAACTCTAGAAACACCAACAAATATTACAGTTTAATCAAACCCCATTGATAGAGATTAGAAAATAGTTATATAGAAGTTTAATCTTTCCCTGAGGTCAAATTATACCTGAGAGAATTACTGTAAAGTGTATATATGGAAGAAAATAATGCATGCACAATTGTGTTCAAAACAAAGGCCAATAATTTTCATTGATTTTTTACACAAACTCAATAGAAGACCTCCGCTTGCTCAATCTAGTAGTTTTGTTGAAGCCTGGAGCTTAAACCATTAGAA
The DNA here is from genome assembly GCA_001517045.1 of Pseudotsuga menziesii. Lineage (NCBI taxonomy): Eukaryota > Viridiplantae > Streptophyta > Pinopsida > Pinales > Pinaceae > Pseudotsuga > Pseudotsuga menziesii. The sequence goes on from LPNX011233544.1 coordinate 158,923, forward strand.
ATGGACCCTCAAAGATTTGTATCCATCTTCAAGAATACAAACAAAAAAAAATTCCTCCAAGGCGACCATAACCAAATACCATTCTGACAGATTTATCAAACTTGTGTTTGAAATCAATTATAATGAATTTTCAAAGCAGTTGAGAATTGCAGTACAATGGGAAAGACACAAACATTGGTATTAGTTTGTTAAAAGTAAATATATGAAATTTGATTGTTTTTGCTCAATAGTGTTTCAGGCTCAAGGAATCCTAACTACTTTATATTGCAATTTTTTGTTAGGATAGAAAAGAGGTGAACATACTAGGTGTGGCCAGTGATAATGAAGGTCATTTTCACTAAATGTCAAGCTTCTTACTCTTACTCCTCTAATGATACTGATTTCTGGTGCCCACTACCAAGCTTTGTTTGTCAAGTTGGTATTAATTCAAATTTTAATCTTCACTTCACTTGCAATTGTTAAGGATGCTAAGTTAAAGTGTTAATTTCTTATTTAAACCATTTGATTTGCTTGTATGCTTGGGTCACAACAAAAGTAAAAGGGATGCAAGAAAAACAAAATGATAATATGACTACTGGAAAATTACAAAGGTCATAATTGTGGTAGATAGAATTTCAAAGGTAGTTAAAGAGACAAAGGTCATAATTGTGGTAGATAGAATTTCAAAGGTAGTTAAAGAGACAGAGGCTATAACTTCCTTTAGCAAGCATATTATTATTATAATTATCAGCTTTCAAGTAAATTTAAAGGAAAATATTATTTCAAAGGTCATGGTCATGGTCATGGTACTTGTTTTAGTTGTGGAAGATATGGCCATTTCCAGGCTAACTATCCTTATCCAAAGGATTCAAAGCCTAAAGATCAAACCTACATAACAAAGGAAAAGAAAGAAGAGTAATTTGCATCAATATCTCTTTATTTTGCTTGGATTGTTGACTCAGGGTCATCTAAACATATTACTTGCAAGAAAGAGGTATTTTTTACTTGAGATCGTGTTCACATGCTCCTATTATGATTGTTGATAGCACAAAACATGAAATTACAGGTATTGGCACTATTCCATTGATGTACAAGAATGGTAAGAAAATTTAACTTACAACTGTCTTATATGTACCAACCATGTAACCGAACTTGATTTTTGTATCAAAGTTGGATGCTAATGGCCATCAGATTATATTTTATGATAAAAACTGTATTGTTATTAGTTAAAGATAGCAACAATTAAATTTGTGATGGTTACTAGGATGGTGGTATCTACAAACTAAATATTGGTCACAACATAGCTTGTGTTGTTATAGAAAAATCAGAAGTTGAGATTTGGCACAGAAGTTTTGGACATCCCAACTTCGAAAGCTTAGATAAACTTTCAAACATGGTGGATGGAATACCTCAGTTAAAGAAAGTTGAAATAATGTGTTCTAAATGCACACCTGCAAAACCATGCGATGAATTTCGGCTGTCTCTATTTGAGAACTAGAAAACCATTTGACTTAGTTCATGGAGATTCGCATGGACCTATAAGTTTAGCTTCACTAAGTGGAGCTAAGTATATTTTGACCTTTTTTGATGATCAATCTAGGAATGTGTGAGATTATTACTTGAAGGATAAGTTAGAAATATTTGAGAAATGAGAAGAATTAAGGAGTATGGTTTAAAACAAATATTGTTTCTCAATAAAAGACTTGAGGATAAACAGAAGAGAGAAATTCAATACAAAATACATAGCTCAACACAAAAGCAAACTTCCCTATACAAAATTAGACTCTTACAACTTAAGATACCAGACTCAAGGGTTAATCATCTACAATGAAAAATCACATTGTTGCACCACAAAACAAACTTCTACAGTAACTACTATGCAAACATAATAGCTTTTGAGGGCATCTGAAATCTTTTTCACAAATTGTGCCTTTTATGGAAAATAGAATGCCTACCTTAACCCTTATTCTGAGTCTAGAAAAGCGTCATACTCAACAAACTTAACACTAAATAACTTTATTCAAGCTTCAATTACTCAAGAAATTTCTTTACCAAAGAAAACCACAGAAGTTCGACCCAAACAGGTAACAGGGAATACAAAAATAGTCTAGGATAAAACAATTGATGCACAAATATGAAAGAAAAGTCATCCAACCTCTGCAGTTAAACAATAAGATCAAAATTCCCACATTTTGAGAAGGAATGGGCCTCACTGGTCAACTACTGATGAAATAACAGACACTTTTAGTGGAAGAAAACATACAAAATTATGCATGGAAGCAGCAGTCGAAGCATTCTTTGAGCCTTGCACAACATACAACTATTACCAGAGACTGGATTAATTACCTGAGCCGGATTCCCAGCGTCTCCAAAATGCTGCCGCTTTCCTAGCTTAAGGCACGTTAAGGAATCCCTTTGAACATCCTTGATGACATTACTGTTATCTCTCATGGGACCCTCGTTAGCACTCTGAAAATTGTCATTCCTCCCGAGTCCCACCCAAGCCAACTACCACCATATTTTTCTGACATAATGGCTATACTCGGAACCCCCAAGAAAATTACCACCATTTGCAACCCCTTCTACAAGCCAACCCTTCAATAATCCAATGACTTGGCTTTTCATGGAACCCTCAGCCAAAATATTTCGATGAATCTTGACATCCAGAGGAAACTGTGCCTTATGATTGCCTGAAAAACTCCAGTCGTTGATGACTTCAGTAAAATTACCAGCATCCATGAGAAGCTCAGACAGGGGCGAGGACTCATGAACCTTGTTCGTCCCACGGAATAACTCCTTCCCAATATTATAACCCTCTTCTGAACAAACCCATTCAGCCATGAGTAATCTCTCATACCTATCCCCGGCCGTACTGTAAAGCCCTGTGCAACCTTCCTAGTCCCAAGGACTCTTTAAATGCCAATCCTGCATCTTAGAGGGCCAGCAATGATCATGGCTGCTGCTGTTGTTACCACCATGATTTGCTGTTGTTACCACCACGTTTTCATGTGATGTGTTATTGGTAGTGTGTCCATGAATCGGGAACCCTTGGCCAAGAGTTTAGGCGCGGGAACCTTCACATTCTGCTGAAATTGCTACAATAGAAAATCTTTAGCCGTGGATAAAGCGACGTCCAGCTCTTTAGCCGTGGATACAGCGACGGATAAGACTTCCCGTGGATACAGCGATGGCTAGGCATGGATACAGCGACGCCTTGTTCCTGTTGCTTCCGATTTTACACCAAAAAGTAAGAAACGTGGAAAACCTCCGTGGAAAAATCCGCGCTTTTGTACTAGTCTAATTGCTGTGCTCAAATTGAAATTAAAAAACAGATAGAGAACTTACAGAATCCTGAATCTCATCCTTGACTATATAAAATGGATCTTGAGCTGCAGACATTTTTCCACAGCCACAGCTTCAACAGCAACAACGATCGGCAATTCTTCTTTTCCTTTTTTCTTCTTTTCAATATTAACTGTGTGATTAAATGTATGTCTTCCTTTGTGTAGCTCCTGAAACACATGAAACTTGTCAAAATTCCTTTATTAAAATTACGTATTCCATAGTTTTCAAGCATTCACAAATTTAGTAATAATGGAAATGAAATAAAGACACTAAGAATTAGTAAATAAAATTTATGTTAATTTATTTGTTAATACAAGGAAGGATTTCCCAAAAAAGACAGTCCATTTCTCTAAACTAACATCATCAAACTTGAAAAAAAATTAAATTCTTAGAAAAAATTGATGCAGAAGCACAGATCTGACAGTACAATAGTCTCTTCAAGCAGAAATTTTGTTGCTGAAGAATTGTTATGAAGCCGGAGCCCCTCATCTCTTCCCATGCTTGGATTCAAACTAGCCACCATCCTGTGCAGTGAAAGGAGGTATACTGCTAGTAGGCCTGCTGAAGCCAATGGGAAACAAATTCATTTGGGCTAGTGATGGATTTTTGGGACCTGCATTTGATCGCCAAATATGGACATGGATTTAAACAAGAACCAATGGGATGAAAATGCTGCCTATTGGAGAATAGTTACTCATACCACAAAAAAGAGTTAGAATGATAATCAAAGGCAAGCCAACCCCAGTTCATCAAGAAGCTGGAAAATATAACCAAGCTGAGCATACAATTCACTGGGCCAAATAGGAAAGCTTTGCAGTTTGTGGATCATTTCCTATTTGGAAAATTTATGGGGGCATGGCCAAACCTCAAAACTTCTCGAGTCTAGGATCAAGAGCCATTGTACCTCCCATATGAAAGGTAGTTCAAAGTTACTCTTGTGATAAGGGTTTCTTTGGCTTTCACTTTCAACTCAAGGAAGATCATGATTTAATCTCCCACTGTGGTCTGTGGTTTCTGGGCACCGACAGGTTGTATCTCAAATTTCAATCGTTGGTCTATGGATCTTGATCCAGAGGAAGAGATTATGTGCTCTGTCCTAGTGTGGATAAGACTACCTCCTCTCCTTCTCAACCTTTGGGGTGCAGGGACAATAGGGAACAAGATCGAGAGATTTGTAGACAAAGCTGAGATAAGAACGGGGTTGTAGAAAATAACTTTCACAGTAAATGGTGCCTGTGAACATAATTAAAAAAAGAGGAAAAACAATGAATATTGTAGAAATATGAATTAAAAAATAGAGAAATCATGGCATGTATATGAAAACTTGGTAATATTCTGGCTTCCAGTCTTGAACTCTAGGCTATCGGCTCCACCCAGTTCTCTTGGGTTCAATGTAGGAAACAGGCTTACAGGGTGAATGAAGGAAGTTCAAAATACACTCAGATTTAATTAACAGTACAATGTAGGAGAAGTGTAGAACATTCTTTTAAGCAGATGCACAGATAGGACCCCGGACTCGGTCAAATGATCAGTCCTCAAAAATGGTGATTTAATGGAGGGAAAAAAATTCAATTTTTCTCCGGCCTCAATTCCCCCAATGCATCGATTTGGGCCGCTCCTATTTTTTGTTGTCCATTCGACGAGTTTCCACTTGAATACACTTTTCAACTAGTCACATGACCTTTTCAATTTGTAGGTCTTTCCTTCAATATCTTCTCAAATAGATACCGTAGAATGTATGGTCAACCCAAAATTTTCAACCGTAGTGTATGCCCTCGACTTGTTATTAATTGTGGCAATAGAATGTATGCAAAATCTCCAACCGTGGTTTATGCCCTCGACTTATTATTAATTGTGGCCATGGTCTAACGAGATATTTGAAGACTTTTTTATTGTATGAATATAGGTAGTTTATCAAAAGGACCTCGTCTCGCCTCCTTATTAAATCGACTACTTGCTATCATACTTTATAATATTGATGCAATACTTCACAAGTTACATATACCATAAACTCTTGACTCAACCAAACGCCAAGATGTCATTAAAACTATGACTCAACTTAAGGTTTAAGTATGAGGCACTTTTTTTCCAACCAAGCCATTCCCTATCAATATATTGCATGAGTCAAAAACTGAATGGGAAGGTTGATAAGCTTCCTCCTAACCGATTGAGCTATTTCCCACTCTTTGTAGCCGTAATAATTAGTGTCATGTCTTAAGGATGACAAAAGGGTGGGTTTTGATCCACTAATGTGTACACAAAGAGTGCAATGCAAGCCTCACATATTTGACTACTACCTTTGGATTCCCTCGTGGAAACCTCAAGGGTGGAATGCCCTTATAGTAATTGAGCCTTCGTCACTAGTGAAAACTTACAAATTGCATGTTGGTTAGTCGTGAATGGTAGGTTAGTCTATTTAAGGATTGCAATGTCCTACCACTAACATGGGTTCAATTCTTCTAGTGAGGATCAATGAGTTATGGTGGCAATGGCAACAAAAGTCAATGGCTAGATCCAAAAGGATGAGGCATACTAGTATATGTTGGTGAGTTTATTATAGACACCATCAACAAAATGTGGGGAAGTGTCTTTGGATTGCTTATCTATATTTCACTTTGATGATGGAAAAAATAAAGGTGAAGAGACTTCCGCTTTTGATGAGGCACCGTCGCTTAAGCGACGCTTATGAGACTATCCATCACTTAAGCGACACTTATGAGACTAGCCGTCGCTTAAGCGACGCTTATGACCACATTTATAAAAAAAAAAATTATCCTTGTGATTTTTGGTAAGTTTAAAAAAAGAAATCCACGCGCCATCGGATTTTGGATCGAAATGTAGTAGTGATCCATTGGAGAGCAGCCAAAAGGATTCTTAACTTTGTTCTAGGAACAAGAACTCATGGGATCTTCTACAAAGCTAAATCTGATCTTGATTTGATTGGGTTTACTGACAGTGATTGGGAAGGTGATAACACAAATCAAAATTCAACATCATGATATGTATTCATGCTTGCAGAAGGACCAATCAGCTGGTCGAGCAAGAAATAGAGTGCCATAGCACTCTCATCTAGAGAAGCAGAGTACAAAGGAGTTGTAAATGCAAAAACTTAATGTTTATGGTTGCAGGAAATACTTGGTGAGTGTGGCTTTAAATCAGAGTTTTCAACTATTATCTATTGTGATAATCATATCACCATTCGAATCTGCAATGATCCAATTTAGAGACAGAGAAATAAACACATTGGAATCCATATGCACTACATCAGACAGCTTGTGCATGATGGCACCCTTCACCTACTCTTATGTGCATCTTCAGAACAAGTAGCAGACATCTTCACCAAAAAAATTTGTGAGAAGACATTCAACAATCTCAAAGCACTACAAGGGATTTCTAATCATGTTATGAAGCATGATTGATGACAAGATTTTCAAATTTTGTTTTACTGTCCATGTTTAAGGGAGGATTTTCCCATTGGGTTTTTGCCTCTTTCCTTGGTTAAATGGACATGCAGTATGTAAAGGGTGACTAATCCTTATTGCTAGGCCCTATAGTTTTCTAATATTTACTCATAAAGTCAGGCTTAAGGGGTGGTGTTAGAATAATCAACCCATAGTTACCTACCTTAGACATTAATTAATTCATTTTTTTCTTATTTTCCTAGTTTCCTATATTCCATTCTATGCAAGTTGTATTCCACATGTCATAGAAGTAAAAATTGCTAAAAATGAGCCATGGAGCACTTGGGAAACCTCATGGAAACCATATTTAGCATCTCTGCTTTATTCCAGATCCTCCAAAGCACATATCTACTTTTTCTGCAAAGCTGCCTGTTTTATTTAGAAATGAGGCAAAAGGGAAAGCAAGACTAGGTGTAGTTGAATTGTTTTTTTACCACATCATCTTCCATCCTTTTCTCATAATAAAATCATGTATGAGTTGTCTTTCCATCCCTTATTAGCTTTCCTACTTGACTTTTCCAATTCATGAGCCTCTAAGTGGATTTGGAAAATGCTTTATGCACATATGGGGGATTTGACTAGATTTAGCAAGCCTATTTTTTGACTATTTCAAATGGAATCCTTATTCATTTGAATATCTCATGTAATTATATATTGCAGCAACCTATGAATTCATAAAGTTGGCTATTGCACACTTATTCAATACAGATTAGTGTTATGGTTCAATTTCAGTCTCCTTTATTGGTAAATTTTCATGTTTGATTAGAAATTTTATGAGTGTAATTGTTCTATCACTTGGGTTCAATTTACACACTTAAAAAACCAACTTGAATGGAAATCTTTCACCCTTGAAATTGGCTAAGGCAAGAAAACTAGTCATCCACTAGCTCTCACAATTCACAAATGACAATTTCTCAAATGATCAAAATCCATTCTCTTGGTTTATTTCTATATTTTATAAACATCCTTATCCTTCTAAGGTTACCAATCCATCCACAAACTCAATTCAATTCGAATTTTGGTGTGGTCTCAAGATTTTCCATGTGTCCTCCCTTTCCTAGCCTTCCATCTTCCCCCAATTTGAGTAGGAACCCATTGAGCTTATCCAAATCATGTGAGAGACCTATTGGATTCTCTATTTTGACCTAACATATCATATATGTCACATTTCATAATTCATATCTGATTTGTTTCATAGGTGTCATAGTATCTTTATCATTGTTGTCATAGAGTTAGGGAATCTAGTCCAAGTGTCTCACTAGCTCCAAAATTCCTCTTTCTCTTCCATCGGACATACTCTTCCACTCCATTTCAACCTGAATTGATTCATTTAAAGTATATTCACCTTCCAACTCATCCAATAACATTTATGATTCCCATGGATTCGAAATTTCGAGAGGAGGATGCCATGTGGCACATAAATTCTAGCTTGTGTGGGCCCCATCGTCTCCATGTGTCTCCACGCTGCATTGCCACTTCAATTTTCTCTTGTGTTTATTTATTTATATCCTCTATTAAATATTTATTCCATTCTAATGTTCAAAAATCATTCATTTCCCCCCTTATTCCAAATCCCAAAGCTTTCATCCCCAACCTAGGAAACGAGTAAATTTTCCTCCTTGGCAATTCTTTGACCCTTAGCATCGATTTGAGAAACTCTCATGAATATGGAAAATGTGATTAGGAAATTTTGGCCCAATGAAAGATTTGGGACATGACAAATCCTCCCCTCCCAATGTTTCTTGTTCTCAAGAAATTTCAAACATGGGTGTTGAAGAATCTGCTTTCTGTATGATTCTTTGAAGTTGCCACTGAGTTTCCCAACGTTGATTCTATGAGATTCCATGAAGATTTTAGAGAGGAACCAACATGATTTCTGATGCACTAATCTGATTAGAATCACTTTATTAAGTGGGAAATCCATCTCTGATACTACTTGTTTCCCAAAAAATTTGAAATCAATGGGATTGAAAACTATCCCATGGTCCCATTGCTTGTATTTCACTCCAACAATTAAGAGTGCTCTCCAACCCATACCATTAGGAGAGAGAATTCTAGGATCCCATTTTCTTGTATGAATTCTTCCAAACATCATGAGTACATAATATATATCATCAAAGTACATAGCAACATAATAAAAATGTACCTCAAGGAGGTGCCTCATAAAAAAATCATGAAAGGGCTTATACCTCCAAGTAAGTAGACCACCATTTGCCAAGTGCATACAAGATTCAAGTGACCAATCAAATATGCTCCAATGAAATAGGTGAGGATACCATGCCCTATAATTCTACTCCAAAAGGATGTGATATGCATCAAAATATTTATCCATGTATTCTTTAATCCAAGAAGTGAATGAAGAATCTCCACTAAAATCTAAACCAAATAATGAGCAAAAAAAACAAGGAGACTTCAAATGAATCAAATAAGTCTCACCCCTACATCCATGAATGAGAGAATCATAAAGCTATAAAAAATTATGTGTCTAGCAACAAAAATGTTTTCCAATCATAAATCTACTCACCCTAGTGTTGGATGAATTTCCTCCAACATCAAATGAATCAAGTGTTGAGCAAGAGAAACCATGAGTCTTCAAGTGAGTCAAATGAATATCATAGGTGCATCCATGTAGATGTGCATCATCATAAAGTAAAAAAGGATGCTACGGAAAATGTGAATAAGAATTTTCTCCAACATTTTCATCATAGAAATTAAATCTAAGAGTTACATACTCCTCATGTGGAAACATAAAAAAGAACCCTTCCACCCATACTTCATTGAGACTAATGTTGCAAAACATGGAATTGTAGGATGTAGGAGAATGAACTAAATGACCCAAATGATCAAAAAGTGTAGAATTTTCATCATGTGAAGGATCCATATGGGTAGTATCATGCATATCCTTCAAAAGTGTGAAACAATTATCATAGATCGGTTCCAATGTAGAGGAATAATGCTCTTCTTTAAAAATTGCATAACCTTCATCAAGAGACAATTCAAGTTCCTTTTCAATCACATAAAGTGTTTGAATATCTTCAATTTCATATTCAAACACATCAAGCACATTCAAATTTCTATATTTCTCATGATCCACCATGTCACGAGAATCCTCCAAGCAATCTACCATATGACAATCTGAAACATGGGAGGAAGAACAAGTATCTTGCATCCTTTATAGAAGTTGCTCATTTTGAATTTGGATATTATGAATATCCTCATAATTATTCAATTATTATTCATATAAACATTCATTAATATCAATCAAATTGTTTCTATAAAAAATAAAACACTTGAAATTACCTTCAATGTTGCACGTTTATCTTTTAATCTTCTCCATGTCTTCAAGGAAGGATGGATCCTCCAATGAAGAAATTTTCCAACAAGAATTTGACACCAATGATTTAGTGTCATTTATTATTCTAATGTCCTTTTGGATATTATTTTCATTCATATTTAAGTACCCTTCAAGAAATTGAGGCTCTTGCAAATGAACCTCCTCATGTTCTTACTTCTTTCTTGGACCATCTTCATGAATCTCAACTGGTAACAAGGAAGTTGATATCGTTTCTTCTTCAACTGCTAAAAGGTATTAATTTTCATGTTTATTATAAATTTGTATTGTAGAAACATTTTTAAATATGATCTCTATGTCACCAACATATATTTTTTATCACCCATTAATAGTTACTCATTCATAGTTCATGCATCCATTGGTAGATACTCTTTGTTTCATTTCCAAGGTAGAATGTCTCTCGAAATGATATTCAGTATTTTCAATAGAAAATTATTCATAATCATGTGATGTCTCTTCATAATTTTTAGAGTCACATGGGAGTGAATTTCTATCCTCTTTATGTACTACTTCTTCTACTTCACCTATTTAAAAACTAGGTGGTTCATGGGTCTCCTCCTTATGCTCCTTCAAGCAAGGTGGTGCATTTTTCCCCTTGGTTTTCTTAAAATCAATATATATTTTCCAAATTTGGATAGAAAAAAATACAAATCCTTTAATAATATTCATGGTCATGTCTTCAAATATAGCTTCCATGATTTTTTTATGCTCCTCACCATCATATGAGGTTCCCTTTTCATCCCTAGTCATAGTTTCCTCTTCAACAAAAGCACTTTTGGTTTCAATATCTAACGTCTGTCCCTCAATTATTTTCCTCATATATATCAGGCCAAATCAGGTCCCAATATCATGCTCTAGTACCACTATAATGTTACTTTTTGAAATTTTATCAAATGACCGATTTTTTCACTTTTTCCCCCTATTTTGACCTTTGACTAGTTTTGATGTCTAGGTCTCCAAATTGGCCCAAATGCTCCAACATATTATCAGAGTCTGCATGAATGATATTAATACTTAAATATTAGTTTTATAGATTATTTATAACCCTCCAATCACTTCTGAAAACTAGTTTTATATTCTGATCAAAGTAGGAGTCTTTACTTGCAATTTGGGGTTCTAATTCCCCCCAGGTAAATGCTGGAAATGACTTCCGAAATTCTCCAAACCCAACTTGAATTTATGAAAATAGGTAGGGGATGTGTAAGGTAAAATTTTAAATTTTCATATGCATCATGCTTCAATTTATGTGGGTTTTTATGACTCATTCCAAAACAGCTCCCAAATCACAATTTCAACCCTTGGGGAAAATGCACCAAATCTTTTCCTAACACAATAAAAATGAGTAAAATGGATTCCAATGCTTAAGTAGTTAAAATGAGAATTGAAATAAACATTAATTAGATTCCATTCATAAAAAATTTATCATATATACATTCCTCCATTCGAAATAATAAGAATTACCATGGCATATATCAAAATAGAGTGGAAATGGTCATTGTTTTCTCATTAAAAGTCATTTTGACATAAAAATATTGGGTATTTTGACTTGAAAATTTATCATAATTAATAAAAGAGAATATTTAGATAATAAAAATCATAAATATATCAGGAATATCTCTCCCAAAGAACACAAGATCTCACCCAAGGCACAATCCCTCCATGAGCATGAATATGCAAAGAAAACTGGAAATGGTTGAGAAGAAGTGCTGCAATAGAAGAACCCATGAGATGCCCTATAGCTTCAAAATGAAATTAAAAATAAATGAAATATCCTTTAAATACCTATGTTTTCTCTTCAAACACCAACTTGGATGGGAATCTTTCACCCTCGAAATTGGCCAAGGGAAGAAAACTAGTCATCCACTAGCTCTCACAATTCACAAATGAAAATTTATCAAATGATAAAAATCCCTTATATTGGTTGATTCCTATGTTTTATAAAAATAATTAGCCTTCTAAGGTTACCAATCCATAAAAAAACTCAAGCCAATTCCAATTTGGGTGTGGGATCAAGATTTTCCATGTGTCCTCCATTTCCAAGCCTTCCATCTTCCCCCAACTTGAGTAGGAACCCATTGAGCTTCTACAAATCACATGAGCGCCCTCTTGGATTCTCTATTTTGAAATGAGATGTTATATATGTCATATTACAACCTTCAGATCTGATTTTTTTCATAGGTGTCATAGAATCTTCGTCATTGTTTTCATAGAGCTAGGGAATCTAGTCCAAGTGTCTCACTAGCTCCAAAATGCCTCTTCCTCTTCCATGGGAGTTAATATTCCACTCCAATTAGAAATGAATTCATTCATGCCAAGTGTATTGACCTTTAAACTCATCCAATAACATTTATGCTTCCCATGGATTCCAAATTGCAAGAGGAGGATGCCATGTGGCATATAAATTCTAGCTTGTGTGGGCCCCATAGTCTCCATGTGTCTCCATGCTCCATTGCCACTTCAATTTTCTCTTGTATTTATTTATTTAGATCCTTTATTAAATATTTATACCATTATAATGTTCAAACATCATTCATTGTGCCCATTATTCCAAATCCCAAAGATTCCACCCCCAACCTAGGAAACTAGTAATTTTTCCTCGGCAATTATTTGACCCTTACCATCAATTTGATAAAATATCATCAATGTCGAAAATGTGATTAGGACATTGTGACCCAATTGAATATTTGGTACATGACACTAATGCAACATTTCCTGAGAACCTACCACAAAATATAACAAAATTATTGAAAATAGAATTAGAACTTCTAAATATCTGCAGCAAATCTGTGTTGAGATTAACCACTGGGGTTGAGAAGACTGTAGAAAGACGCATGGATTTCTATAAGAAAATGTGCATTGTGCATAATATATTCAAGACCTATTCAGTGGAAAAAATAAAGGATTTTCTAGAAAAAGATGAACATCTGAAATATCTCTAGGATAGATTGTGGGAGGATGAGCTAAGCATACAAAAATTGAAGGCATCACTAAAGAGGTGTTAAAGAATTGGATCACACAGGCCATAGTTAGTAATTACCTATTGGAGGACTTGTACAAAGTGAACCCACCCAAAATGGAATAAATAAAGTCAAAACTAGCTATGCACAAAATGATTGTAAAATTGTTGGTGCCTGTAGACTACAAAACTATTGTTGAAGAAGCCAATGCATGGGGCAATTTCATTGAGAAACCAGCTGGTCCCACTTGAGTTTTTTGTCTTATCTACATGTGGCACTTTATGTAATTTATTTTATTTTATTTTATTTTTCCTAGTGCAAGACACAAGAGGATAAATTTTGAAAGTCGATGAGTTAGGGAAGCCCAAAAGGCTGCGGTAGTCCAAAAGTCATTTGTAAAAGTGTATAAATAGGAGTAGAGGATAGATTAGAAAGGATTTTTCACTAGCGCATACATGTCGAGTTATTTGTATGAAGAATTATTTATTTTATGAATAAAGGAGAACTATTTTTTATGGAGGAAGGACTGTACAAGTTTACCAATGGATTGTGTGGATTGCTAATGCTGAACTACTTCTTATTTAGCTGCTATACAAATGTGAGATCGTTCTAACTTAATGAATTATTTATGCGATGATGAATTATTTTACTTTCTATTATAAATATTGTGCATATAATGAGTAATGAATGTTTTAACATTACAAAGTTATCTTTGTTTATATTTTTTGTTGTAATTATGTATGTATAATTCGAACAGCTGCATGTAGGATTCAATATGCAGCATTACAATACATTTCTCAATTAGATATAAAATTTTGTCCCCTTGGGGATAGATAGAATAGTTTAGAGTAGGCTAGATCATAGTTGTTTTTATTTTTTATAAGTGATTGAGGAGAAAGAGCGGTAAGATGAGAGGTAAGAACATGCGCATATCTAGTGAGGTTCTTGTTCACCGGTCACTTGCATTTCATCCTTAAACATAAAATCACATAAACAATGGACCGGGTTGCAACTGGTAAAATGGACTTAAACACTTTAATTCTATGGTAGTCGCGTCTCTAACCGGACAGGTTCCCCACAAAAAATGGTGAACGATCTAGTTGGGATCTCTTGCTGGGGAGAATACCTACTGTTGGTACCTATGAATTTTCTAGGAATCAACAAGGACATGTACCCATAGCAGTTTGTATAGAAGACCTCCGATATTGGTGGAATTCCATATATGTATCCTCCTTGATCATGGCAGTATCTATGATATATCATTTCTCATTTCCAAATTCCATTTTACCATCAGATATGTTCATTCACTATGGAGATCTTATTTCACTGTATATTGTATGTAGCGATGACCACATGTGACATAGGTCTATTATGCCTATTAATGGCCATTGTATTATTATGTATCCAGGACTGCTACACTCCATATTTGTAGTCACGTGCTGAGATAAATCATTGTATTGTATTGACGAGTGGTTGTTTTTCCACCTAGGTCTTCATTAATCCACTTTTGGGATTGGTATAATATATTTCGGACATCATGTTACCCTTTCGACCACACACATTAAAGGGAATATGTTATAGCTGATTTTACCACACTTAGTACATCATGGTTTTATGGCCTTCCCTATCCCTATGCAGACTCTTTGGACCCCTTGTGCTCAAAATATAACTTTAACACTCCAAAAATCCCTTAAAAGTCCCTATTTATTGGTATATGTGAATCACAATCCTACATACCATGTGTACATGAATATTGTCCCACTATGACCCATGTACATTGGGAAATGTGCTAAAAAATAAAATATTTGGAGTTTTCCTCAATGAGTCATGAATAATTTGACTATTCACCTTCCATATTCCTGGAAATGCTCTGACTCGACCCTTCACTTCATATTGAAGGGTTATATATTGTACCTCTTATATCCATTAGAGGAGGAGAACTTATGAGAGCAAGGAAACTATAGTGGATGTGTGCTCCATTCATACATGCTTGAGTCTGCATCCCTTTGTGTTGAAATATTGTAACTTCAAAGGATATTATAAATTTATTTTACTGATGTAACCCAAGGGATATGTTATTATTCCTCCGTCGGGGTTTTACTATTGTAATTGGTCATTATAGAGTCATGAGGTAAATCCTCCATTATAATTCGGGTCATTAGTACCCTCATGAATAATATAAAATATTGATTTGAGTCTTCCTAGGTGAAGTCAGCCCAAACAGTTTAGTGGCGCCGACTTGTTTAGGTTGAAATTCAGTTGGCTCAAAGTGTATAAATATAAGAGTTGTTCTTCTTATTTGAACACACACTCACTCACTTTTGTAGCACATAGGAGAGAGAGAGAGAGAGAGAGAGGGAGAGAGAGAGAGAACAACAAGTAGGAGAATACCTATTTTTGGGGTTTTGTTTTATACATCTTATACATAGGAAGTTTTTCTAGGTTTTTGTTATCACATATATAGTAGCCGGCCTACCATATTCTATTTTTCAGATACATTACATTTTTCAGTCAAATCTATGACATATGAGATGCTGAGATGAGTAGTTTTGATGAATCATTATTTTATTTGTAGACTATTGTACTTTCCCATGTCAGGACTGAGTCTCAAGACACTTAGATTTGAGGATTGATGTAGCCATTTAGTCATTTACAGAGCAGTTATTGATGCCCAGATTTATTTCAGTGCTTTCTCATTGGATAGGTGATGGTTCAGATGTCATGTCCACAGTTTCGACCCCGTTTGCATGATGTATATAATGTAATTAATCGTGTTGAGGAGCTTAAGGAAAAAGCCCCACCATCGATTTGGCTGTGTATGTTTCGGCAATGGGGATAATTGCCGATGGTATGTTGTGCTATCCCGCACATTTTAATTTGGCATCATGTAAACCCGCACATCAATTAAAATAAACCACAACCAGCTACGGCAGTGCAACGTTGAATGAAAAGGGCATGGTTCCAAAGGATAAGCGGTGGGGGGGATGTCAAACCTTGGTTATGGGGGAAAAAACCCATGTTTTATTACCTTGTGGTTTTTCCACCTTTGTTTTTGTCACCTTTTGTCTCATCCAACCTCTTCCAACCTCTTTAACGCTTCAGCTGGTGGTTGGGGGAGTTATTTCTGAAGTGGTGGTGGTTGTGGCAGGCTGTCAGCCTTACCCAATTTCCCAATCCACCCACGTTGCCCATTCTTCTCCCTCACGCACTCTTCCCTGGTCAGTTTACACTCTCACACGATTTTGGTCTGTTGCTCACCCTCACGCACAGGCTTTGGGCGATTTTGGTCTCACGCAGAGGCTGCTATTCATCCTCACGCAGAGGTATGTTCGTCCTCCCTATGGACGGTTGATTCGCGCGCAGAGAGAGAGGCTATTTTCCCTCACGCGCAGGTTGAAATCCTCACGCAGACAAATCGGGTATGCATTTCCTGTGCATTTTGCTGTTGGGTGCAAGTTTTTCTTCATGCACAGACTGTTTGGGTCGTTTTCCCATGTGAGAGGCATGAACACTGTTATTGCTTTGGGGCTATTGTCTTCCCCACGTTTTTGTGTTAGCTGTGGTGTCCAAATTCGTTTTGGGCCACTATGGAATGCCAATTTGTTGGGTGTGTTCTCCCTGTTTTGGGACTGTGCATAGTTACCATTGTTTTGACTTTGAAATTGGGCTGTTGTTGTTGTTTCCCTAGTTTGGGATGTTGTGGTTGAGCTGTTTTGGCCACGTTAGGGCCAAAACCAACTCTAGGTTGTTCCTTGGACTTGAGCCGTGCTCCTCCATTGTTTGGGGCTGTCTCCTGTTGTTTATGACTTCTTCACAGAGATGTGAAGGGATTGTTTGGCTGCTGGTATGCAGTGGTTGAACCTTGGACTGTGCTGGCTTGGCTTGTCTGTGGAAAGCCTGTGAAACCAAGCAGTGTTGGTTTGGCTGTTATGTGTCCCCTTGGCTATGTGTAAGCCTGCAATTGACCCTTAGTCCAGAGGAATCATGCCCAGCTCGGGGGTGGCAGCATTGCTGAGAGATAGATGAGCAAGCTGGCCTATGGTTGGGTGGAACGTTGCAGCGATGTAGCTGGTTGCGGGTGAATTCTTCATCTAGAGATAAGTACTGCTGTTACTTCTCCTCTGAAGTTTGTATACTGTATTATGTGTAATAATGAACATGCTCAATGCTGAAAATGTATTTTTTTTTGCTTCTGCTGTATGATCGAGGAGTTTGGCATCTGTGTATGCTTGTAAGCTTTCATTTCAGCATTTGAATTTCTGTCAATGTTCATTGGGCTCTTCTCCCGCTGTGTTGATGTGTTCGTCGTGTCCTCTTCGCCGGTTGAGGGATGGGGACGTGACAATATGGTATCAGAGCTCTTGGTTGCAACAATGGGCCTCTATGGGCCAAGAATATGCAGTGACAGAGTGGTATTACCTTCTCTGTTCAGCAGAGCAGCAAATTTTTTTTTTGAGAAAATTTGTCTAAGTATGGGAAATCGGAGGTGGGAGTGATCTCCTGTCCGCCGTTGCGGAAGAGGGGATGAAGTTAACGTCCGACGTTGCGGGCGAATGGCTGAAGTCTCCCATCCGATTGTTGCGGGCGAGTTCACGGAGTTAACCTCCATCGTTGCGGGTGAGACAATGATCTCTCCATCCGCCGTTGCGGATGGCGAAACGATCCCTCATCCGATTCGAGATCCACCCGATCGCCGACGCCGCAGAGAGTTTGAAGATCCGCCTGATCGCCGACGCCGCGGAGATTTTGAAGATCCATCCGATCGCCGACGCCGCAGAAAAATTCCAAAAATTTGGCTAAGTATGGAACGGTCGGGCCCTTGAAGGAAGTGAACTTCCGCCGTTGCGGAAGGATTTCTAAAGTCTCCTGCCCGTCGTTGCGGATGGCTAAACAATCCCACATCCGATTCGAGATTCTGTCGACATCCGACATTCAAGCTGTTGCAAGCGCCGATCGGAAGAGTTGGCGAAGTGGGAGTTCGTCGTTGCGGACGGATTGGCAAAGTCTCCCGCCCGCCGTTGCGGATGGCGAATCGCTTGGGCTTCCGATTGGAAAGGCTGCCGACGGCTGCCATTGCGGAAGGTAGAAGCTTCCGGGGAGCCGCAGTCGCGGAAGGGTTGGAACACCTGGAGAGCCACCGTTGCGGAAGGCTGAGATTTTCCGGGGAGCCGATTCTGCGGAATATAGAATGGTCCGGGAGCCGGTTCGGCGGAGGAAAGAATGGGAAAGGAGCCAACGTTGCGGCTGGGAGATTGGTTGGAGAGCCGATACGATGGAAGGGAGATTGGTTGGAGAGCCGATACGGCGGAAGAGAGAATGAAGGAGGAGCCGATACGGCGGAAGGAACAATGGTTCCGAGAGCCGATTTCAACTGTTTTTAGAAGGACTTTTCAACTATTTTACAGAGAATTTTCAGGGGCTAAAAAAGGGAAAAATGGCAGCGGGTTAATGCGCTAGATTGCGCGAAAAGCATAGATTTACAAAAAAAAAAAAAAACGAGGGCGCTGCCCTCGCCCCTCCCTGCAGTGGCGCAGGGAAGCCACAAGGGGCAAGCCCCCTTGACCCCCGTCGTCCCCCTGAGACAGTCGCTCTTGAGAGAAGAAGAATATATGTTTGGGGCAATTTAGTTGAACCTAGAATTCATAAAAGATGAATGATGCAATGAAAGTGTGGTGGCTGAAGTTAACATTCTCGGCCAAAATGCAGCTGTGTGTAAAATGCAAAGGTTTGCTGAAAGTCTTCATTCTTAGAAGGGGTGTGGTTTTCACACCCGAGGTCGGAATGACGCATGTAAATAGGCGTTGGAAAGCTTATCTAGTGGGGAATGAGGATAAGTGACCAGAATCTAAGCATGGAGCAGCAAAGTGCTAATAATGGCCGCTGCTGTCAAATGGACAAATCTGGACAGTTGCATGCCCAGGGGCAGCAAGGACTGTGAAGTCAATCAGCTGCTGGGTGGAAAAGGAGTTCCATGACAAGATAAAAGACTTGCAAAGGGAAGTTTCTCTTAAAACTCTGTCTTGCTAACTATGTTACATTTCCTGAGTTTTATGCTTGAAATGCATGAGGATATGTATTACATGCATAAGATATTGCATGTTGGTAAGAGTGTTGAAAATTACATGTTCTGTATGAACCACTAACGATAATCATTGTTTTGATGTTGGCATTAGTGGACAAACCAACGATGACATGGACCCAGATGAACATGTTGCTGATGCTGAGGAATGTGATCAGCAACCCTATGGAGAGGGGATAAGGCAACAAGTCCATAACAAAAGTTGGTGAGCAAATTCTGCAATCTCCTGCAAGAACCAACCAAATTGGTCATGGAAAGGGTGTAAGTACGACCCATACAGGTAAGAGTTTGCTTATGACAAATCCATGGATTGGTCCAGGTAAGAGACCTCATACCATGTGAATATTCGAATGTAGAAAGGTGCCATGCCTATACATGTTAATGATATTGATTATAGTAATACATCCTATATGAGGTAGTCATGGTTAGGCCATGGTATGGTTGAATGCATGGTATTCCTGAACCAATGCAAGATAGCATGAATGGACATGCATTAGAAGATTTTGTGAACCTTGTAGTTATGCAATGGATGTATGCATATAAAGGGTGTGAGTGACTGATTGCCTAAGTAAAGGTGCAAATGTTGTGATGCATTGCATGAATGCATTGAGATGAATGCATGTGATATTATGGAGAACTAATGGCTGAAATGATGAATTGATGACAATTCAGGAACCATTTCAGAGGTTGCTATGAATGCAGGATAGTCATGAATAAGTGGCTGCCAGAAATGCTCTATTGAAGAGCAAGGTGGTATGAATAATATGCTTGAGAAGTAAGGAGCATCTAACCACTTCATTTAAATTGCATTAATGTTGTGACTATACCTTGTAATGTTAGTGTAATAATGATTGCATGAAGTGAATGAGTTTGGTATATACTGATGTGACTAACTCTTGAAGTATTTGAATTTTATAAATTCTGAAAATGCTTTAGTGACGGTTGTAGCAATAAGACAGCATATGAATCCATACTTACCAAGTGTTTGGTTGATGGAAGCTCATGTATCAGGTAGATCAATTTAAGAACGGAATTGAGAGGTAAGACCCTGACCAATGCTGGAATCTACCATGTGAAAGAGCTTGTTAGATTTGAATTGTGAGTTTCAAATATTGCTAACAACTACTAGTCACTATTGGCTTGCATAAGCTTGTGTTTGGTTGTTGAAGCTTGTGTTTCAGGTAGATTATTTTAAGAACGGCATTGAGAGGTAAGGTCCTGACCAATGCCTGAATCTACCATATGATATGCATAATAGGTTGTTAGGATTCGAATTGTGAATTTCGGATTTGAGAAATTGCCGACAACCACTAGCCATTGTTGGCTCGCATAAGCTTGTGTTTGGTTGTTTGAAGCTTATATTTCAGGTAGATTATTCCGAGAACGGCATTGAGAGGTAAGACCCTGACCAATGCTGGAATATACCGTGTAAAAGAGCTTGTTAGATTTGCGTTATGAATTTGAAATTTAAGAGAATGCTGACCACTTATAGTCACCATTGGCTTGCACAAGATTGTGTTTGGTTGGTTGAAATTCATGTTTCAGGTAGATTACTTCAAACATGATAGTGAGAGGTAAGTTCCTGACCACTGCCAGAATCTACCATTTATGAGAAAAATTCTCATGGTTGTAAAAATTAGTTGGTACGGGTTGTTAAATTCGAATTGTGGATTTCGGATTTAAGAGGTACTAACGGCTACTAATCATTGTTGGCTTGTGTGAGATTGTGTCAGGAGGGACACATGGTAAGTGGGTATTCATGTTATGATAGTAGGCATAAAATTATAATGGGCATAGTAATGCTGCTTACAAGAGACCCACAAATGAGCAAGTCAATTTATGTAGTAGATAGAATCGCAAATTCTTATTGAATTCGATTGCTAATGTCATTGCTTGGTTACGGAACGATCAATTTGGATTGTAGTATCAGGTAATGACTGACTGTTTGGCTATTTGATGAATGTGTTAGGGATACACACTGCAGGAAGATCATGTGTGATGACCTGCAAGAGCCAAGCTTCATGGGAAGTTTTTCCCTTATCTTGGAAATGGGGTTCGGGTGAAACTCCATTAGACATTTTGAAAATGTCTCATCTGCATTGCATGTTTGGTGATAACATGAGTGAGATGGTTGGATTATGTCAGTGAGACATGTGTGGATATGAAACGTAAACAGGAAACAGGGATGGGGCCTTGGTTTGCTTAAACCTGGTGATTGGAAACCACACAGACAGAGCTAGAGGGCTGAGTTTCTTCTCCACAACCTCGGGATAGCACTAGAAGGGAATGCAGGGCCTGAGGGACTGAGTAGCAGAGAAGGGATTGATTCCTTGTGCTGGGTGTGTGTGTGGATGTTATAGAGGTCAGGCTAGTTCTGGTGTAGGTGTTCCTAGCTCTGCAAGCGAGCTCACCAGCTTAGCATTCAGTTTTTCCCAACTCCTTGATGGTGCCTAACAGATCTAAAGGCATACTGCGACGGAAAATGGATAAGTGTTCTGTAACCCTTGCTATGAATATGCATATTTAATTATTAAATTTCCATATGCAGAACATGTTTTGATTTATTTCCATGATGACCGATTGCTTGAGTATGAATAGGACCTACATGGCACACACCGGAAGAGAGTGCACACTTTTCCGATGTCGAGTCATGAAAGGGTTTTCAGTATTGATTACACTCTGGGGAGTGGACGCACTCCTGGTGTCTCAATATTTGATAGTGAATGATATGAAATGTGATTACAGTTTTAGAGCAATGATGCTGACGAGTTACTTGTATTGCTTGTATTGCTTGTGTTGACAGGCTAAAGGTAAAGGTAAATGGTTGATATAAGTGTATTGTTGACATAAGTGTATGTTGGTATAAGTGCATGTTGGTATAAGTGTATGGCGATATAAGTCTATGTGTCATTGTTGACATAAGTGTATGATGGGCTATGATATGCCTGAGGATCCATAGTAGATCCTAGACCTGGAAATGGTCATGATAAAGTTCCAAGCCCAGTTGACATGGTTATGTACTGGCTGGACATTAATTATTTGATGTTGTGGAGCAGCCAGCGTGCTGACCTAACATCTGAGTCCATAGGCGATCCCAAGGCTTGCAAAGCGAAGCAGGATCCTGTGGATGAACGAGGAAACGCACAATATAGATAAGTATTGGATTATTTTGCTTATGAATATACATGTGTATATGATTTGGTTATGGTGTTTTAAACTCTTGCTTTAGAGATAAAACTGATGAGAAGAAACTAAACATGTGAATCTATTCAATGTTTGAATATAGGTATCGCTGGAAGCGAGAACTACAAGAGCATCCTAGAGGTGCATGTGGACACGTGACTGTCCTGGAAAGCTCGGAATGAGCGGTAATGAAAAGGTGCTAGTAGGACGGGGGAGTCCTAGCAGCCGAGACAAACCATGTGGAGAGACTCCATGGTTTAGAGGTCTGGAATAGACCAAAGACACTAAGTGTCATGACCAAGAAAGATTGGTCCAGCATTCACGGTGAAGTGAAAGAGGCTGAGAGTATGAAAAGCCACTGCGATGGCGAGGGTTCCAGGATGGAACAGAACAAAGAGGGGAAAAAATCTTACTGCTCTCTCTTTCCTTTTGATTATATATATATATATATATATAATGTTTATGCATTGTGAAAACAAGAGATTGTTGAATGCATGTATGATTGAAAATGAAATGTGTGTATTTGCTTAAGCAAATTTGTGAATGCTGGAATAGTTAATTCCCTGCCCAAGAATGGACATGAATGAGCTCATGTGCCTGTTGGGGGAAGGCATGAAATATATGAAAGCCTCATTGATGAGACTTGGACTGTCATGCCAAATTGGGTAATTAACTAACTGATTTTGATATCTATATTATGCTTGGTCTGATAGAATTTCAATGGTGCATTCCACAGGTGAGAAAAGTGAAACCAGGTGGTGCACGTTGATTATGGCAGCAGATCAAAAGTTGTTGGACTTGGCTGGAAGTCTCCTTCAAATAATTGCCAAGACCCAAGAGAATCTTGGGGAGATGCTCAGGATATAGAGAAGGCAGAATGAAATGAACCACCAGATTTTGCAAGACTCTATTGGTTTGCAAAGGGAGGTGAAAATCCTTCTGGGAGGAATCGGCAAAGGGAAGGAAGGTGGATCAGCGATGGGACAATTCTCCAAGCGACCCGATAAGAGACGGTCCAGGCATGAAGGCTCAAAGCAAATTGAGCAGGTAAAGATGAAGCAGCCAGTGAGATGCTGGAGATGCGGAGGACATCATTTACGCCGGGACTGTCCAATGAGGGAACACGATGAGGGCAATAGCCGCAAAGTTCCTAAACTTCGGGATCAGCAAGAAGCTGAGAACCAGCAGGAAAAGTCCATGGAAGCTGAGAGGCTTGGTCGTGAACATTCAGAGTAGACGATTGAATGTGGTATAGATCTGCAATTTTGAAATTTTGATGTGCAATTGTATATGTATTGTTTATATGTAATGGAACACCGAGGACGGTGTTATTCTAAGGGGGAGGGGAATGTCATGTCCCCGGTTTCGACCCCGTTTTCATGATGTATATAATGTAATTAATCGTGGTGAGGAGCTTAAGGCAAAAGCCCCACCATCGATTTGGCTGTGTATGTTTCGGCAATGGGGATAATTGTCGATGGTATGTTGTGCTATCCGGCACATTTTAATTTGGCATCATGTAAACCCGCACATCAATTAAAATAAACCACAACCAGCTATGGCAGTGCAACGTTGAATGAAAAGGGCATGGTTCCAAAGGATAAGGGGTGGGGGGGATGTCAAACCTTGGTTATGGGGGAAAAAACCCATTTTTTATTACCTTGTGGTTTTGCCACCTTTGTTTTTGTCACCTTTTGTCTCATCCAACCTCTTCCAACCTCTTTAACGCTTCAGCTGGTGGCTGGGGGAGTTATTTCTGAAGTGGTGGTGGTTGTGGCAGGCTGTCAGCCTTACCCAATTGCCCACTCCACCCACATTGCCCATTCTTCTCCCTCACGCACTCTTCCCTGGTCATTTTACACTCTCACGCGATTTTGGTCTGTTGCTCACCCTCACGCACAGGCTCTGGGCGATTTTGGTCTCACGCAGAGGATGCTATTCATCCTCACGCAGAGGTATGTTCGTCCTCCCTATGGCCGGTTGATTCACGCGCAGAGAGAGAGGCTATTTTCCCTCACGCGTAGGTTGAAATCCTCACGCAGAGAAATCGGGTATGCATTTCCTGTGCATTTTGCTGTTGGGTGCAAGTTTTTCTTCACGCACAGACTGTTTGGGTCGTTTTCCCATGTGAGAGGCATGAACACTGTTATTAATTTGGGGCTGTTGTCTTCCCCACGTTTTTGTGTTAGCTGTGGTGTCCAAATTCGTTTTGGGCCACTGTGGAATGCCAATTTGTTGGCTGTGTTCTCCCTGTTTTGGGACTGTGCATAGTTACCATTGTTTTGACTTTGAAATTGGGCTGTTGTTGTTGTTTCCCTGGTTTGGGATGTTGTGGTTGAGCTGTTTTGGCCACGTTAGGGCCAAAACCAACTATGGGTTGTTCCTTGGACTTGAGTCTTGCTCCTCCATTGTTTGGGGCTGTCCCCTGTTGTTTATGACTTCTTCACAGAGCTGTGAAGGGATTGTTTGGCTGCTGGTATGCAGTGGTTGAACCTTGGACTGTGCTGGCTTGGCTTGTGTGTGGAAAGCCTGTGAAACCCAGCAGTGTTGGTTTGGCTGTTATGTGTCCCCTTGGCTATGTGTAAGCCTGCAATTGACCCTTAGTCTAGAGGAATCATGCCCAGCTCGGGGGTGGCAACGTTGCTGAGAGATAGATGAGCAAGCTGGCCTATGGTTGGGTGGAACGTTGCAGCGATGTAGCTGGTTGCGGGTGAATTCTTCATCTAGAGATAAGTACTGCTGTTACTTGTCCTCTGAAGTTTGTATACTGTATTATGTGTAATAATGAACATGCTCAATGCTGAAAATGTATTTTGTTCTGCTTCCGCTGTATGATCGAGGAGTTTGGCATCTGTGTTGGCTTGTAAGCTTTCATTTCAGCATTTGAATTTCTGTCAATATTCATTGGGCTCTTCTCCCGCTGTGTTGATGTGTTCGTCGCGTCCTCTTCGCCGGTTGAGGGACGGGGATGTGACATCAGATGTATTATATGCATGATTATGACTCTGCATTTATTATATTATGTTATGGTTATCATTTCTCTTACACTCATCTTTGTGACATGTATTAACCCATAGTGTCATGATCTGGTGGCCATAATTATATAGGCTTGGATGTATTTGTATTATGTATTGATGTCCTTACTCTGAAGTTCATGATCTATACTCATTGGTTTACCCTCCTTATGGAGAATAGAGGTAGTCATTCCCACCATTGTTTTGGATTGCTAGTGTTGGATTCACCTTTCACTGTCTCCACCCATCCATTACCTTCCGGTTTTGTTTTCAACACGACTGACTTCTTGACATAGGGCATGGAGGACCTATTCCCCGCTAGAACCTTTATTGGACAAACCTCCCTATTTATAGTGTGTCTTGGCTCGGATTTGGTCATAGAACTTGCCTTTGGTGAGTTGGATTGTCTGCCTAAATAATTGTGGTTGGTTGTCCCGATGTTTGGCATTATGCAGAACTCCCCCTGGTCACTTGAGATGTTGTTGGCTAAAACTAAAATCTCATGTACTACTTGTATTTGAAATGTTATATATGCACCCATGGAAAATGAAAATGCTAAAATTGTGTTTCTTAACATATGTAAAGAGGGAAAGAGAAATGAAATGCTAAAATACCCCTTCAAGAGTATAAGAAAAGGTCCAAAAAAGCAATGGTTAAAAATGTGCTATATCCAAATATTGCTGACCTTATAAACATGAATATGTCCTGGATGAAAGCTGCGATTAGCTATGATTTTAAGCATAGGTGAAGTCCCGAAGGTTCATATAGGCCAAAAAGGGCCATGGAAATAAAATTGATGATCCTAATGAAACTGGATCTAACTTGATGTAGACATGATGCCTAAGTTTAATAAGCACTCTCTAAACAACTCAACCATTTGTGAGGCACTTCCATTCCTTGTGTTGTTGTTTGTCTGGCATTGATTATAGTGAGTATTCCCCTTTGATATCCAAAGTGTCATGATGTTAAGTAGGAATTCATCCTTTTCCTTAGACTTGTCAATTTCATCCTTCACCCTTCACTAGCAAATTGAATACAACTACGAAGTGAGTATAGTATTGAAAGTCTAGTCTGAGTAATAATAAATAAAGCCTTATATATGTATTTGGTTGATGCACAGCCAGTGAAATGACTGCTACTTGGTGTGATTATTGCTTAAATGAGTTGTAGAGCATGTCTTAGCCTTATAACACTTACAGCAAATGGATGATAGTCTGAGTTATATTATTGGTATCTGATCATTTATAGATGGTTATATTATCTATTGGATATGGTTGATGATCAGGTAGAGACCTGAGAGGGGTATGAGTATACACCCTAGATGGATTTGGACTCTCTGAGTCTAATGAGACAGTTTATCTTCAGTCCTAGGCACTTGCTGAAATGATCAGGCTCAGTTTAACTTTCTGATGCAGTTTTGCTTCACAGGATGATGTGTCTAACCAAGGAGATGTTTTGTTTGTACCATAGTACCCCCATCCCAGAGAGCCTAGTGGGCTCAGTTTGACAACGCAGACTCCCTAGGAGGTTGTTTTGGCAGGTTCACATTTCCCAAGCCAGATTAAAAAATGATTAAATGGCTATTGAAGAAATCGATTTGGGCTAATGAGGCAAGAAAATGACATGGGATGATTCATTATGATGAGAGTGATGTCCTCCACACCTTCTCCGGCACTTACAACACCTGATTGGGCCCACACCTATTTTTTAGGCATTTTATATAATTTTCTGGAGGTTTTGGGAGGCTCACGATATCCTCAAGGAGGCACAAAGTCAAAGAATTAAAATGTTATATTATTTTATTGTTCCATGGGGAACTCGTAGGGAGTTAGTTAACACTCCATGTACCCACCATTTTCTTCATTTATTTCTTGTTGAGTGGGGTACCCTCTTTATGGGTGATTTAGTCCACTTTGGTACTTTATGGTTATATTGATCCATGTATTGTATGTTGAGCTCATCTCAACCATTGATTAGAATATTTTATCTTTTAATATTATCCACTTATTTTGAAAGTGGTTAGGATTTGGTTATGATTGTGGTTCTCTCATTTCTATTTAAAGGAGAGAGCTTCTCATTTATAAGTGGTCTTTGGCTCTTAGATCTGAATAATAGAAAGATTTTTCTATGGATATTTTCTGGATCTGCTTTGCATTTGATTTTATCAAATGGTGATTGGATAGTATTCTGCTTCCTAGCATTGTGTAAATTCATGTGAGATCTATATTTTTCTGCTATCATTGTCTTGTCTACAGGAGCGCATTTTGGCTAGAGCGTTTTTGCAGGGGGACCTCAACTCATTCAGTTTTCTTTGTCTTGGATGAGGGGGTTTTCATTAGTTTAATTGTGATATATGATTACTTCATTTTACTTTCCTGTAGCATTTGGTTTCTTTATCTTGTATTGGAAAATATGATATTGTTGACGTTTCTCATGCAGGGTAGGGGTGTATTGGTGGTTTGGGGCTTACATCTGTCATAGAAATCACTTGGATCTTCCAAAATTGATCAGGATAGCAAGGATCATCACTATTAATACTTCCATAAACATTTCTAGGTATGATCTAATAGGTGACTCTCTTCTCTTTAATAGATCTGAATCCATTGTACCTACTTTTCCTTCCATTTTTCTGAAAATTCCTAAAATATTAAAAAACTCTAAAAATTACTAAATATGGGAACCATCCGATATTTGACCAAACCACTGTTGGGTTTCATAGATTGGGCCTCCCCTTCATTGAATATACTACAACGCTGGTCAAATTCATGTTGGTTTGACATAGATATGATTTTTAGCTTGAAAATTGCATAGCACCCCCACTGAAAATTTCACCTACTAGGGTTTTGATTTTTTTTTATTATTTTTGACTTCATAGAATGATATATCAGGTCCCACACAGTCCAAATCACCCTCAACACTAACCAAATTCATGAAATTTTGACCTATATCTGAGTTTTATACTGAAAACAGCCCTACCGCCTTCACTGAAAACTAGACTTTTCTGGAGTTTACTTTTTTTCTGAAATATGACAGGATAGGAAAATATATTAGGGCTTGATCATTATAGAACACTCCCAATGTTGAGCTAGTTCCTTCCAGGTTTCCCTAGATCTGAAAAACTAACTTTCAGCCTCCTAGCCCCCTTTGTCAG
Source organism: Pseudotsuga menziesii (assembly GCA_001517045.1). Classification (NCBI taxonomy): domain Eukaryota; kingdom Viridiplantae; phylum Streptophyta; class Pinopsida; order Pinales; family Pinaceae; genus Pseudotsuga; species Pseudotsuga menziesii. The sequence continues at coordinate 187,444 of LPNX011233544.1, forward strand.
ATTTTGACTTTTCTAGATCTGATTTTTCTTGTAGCTTTCTAACTTGGGTTTGTAGATCAGGCCATCCTGATCTCATTTGTCCTCCAATGCTGAGTTGATAGTCTCCTAGTGGCTCTATATCTGTAGATATGCCTCTCCAAACTCTAGTGCTAGCCCTCCTTTTGTTGATTTTCCTGTAACCTGAATCTTTTGGGCCAAATTCTTTTCTGGGTCCATCAATCCAGGTATATCCTAGGTGGGTTCACTGAAATGTTGTGTTGATACTGACTCCATTTCCTAATGCATGAAAGGGACTGATCTCCTATCTATAGCACTAGCCCTAAATTGACCTTACTCCCATTCTCTTTTCCAACATTCCTTGATAACTCAAGTTACCTGATACTTTCATATCTTTCACTAAGTCGGTCTCCTTAGTACTAGACAATCCCAACTCTATCCTTGCTCACCCTGTCACAGTTACGTTTCGCAAGACAGTGATCATCTCCATTAGTACCTAAAACCTAGAGCTAGGGTTTCGATTTACCTTACACTTTACGTACCTCAAAGCCACATTTTATTTGTTCTATTGTCTAGGCCTGATCTCTCCTATTAGGAGTAGATCCGAGTCTCCCCTGTTGTTGTCTTGGAATTAGATAACATAAAGTGAAGGATGCCTTGATTGGTGTGACAACCATCCATTTGGGAGTCTAGGCATTCTTGGTTCCAGCCCCTTAGTTGCTTTCCCCTCTACCATCCATCCTAGATCCACCTCAGACAGGCAACTACAAGGTTGGTGATAACAGTTTTCTTCCCCTTGAGTGTTTCCCAGGATAAATATTGTGTCTATCTTGTGATTTTTTTTTCTTTTAGTGGCTATGCATATACTACTATTGGGAATTTGGAATGAACACTAATGATATCTATACTAGCATATTAACTATTAACATGGTATTAAATCTATCATGAATAAGACAAATTTCACAAGGTGAAACTCTCTCTCCTTGCTCTCCATAAGAAATTAGGGTTTCTTCAAAATTTAGAATTTGGGAGATTTGCTTCAATAGAAATTTGGGCCTCCCTAGAGTGCATCTATTGAGCCTAGGATCTAATTTTTGTGGTGGTGGAATCTCTAATAAATACAAACCCTAGTTTGTCCATGAACTAGAAAACTACAAAAAACGAAAACTAGAATTCTGTAGAGCTATAACCTCGCAAGTAGGATTTTAAGGGTGAAGATTTGGGATCTCCATAAATTAGTTGTACCAACCAACTCGCCACATTCAAGCACATATCCTAGTAGGGTCAACTTTTCATTTTGAGAAATTTAATTTTTTAGTGACCTATTGGATAGGATGGCCCCAAGCACTAAGCTTGAGGACAAATTGGAAGGCATAGAAAAGTTCCAAGCAATAAAGTATAGAATTGGTCTCATTCTTAGAGAGAATGTACTTGAGAAGTACATCAAGGATGAAGTTGCAGAACCAACATAATTTGAAGCTAAGGAGAAGCATGAACACGACCTAATCAAGGCAATTAGGATCATTGTTTATTATAACAATTATCACTTAATCCCTCAAGTGTCATCTAAGATGAAACGAAAGAAGATGTATGATAAAATTTCCATAATGTATGAGGGAAAGAACATCAACAGAAATATGAATTTGAGAGCTCAATTGAAGGACACCAAGATGAGTAAAGGAGAATCAATTCAATATTACTTCACAAGTGTCTCTTAGTTTAGAGAGAAAATAAGTTCCATTGGAGATACCCTTGATTATTATGAATTGGTTATGACTGCTCTCAATGGTCTCACTAGACCTTGAGACTCATTCATATAGACTCTATGTGCTAGAAAAAAAATTGTGAAGTTTGACATAGTATAGGAAGATTGCATTCAATAAAAAGATACAGTATCTAACAAAGAAGCTCTACTCAAATAAGATGACCAAGCTCTATCCATCCATATTAAAGGAAGAAAACAATCAAACTTGAAGAAAGGAAATCATAGACCTTCAAAGATGAAGTTTCTAAGAAAAAGAAGGATTACTCAAAGTATGAATGCTACATATGTCATAAGATAGGACACCTTTCCAGAGAGTGTCCATCACCAAAGAAGAAGAAGAAGAACAAAATACATCATGCTCATCTAGCTGAAGATGAGGATGAGGAAAAAAGATTTCGAAAGAGACTAACAAAAAAAAAGAATATGTAGATGAATATGTACTATTCTATGCATTCTCCGGGTTTGTAACACCTGGAGAAGACACATGGATTATTAATAGTGGTGTTTCAAAACACGTGGTAGAGAATAATAATACTCTATTAAGAATTGAAGAAAATAGTTCTCATTAGAAAGTATCATTAAGATATGAATATTAATATCTGATCAAAGTTATTGGTGAATCAATATACAAGCTTGACTCTGGGACTTCCATAAAGAAGAAGGAAGTACTAAATGTACCAGTTTTGAAAAAGAACCTACTTTCCATGTTAGCACTAGATAAGAACGGATATATATTTTATTTTATAGATGGGAAAGTACTTATGTGGTCCAAATGAAAGATACTTGAATATTCTATGGTCATTGGAGAAGAAGAAGGAGGACTGTATAAAATCAAAGAACATCCAGAGACAACCCTTGTCCACCAAACTACCAACTCAAGTGAACTGTGGCATAGGAGGATTTGTCACACCAACTACAAAGCACTACCCTATGTGAGTAAGGTGGTAACAGGGTTACCGGATATGAATATTTATCACAAGGGAACTTGCAAAGGATTTGCAAGAGGAAAGAACATCAAGAATCCCTTTCCAAAAAGTGAAACAAAATAATAAAGGTACATTAGAACTAATTCCTATATATCATTAAGTGGATATGAATATTATGTCACAATTATTGATGACTATTCAAGAAATGCATGGATATACTTCTTCAAGAATAAGAGTGAAGTGTTTGTGAAATTCAAGGAATTAAATGCCTTGATAGAGAACCTTTCATAAAAGAGAATCAAGACATTGAGATCAAATAATGGTGGAGAATACACTTCAAAGGAATTTGAAGCATTATGTAAGGAGGAAGGAATCAAGGGGGAACTAAGCACTCCCTATAATCCCCAACATAATGTTGTTGTGGAAATAAAGAATACAACCATTATTGAAGTAGTAAAGACCATGATTCATGACCAAGACCTACCCATGAACCCGTGGGATGAAGCAGCAAGAACATCCGTATATCTGCATACTATATTATCTCACATTTCTATTTCATTCAAGACTCCTGAAGAGATGTGTGCAAGAAAGAAACCAGAAGTGATCCATTTAAATATATTTGGATGTTGATTATATGTGCATTTTCCTGAAAGAGAAGAGAACCAAGTTGAATCCTTCTAGAAATAAGGGAATATTTTTTGGATACTGTGAAGTCTCCAAATTCTTCAGGATATACATCTCAAGATTCCATCATATCAATATTAGTAAGGAATGGCAACATTTGATGAAGGAAAAACTCTTAAGAAATCTAGAAGGTGTCAGCTTGAAGAAGTACATGAAGAGAATGTACCTCCTGGAATGGTAGAAGGTGAACCCTCTCCTAAAATGCTAGCATATGAAGATCATGATATGATAGAACCTCAGGAACCCCCTAGTATGGATATCTCTCAAAAGAGAAAAACTGCTTGGGTAAGAGAAATCATACAAGAAGAAGAGATATATGGATCTCATGAAGGATCCACAAGAAGTAGAAAAAGATCAAATCCATACTCTAGTTATGTAGCTTTGATGTGTGACCTTGTAGATAAAGAACCCACCATATACGAGGAAGCTTCCAAGAAGAAAGAATGGTTTGAAGAACCGATGGAAGAATACTAGTCGATAATGAAGAATGATGTTTGGGATATTGTACCCAAACTAGAAAACAAGAGTGTGGTATATTAGAAATGGATCTACAAGATAAAACATGCTACTCGTGGAAGTATAGAAAAGCACAAGGAAATATTTGTCGTTGGAGGGTTCTCTCAGAAAGAGGGGATTGATTATGAAAAGACATTTGCTTCAGTAGCAAGGTACACTTCCATTAAAAGCATCATGGAAATTTCTTCCATGATGAAGTGGGATTTACACCAGATGGATGTAAGACAACCTTCCTTAATGGCATGATTGAGGAATATCCTTACATCGAACAACCACAAGGATTTGAAGTCAAAGACAAAGTGAATCATGTATGTAAGTTGAAAAAGGATCTATATGGACTGCAACAAGATCCTAGATCTTGGTATGGTAGAATAGATACCTTCTTGAAAATCTTGGGATTTACCAAGAGTAAATTTAATTCTAACCTTTACATGAAGGTTATGGATGATGAACCAGGAATACTATTATTGTATGTGGATTATCTATTTCTGTCTATAAATGAGAAACAAATCACAGATTACAAGAAGAATCTAGATGAATAATTCGAGATGAAAGATATTGGATTGATGCATTATTTATTACGGTTGGAATTGTGGCAGAGCCTAGAAGGAATATTTTTGAATCAGGGAAAGTATGTAGTAGAAATCTTGAAAATATGTGATATGTTCGATTGTAAATCCATGGCCACGCCCATGGGAACCAACCTGAATCCATGTCAATAGGTTGGACGAGAGTCAACACAACCTGGGGTATCGGAGGTGGGGTAGGTGGTTCAAGGTACCACATGGGAATTCCCAACATAAAATTAGGTAAATTAAGAGTATCCATGACAATCTTGCTCATGATACCAGATGGTGGAAATAGGAAGGGAATCATGTGAATTGGAAATGAATCCCAATAATTCCCAGGTGACAGTGGTATGGGTTGTGACTGATGTTGTGATGTGGTCGAGATGGTACTATATGTGACAATACACAAATCTGTTGTGTCAATCATTGTAGGGGGAAGTGGTAGATGGAAGGTGTCCGCCATAGGAGTGTTGGAAAATAATCTCGGGCCCATGGCAGATAAGGAAGGGATGGACACTCTATCAATGGTAGTATCAATGGTAGGTGTTATACCAAAATCCTGTCACCATCATGTGATAAGACCTTTGACATACCTACTTGCCTTGAATCCTAGCCTCTAGAGTGAAGACTAAATTGTTTCTTATCAGTCTGTCATACAAATTCCCAGCACCACTCATCCTCCATTATCCAGGAGCAGTACCCCTATTCGCACTGCTTTTCATCGGTTGTCCACAAGCAGTGCCCCCACCTGTCACCCTTGGTCCATAGGAGGTTATTACAAGAACTGCTCTATCATAGAAGGAGAAGCATAGTATCCTGGGTAAAAGGGGAAAAAGAGAAGCTTCTCGAGGCTTCTAGATGATAAGCCTTGAGATATCCCTTATCCCTACTACTATGGGTTGGTTGAGCTCGATATCCGTCATCCTAGGATCTTAGAGGCCACCTCACCCACTAATTCAAAATTTCTAAACCATCTCTATCCATTAAAGCCCTATAAATATGAGCTCATAGCCATGGTTGAGGAGAGAACATCGAAGGTATTGTTATGCTGTTGGATTGATTCTTGGTCCAAGATCATTTGGAGAGAGCATAGAGAGCTAGAGTTGAAGCTTTTGGGGATGAAGAGTTGGTTTCATGGAGACCAGCGAAACACCTTGATTTCTGTAGGAGGTGAAATATTCTGGTTAACAAATCTGGTGACTCTACTGGGGATTGATGTATTTAGTTGTTCTGATCTTCCTCAGTCTGCAACTCTTGTCTGAATCGAGGCTCTATTTTCTTCAACTCTCTTTAGTCAGATCTACTTTCTGACTTGCATTATTTGGGTTTGAAATTTCTATATTTTTTCAGATCTGATTCATTTCGGTCTTTTATGCTCTGTTTCCATAATCAATTCAACATTATTTGCCTGGATCTAGCCTTTTTCTGACTAGATCTTTTGTTCTTCTTGTGTTTTGTATTTTTATAGGGTGTCACACATGTTCTGTTGGCAATGAGTGGTGCCACTGTCTGTGTCCAGTTAGAAATGCATGGTTCCACTGCCTGAATCTAGTGAGCAATGAGCGGTTCTGCCTCAAAACCACCTGTCAGCAGCTTCATCTGCACAGTGCCAAGTAGGCCCTGTTCCATGACTTTGTATTTTTATTTTTGTGTGTTTTTGGCTTACTTTTTGATGAAAATGAAGTGTGTTTTTAAAAAAAAAATGCCCCCTCATGGCTGGGAGGGGCCATGAAATGTGTATTCTACAGTTTCTTTGATTGTTGTATTCTTTCTACATTCAAAGAGAGTCTGTGTTTCTTGCATTAGATTTTACATTATTTTCTTTTCTTGAAACCTCTTGCTCTTTTCTGTAGATATTATTCATTGGAATTGGAAATATAGATTTCATTTTCATGCGTAGGCTTTGGTTTGTTTTGGACTTGGAATGTGTGAGTGATCCATGTTGTTTTGAGTCTTCCTTTGCTGGGTGATTTTTGTTTCCTTTTGCATGCTGATTTTTTTAGTGCTTGGTAGGAAAGATTGGTTCTTCATTTCCTTATATGTTTCAAAGAGAAGTTTTAGTTTTCTCTCTCTTTTTCTTTATCTGCAAGCTTGTTGAATGATTTTGTTCTTGTTTTGTGCATGATTGTTCGAGATTCTAGATCTTACTTCCATTAAGAAGAAATATTTGTTTTCCGCTTTGCGTGCATTAGAGTTAGTTTTGTTTGGAAACGTTAGTGAAATCATCTTTCCATTGATTTTTTATGCATCTTTTTCAAGCATGAAAAGATCGGAAACATTTACTATTTATGTTATATGTTCTCTAGATCTCTTTCCTATTTGCTTTCAGGATTGTTTAGGGTGCATTGATATTTTTTTTTTTGTTTGAAAAGATAGAATTGCATTTTCATTTGGGCGTGCATTTTTTGGAAGAAAAGTAAATCTCTCTCCCTCTCTTAGGTAGAATTTCATTGAAGAGGAAAACTTGCATTATCATATATATCAGTGTAGATCTTCTTTAATTTCAAGTTTTCACTCCATGGTTCCACGTAAACGCACAAGATAAAATTAACAGTAGTACTAGGTTAAAACTTTTATCAATTTGAGTGATAAGTTAGAGACGTGTTTGAGCATCGTTAAGCATAGGAGCTATCATTATTTGTCAGCATTACATCCTGGGACTCACGTGGTTCTTCCACGTACCATCGGTATATCGAATGGCCTTTCACATACCCTTGAGGTATATAGAAAGGTACTTCATGTACTTGATTGTATATCAGAAGGCCCCTTGTCTATGGTTATGCATTAGATAGAACTACTACCAATTTGAGCTCCCTCGTACCTTGCGTACATTAGGAGACCCTTTTAGGAATCCTCAAATCATCTAAGTTATCCTTTTGGCCTGTCCTGTGAGGTTCCTGACTCTTATCCACTCCTTTCACATGTTTTCTTGTTGCTTTTAGTTTGAGTAGTACTTGCTTGTGTGTGGTAGTTAGGCAGTTATTAGAGAGTTTAGAGATGGCATCCTCATCTGGGACTACCACTCAAGAGGTCCCTTTCCAAGGTGTACCTTTTGTATTCCCTTCGAGTAAAGGTATTGGTCCTCCCTTTATTGCCACTCTAAATCTTCCTAGATTGACTATAGGATTACTGCTATGTCTGTTTAATCTAGTAATTCCTGTTACACCTAATGTCTCAAATGTCACCTCTCCTCTGGGAGAGGATCGACCTCAACGTAATCCTGCTCCTTCTTCGCTGGTTGTCGCTTCATCTCTTTCTTCTTCTTCGCTTGACCAAAGCTCTATGGTTAGTAGTCATGTGGATAAGAAGAAGAAGAAAGGGAAGAGTAATAAGAAGAAGGATAAGAAGAAGAAAAAGGAGAAACCATCTGCTCTTGATGGTGTTTGTTCTAAGAGAACAGCTGGAAAACCCAAGTTCCCTTGTAAGCTTTACAAGGGGGACCACCTTCTTAAAGAGTGTCCCGGTCTCTCCCGTGTACAAGAAGAGTGGTATAAAAGATCCAAACCATCTGTGTCATCAACCTCTTGTCATCATGTTGATGATACTCCCTCAATCAGTGACCCATTGGTAAAAGGTCATAAGGGTAAAGTCTTGTATCCTTGTTTGATTTGCAAGGCTATGCATCGTACTTTTATTTGTCCAAGCATGGATGAAGCTTCACATTGGTTGGAAAATATTACTGATCATCAATAGGTGATTCCAACAAGTGATAGTAAGTTATCCCTCGATTCCTCACTGGTTGACCAAGTGGTTGATTTGGATTTATCTGTGGTTGATCCCACTCTTCCTTCGGAGAGTGAAGTTAAAGTGGTCGAGTCAGTTTCATTTCCACCCGATCCCACTCTTTCATCAAAGAGTGTTAAGATTGAAGTAGTCTCTTTGACCAAATCTTCGTCTTGTTCTTCTCTTCCAGTAGAAAATGAACTTAAACCTGCTGAAGTTTTTATGCTTCATTCTGATTGTTCTCGAGAAGAGGAAATTTTGTCTGTTTCAACAAAACCCTCTTCGAGTAGTGAGGTTATTTACTTTGACTGGAGTAACCTAATAGAGTCTCGTCTTCATTATAGTGTTCCTTTCCAGATAGTTGTGAATGTTACTGCTAGGTGGATACTTCTCACTATTGTCGACGAAGGGGCTTCTGTTAGTATTCTATCCTCAACTACTTGGAAAGATTTAGGTTCTCCTCCACTTGTGCCAGCCACCGATCAGATACTAGCTTTTAATCAAAGGCCTACTGCACCTTTAGGGACCCTTCCTTGTTTGCCTATTAAACTAGGAAGGAAAATTGTCTGTATTGATGTTATGGTGGTCCAAGGTCCTTTAGATTTCAATCTTCTCCTTGGATGTGATTATGTTTATGCCATGAAATCTGTAGTGTCCACACTCTTTAGAGTTATGCATTTTCCCCATGATGGGAAGATTGTGACCATTGATCAGCTTTCTTTTGTTACACCTGACCATCACATTACTCCTAGTAATCAGACTATCCTGAATGTGCCACATGTTCTTGTGGTTCCTTCCCCTTCTTCTAGTTAGATTCTTCCCATCATAGGTAAATTGGGGGGCATGGCTCCAACCTATGGACTTCAAACTGGAGTTAATTTGCTAGCTTTTATGAAATGGGGGCAACCTACCAACCTCTGGATATCATGTTGGATAGGAGTAGGTTTGAGAGCATTGTTTACACTTTTGGTTTCAAGCTTGCATAAAAATGAAACCATGTCTAAAGCATATTTTACTCTTTTGGTTTCAAGCTCATTAAAAAATAAAACCACTCCTTAATCATAGTTTACGCTTTTCGTTTCAAGCTTGCATAAAAATGAAACCATGTCTAGAGCACAGTTTACGCTTTTGGTTTCAAGCTTGTTAAAAAATAAAACCACTCCTTAAGCATAGTTTACACTTTTGGTTTCAAGCTTGCATAAAAATGAAACCATGTTCTGAGCAAAGTTCCCATTCTATGTCAAGCTCATTAAAAAATGAAATGGATTTCCTTAAGCATAGTTTACCTTTTGGTTTCAAGCTTGTATAAAAATGAAATCATTCCTAAGCAAAGTTCCCATTCTATGTCAAACTCGTTAAAAAATGAAATAGCACCTAAACATCATGTCAGTTTTTCCTTTGAGCAAAGTTCCCATTCTATGTCAAGCTCGTTAAAAAATGAAATAGGTCTCCTCTAGCATAGTTTACCTTTTGGTTTCAAGCTTGCATAAAAATGAAACCATTCCTGAGAAAAGTTCCCATTATATTTCAAGCTCGTTAAAAAATGAAGTAGGTTTCCTTAAGCATAGTTTACCTTTTGGTTTCAAGCTTGCATAAAAATGAAATCATGCTCCAAGCATAGTTACCTTCTATTTCAATCTTGTGTAAAAATGAAACAGATCCCCTTCCCTTGAGTCGAGTCTTCCCTTTAGTGTTAGAACTTGAACCTTGGCCTACTCGATTCTTGTTCTTCCTACCCCCCTGGTGAAGATTTTCACATTAGTAACCATGTTTTTAGGTTGGGTATGGAAGAAGAATCGTCAGATGAAACGAATCTTGGGGGAATGTCGAGCCGCTAGCAACCATGCTAGGTGTAAGCTTCGCTAGCAATCATGTTGGGGGCCAGATTCCAACCTCTGTATACCATGTTAATGGGATTTTTTTAAGCATAGTTTACCCATTGGTTTCAATATTGCATAAAAATGAAACCAATCCCTGAGCATTATTTTGATTGATCTTCGATCTCGTTAAGAACAATAAGATGGTGTTGAGATTACTTTTCATTTTTTGTGCTCCGGTTAAAACCTGAAAAGTGGTTTGAGCTTAGTTTATTACTTTTTCGTGCTCTGGATTCAAACATGAAAAAGGTTAATGGAGTTCTCTTTAAACTCTTTTCAGGCTCCCTAAATACAAAAAGATTGTCGAGCGATCTTGTCTTCTTCAGACTTGTTAAAGTATTTGAAGAGTCATTCGTCTGATGGTAGGTTATCTCTTTCTTGGTTAGGATAGGACTATTTATGAGAAAGGAACACTCCAGCCAATCATGACTGGATGAGTTCTCTAAGGTATGATTTTACACTTTTTCAAGCCTTAGAGACTAAATCATATGAAAAAGGACCCCCTTGGAGTCTTCTTCCGTATTTGTTCAGACTCTCTAAACATGAATGATACTGAGTTTTCTTTCAGTGGACTCGTTAAATTAAACATTGAGAGACCTGTTTTGGTAATAAGCCCCTCCTCTCTCAGGTTCATAAAACATATGAGACTGGACTTGTCTTTTGAAAAGCTATATCGATTGTTTGATACCCTCTTTGAACTCGTAAAACCAAAAAGAGGCACTCATGAATCATGATGGGGGAAATGGGAAGGGAATTGTCTTGCAAATAATGGAAGTTGTTTGTCATTACCTTTGAACATGGCACTTGTTTGCACAATCATGTCAGCTAATTGGGTATTCATTTGATCCCCGTGACGATCCACTTTCATGAGTCATGCCAATCCTTTGATTCTTTCAAAAGAATGCATTGTCCACTGTCACATTGTGTATTTGTCCTATTTAGTCATCCTGCCAAGTCTTTTTGTCGTGCCGCCCGATGTTCAAAGGGAATTTGAAGAAGTTTTACCTCTACAGTCTACATAGTCTTTGTGTCAGTATCTTTGAGTTAGTCATATGGTTACTACATTCACATCTTTCCAGAACTATGTTTCGAGTTTCATGTCATCGATGTGGGACTCATCATGGCCCTCCTTCGATGAGACTATTCCCATCGACATCAGGTCATCATCTGAGAAATAGTCTTAGAAATAATATTTAGTACCTTGGGATATGTATGCCTTAATGATAGATTATCTCATTCTCGACATAGGTTCACATCATTGACATTTGATCAATAGAATCGACTAGGTGTTAGAAATTAGGAAATCTATTCGCACTCAGTAGATTGTACTAGGGTACCTTGGGAATCATTGAAATTAATGGTGATCTCCCTCGCACTTGTTAATGGTTCACATCATTGGTCAGTAATCAAGTGGTTTCTACCATGTTCGACATCAGATCATTGCAATCACATGGATAGAATCGTACTTTGTGGAAGACGAGACAAAGACCATGGGCATTTGTTTAAAAGCGCTCATTGCTTTTTCCCTAGGTTGCGATGGAGTTTTGTATATCTAGCATGGATCCATATTTGTATGGTTGTGGATATGCTCAAATTTATGACATAGATCTACGTTGTATGTATAGTAGCTATGTCCAAGTTTGAGTCCTCTATCACATGGATCTACGCTGTATTCTAGTAGCCATGCTTGTTTATTCCACTCATGGATCTGCCTTGTATTGGTCTACAGCTATGAGTTTGGTTACTTGTGTCTATGAGTCAACATACTGATGTACTACAAATGCCTACGTGACTACATGCTCTGATCGAGCCAACATTTTCCTCTCCTGACAACAACTTGTTCTCAAAGCTCTCGTTTATTGTATCACTCTAAGACTCATGCTTTGGGGGGCATCATGTTATACCAAAATCCTGTCACCATCATGTGATAAGACCTTTTACATACCTACTTGCCCTAAATCCCAGCCTCTGGAGTGAAGACTAAATGGTTTCTTATCAATCTGTCATACAAATTCCCAGCACCGCTCATCCTCCCTTATCCAGGAGTGGTACCCCTGTTCGCACCTCTTTTCATCGGTTGTCCATAAGTGGTGCCACTGCCTATCACCCTTGGTCCATAGGAAGTTATTACCAGAACCTATCTATCATAGAAGGAGAATCATGGTACCCTAGTTAAAAGGGGAAAAAGAGAAGCTTCTCGAGGCTTCTAGATCATAAGCCTCGAGATATCCCTTATCCCTACTACTGTGGGTTGGTTGAGCTCAAGATCCCTCATCCTAGGATCTTAGAGGCCACCTCACCCACTAATTTTTCAACCATCTCTATCCATTAAATTCCTATAAATATGAGCTCATAGCCATGGTTGGGGGGAGAACATTGAAGGTATTGTTATGCTGTTGGACTGATTCATGGCTCGAGATCATTTGGAGAGAGCATAGAGAGCTAGAGTCGGAGCTTTTGGGGATGAAAATATGGTTTCATGGATATGCATTTCAACACTAAGGCTTGGTTGTAAACTTCTTCATATTTCTAATGCAAGTTGATTTTCTGTCCCATATATATTGTTGATGTTTGATTTCAGATATATATTGCTAGATTCCTTAGTCACTAGCATAGATTAGTAGATCATATTCTGGTTGCTTTGATCTGTTTCATGTTGAGCTTGATTGCAGGTACATAGGTGTACTATCAAATCCTTGTATTCTAGATATCTACAGTGTCTAGGGAGAGTTATCAGCCTCTGTGATCTATTTGTTCTCGATCTGAACCATTCAAACCAGCGGAACACCTTGATGTCCGCAGGAGGTGAAATATTTCGATTAACAGTAAACATGACGTGTTTTGTTGTGGCTGGCCTCTAAAGATATTAGTAATTAAACAGGTCGACAATCACAATATTTCCATCGTTATGAAACATCAGGAGTCAAAAGACGGTGAAAGCCACGACTCTCATGGCAAAGATGTAGCTACATCCAAGAAAGAGGTTATAACCAAGTTGGGCATTAATAACCTTGATGTTAATCAAAACCGTTTTATCGGCTAATGGAATAGGAACATTTGGAAGAATTCCATGGGCCTTTGTAGAGCTCCCATCGTAGGCACATAGGGTGGTAGTGGAAGGTTGAAGGGTAGGGGACTCGAGTTTCTTGTAGAGAAAGGCTAACATAACATAGGTGGATGCCCCTTCATCAATGATGCATCGATGTACGACAAAATTCTGAATTGAGACCAGAACTTGGAAGGGAATGGTGGATGACATATTGGGTTCTCCTTGATCCAGATCAAACATGATCAACTTGGAATCACAGGGATCAACGGAACCTTGTGCAGATAACAACGCTTTCCGCTGTGTCGGACAAGTTTTGAGCACTTCTATAGCGGACATGGTTGTAGGTGATTGGGACAAGTTGTCAATGATGCTATTGTTAGAACAATAATCCATAATTAGTACCTTAGTTACACAAATTAGTCAATTTTATTGGTTTTTTAAGCTTTAATACACTATGAGGTGGACTAAGGGTGCTTAGGTGGACATATGCCATGTCAAGTTGAGGTTCTATGACCCACATGGGTACTCCAGCCTAGTTATCCAGCCACATATGCACAAAAATCATTGCTAGTGTGCTCCCATTCATTGAATATGGACAGGCAAGTTGACTTGGGGTGCTAGAGTGGCATTTTGCCCAAATTTGGCTTGATTTGGTGTAATTAATGTTGCATTGAGAGTCTAAACCATCCATTTTTACGCACCCACACTACCCAAGTTGTAATAATTGACCCAAAACACATCATCCATGCCACTTCAGCAATTCCTTGCCATTTGGAGAGATTTCGGTCGAGATTGGCCCACCTAGGGGGGTTTGATTGCAATTTGGTAATTTTGGGATTCTTGCTCACAATTGGGTTCCAAATCCATTCAAAACACCTATTATGTATTTATAAACCTATTAATAATAATTTCAGATTTATATACTCCAAAAAATATCTTGTTTCCAACTATCATTGTGTGTAATTTAACTGTAATTTGATGGTTTTTGTTGGATCTTGCACTGAAATTTGATTTTTGAACCTCACTAACATGCCTAGATTCTCCTATGGTTTGAATTACTCACTTGTAGTTTCAAATTTCTCACATGCTATCAGATATGGTTGGATATTTCTGAGTTGTAGACCAAATTCTTAGTGGATTTGAGCTGCTTTGTTAGTGAATTCCAAATAGAATTGAATTGCTGAGTGTAACCCAGTTAGCAATTTCACCACCATAAATGTATTAATTAATGGAGGCTACCCAAATCATGCTAACACCTTTCAAATTCTTTGAATGGAAGGCAAAGATGGTGATTCAATTGAGAGACAAGGGGCTTTTGAGAGTTACTATGGGCATTGAAGTGGAACCAAATTTTGCTGTAGAAAAATCCAAGTATTTTGAAAAATTGGATGAATCATATGGTTTACTGTGTTTGAGCATCTAAAGAGACTTGTCATTCCACCTTGACGGTTTGACATAACCAAGGGAGGTTTGGGAGAAGCTTGTGTCTCTATTTGGCAAAACGGATGAGCTACGTGGTCACCAGCTTGAGAATGAGCTGATAAGCTTGAGCCCAATGCACTATGAGACAATCCAGGACTTCTTCACCAAGTTCAAATTACTTGTATTGTAGTTAAAATAATGTGGGATTGAGAAGAAGGAACATCAACTGATCTTGTATATACTTTTGAAGTTGGGGCCAGAGTTCTTGGTCTTTGTGAGCACATTTCACTCAGGAAAACTCACCCTTCAAAAATGGAAAATGCCAAGTCTAGGAAGTTCATGGAGTCACTCACTCAAGAGTAAGACAAATTGGTCCAAATGGGTTCCATCAAGACCAAATATCAAGCACTAGAAGTGGGGTTTTCAAATTCAGCAAAGGGAAAAACCAAGTCCAATAATTTGAAGTTGTTGGAGAAGAAAAATTCAGAAAAACCCAAATCTAGTGAGGGAGCTACGAATCCACCCAAAGAAAAGGAGAAGAGAGGGAAAGACAAGGCCAAATTCTCTTATTTCCACAAGGGATGGCATCCTGAAAGCTCATGCATGAAGAAAACCATAGACACCATGGTGCAGCTACTAGAAAAGAACAACATTCCAATTCCTGATAGCGCTAGGAAGAAAGATGACAACTTCAGTTAAAATGAAGGAAAGGAGAAATGTCATGCATTAGTGGAAGGTAATTCTAATTCCTCATCCTTTATTATTGATTCAGGTGCTTCCAAGAATATGGTATCCAAGAGAAAAATTCTTCTCCTCCATGAGTTCGAATGTTGGCCCAGCAATTTGAATGGGAGATGATTCTGAACTCTAGACCCAAGGGATCGAGATAATTGATTTAGACGATGGGTTCTTCAGTGATGTACTAAATGTACCGGACCTTGCAGTAAATTTGATTTCAGTCTACTAGATGACCCATACAGGAGAGAAAAAGAGAGTAATCTTTACTCTCTACTCTATAGAGAATTCTGAAATCTCAACAGACCAAGTTGTTACAGTTGGGTATGCTGATCATCATGAGAGAATGTACAAATTCTCCAATTTCCTCCCTAATTCCAATGATCAAGCACTTCAATCACATCCAAATGAAGTTTCTAAACTATGGAATGAGAGGTTTGGCCACATGAATTACAAATATCTCCAAACATTTCCCAAAGAAGGAATGGTGGAAGGTCTTCCACAAATTCAGCCATTTACTAGAGCATGTATTGCATGTGTGATTGGGAAGCACCCTGAGCAGAGGTACGAAAAAGGGAAGGCAAGGAGAGAAACAAAAAAAATTGGGTTGGTTCATTCTAATCTGATTGGCCCACTACCCACTCCCTCATATGGTGGATGTAGGTATGTGATTACATTCATCGATGACTACTCTCAATTTTGTTGGGTGTATTTTCTGAAATTAAAATCTAAGGTGTTTGAGAAACTAAAAGTTTGGAAAGCACTTGTAGAAAATCAAAGTGGGAAGAAGATAAAATTCCTTAGGACTGATAATGGAAAGGAATATGTGAATAAGAATCTACAACAACATTGTGAGGAGTGTGGCATCCAAATCCAACACTCAACTCCCTACACACCAAAGCAAAATGGTGTGGCAGAGAGAAAGAGTAGATCTCTCAAAGAGATGGCAACTTGCATGATAGAAGTGAGGGAAATTAATCCCAAGCTATGGGATGAAGCCATTATCTATGGTGCTCACATCCAAAATAGATCCTTCCACAAATCAGTGAAATGGATGACACCTTTCGAGGGATGGTTTGGTGAAAAACCAGATGTCTCAAATTTAAGGATATTCAGGAGAAAAGCATGGGCAAGAATTCCTTCGAAAAAGAGGAAATCCTTGCAGCCACAAATCAATGAGTGTATCATGGTTGGATATGGTGAGGAAACCAAAGGGTACAATATCTTTGAAAAATCCACCAGCAAAACATTTGTTGAAAGAAGTGTCAAATTCGAAGAAGAGCCAATTCCATACTTTGAACTTGCACCGGGAGATTGCTCCTCCCCTCAACCATTCGAAGATGTAAGTGATGGAAGATGCTCTGGTTTTTATGATAATTTTGATATGAATGTTGTGGAATATTACATTTCTATATATGACTCACCATCTATGCCCAAATGGGATGAAAACATTGTGCAAGAATCTGGGGAATTGGCAGGCAATTCCCAAGAGCCTAGGAGAACTAGTAAGGCTTCATTTTCTAGTGATAGTGATCTTGTTGAGCATTGTTACATGCTGATCAGTTCTGATCCACAGAAATATCAGCAAGATTTTACAAACCCAAGATGGAAGTCAGCAATGGAATATGAGCTTCATTCCCTCCAAGAGAACAATACATGGGAATTGGTTCCCCTTCCTTGCAAGAGGAAAGTTTTTCAATGTAAATTGGTCCACCGTCCCAAACTTGATGCTGATGGTTCTGATATTAAACATAAGGCTATATTAGTGGCTAAGGGCTATTCTTAGGTCCATGGATTTGAGTACACAGATACCTTTGCATAGATTGCAAAGATGGACTCAATTAGACTAGTTCTTGCACTAGCAGCCAATAAGTGTTAGGAGGTTCACCACATGGATGTAAAGAGTGCCTTCTTGCATGCTGAACAAGAGGAGGAGATATATATGCAGCAACCTGAAGGTTTCCAAGAGGATCCTTCATTAGTATGCAGGCTGAAAAAATCACTGTATGGACTCAAGCAAGCCCCCAGGGCTTGGTATGCAAAAATGGATGCTTTCTTGCTTTCAATTGGCTTCACAAGATGAAAATCAGACCCTAATGTGTATTTGTAGAAAAATGATGTTAACTTGCAGGTAATTTTTCTTTATTTTTATGATATTTTTATTACAGGTTGCTGCACCAATTCAATTGGCCAAATTAAAAACTCTTTGCATAGTGAATTTTCTATGAAAAATCTAGGATTGCTAAGGCAATTTTTGGGCTTAGAAATTGAGAAGAATGGTAAGGGAATCATGCTAAGTCAGACACAGCATGCTTCAGACCTGCTGAAGAATTTTAATATGGCTGAGTGTAAGGAATCCAAGTATCCATTTCTTTCTTGTATTAAATTACATGAATTTGGCAATTCCCCAATGGTGCATATCACACTCTACAGGCAACTAGTGGGAAACTTGCTCTAACTCACTCATACGAGACCTTATTTGTCTTATGCTATGAGTTTTGTAGAAATACACATGCACAAGCCACATTAGATCCATTGGAAGGCTTCTAAAATAATTCTTGAGTATGTCTAGGGAACAAATAAATTCGGAGTGCATTACATAGCTAGTTCCTCACTTCAACTAGCTAGGTTTTCTGATTCAAATTGGGATGGTGATCCAATTGACAGAAAATCAACATAAGGTTTTGTATTCATGTTTGATGAGAGTCCAATTTTCTGGTCAAGTAATAAACAACACACCATCTCACTCTCATCAGCAGAGGCCGAATACAAGGCAGCAGTCAATGGTGCAACTCATTGTGTTTGGTTGCAGGGAATTGACTCTCCAACAAACATTTGGGTGGATAATCAGAGTACCATAAAGATATCTATTGATCCAGTATAGAGGTTGAGAACAAAGAACATATAGATTCACATGCATTATATTCGGGGCTTAGTGCATGACGGGTTGATCTCACTGCAATGTTGCCCATCCACCAAGCAAACTACCGACATTTTTACCAAGGCTTTCATTGAGAAGACCTTCACTTACCTAAGATATTTTATTAGGGTGAGTGAAGGATGGTAATTTAATTTTATATCATTGCAGGACCAGCCCCATTTCCATTCTTAAGGGGAGGTTTTTCCCATGAGGTTTACCTTCTTTCCTCAGTTCACATGAACAAGTAAAAATTGAAATTTCTGATTATGTAATTGAGGTGACTTGAGCCATTGTTTCCAAGGACTTCATCATTTTGTGAGCATACTTAGTTTTTGGATTAAGGGAGGGTGTTATAACATTAATCCATCATTAGTACCTTAGTTACACAAATTAGTCAATTTTATTGCTTGTTTAAGCTTTAATACACTATGAGGTGGACTAGGGGTGCTTAGGTGGACATATGCCATGTCAAGTTGAGGTTCTATGGCACACATGGGTACTCCATCCTATTAATATAGACACATATTCACAACCATCATTTCTGGTGCACTCCCATTCATTGAATGTGGATAGAAAAGTTGACTTGGGGTGCCAGAGTGGGATTTTCCCCAAATTTGTCTTGATTTGGTGCAATTAATGTTGCATTGAGAGTCTAAACCATCCAGTTTTCCACACCCATGCTTCCTAAGGTGTAATTATTGACCCAACACACATCAGCCATGCCACATCAGCAATTCGTGGCCATTTGGAGAGATTTGGGATGAGATTGGTTCACCTAGGGGGGTTTGATGCCAATTTGGCAATTTTGGGATTCTTGCTCACAATTGGCTTCCAAAGCCATTAGAAATACCTATGATATATTTATAAACCTATTAATAACAATTTTATAGTTATATAGTCCAAAAATTATCTTGTTTCTAATTATCATTGTGTATAATTTAACTGTAATTTGATTGTTTTTGCTGAATCTTGCACCCAAATTTGATTTGTGAACCTCACTAATTCTCATAGATTCTTATGTGGTTCAAATTAATCACTTGCAGGTTCAAATTTCTCACAGCTATATATTAGGTCAGATTGAGTAGTCGCGTTGTTGGTAATACATTGTATAGGGAAGCGTGGGACTCTAGATGCCCCATCAGTGGGGGGTATAAGTAAGTGGAGGGTCATACTGGAAGTGTTATAGGTATATTTCATTGATGGGTCAATGGTTTCTGTGATGGATCCATACTAGTTGCTTCAATTCTGGATTTTAACGTTGGACAACACCGTCATGAGGTGATGGACTCCAATCTCTACAAGTGGGGTCACGGTGGGGAATGTTTTCGAGGACCATAGATGGAGGACCTAGTGGTGCTTGGTTGGGTTGATCCTGGGCCACTATATTGGCACCCTGTTGAGTGTCATTCTAAAGAAGATGTCGGATGTGAGCCATGTGAGGGAATATATGCATGTAATGACCGTAGGTGTTTCATAGAGTACATAGATGATTGGTCCATAACTATGGGTTCTTTCCCGATTGGTCAAGATGATGGGGGTTTTTCATTAATGGGTTGGTTCCATTTTTGGTGGGAAGGTTAGGTTGTTGGTCGCATTGTTGTGGGTGATTATTACCTTGGTTTCTTCCATGATTTTTCTTTCGTTGCCCTTGTTGGTTGTTGGGGGCAGGTTGGTTGGGAATGTTCTGCTGAGTGAAAACCTGTCCCACAGAAACTGGAGGGTATGGGGCTGGATCCGAAGTGTATTACACTGGTGGTGCATAATCGATTAGAGGAGCTAGAGGGGCTGCAAATCTATCCACTTGGCCTGAATACGACTTTGCCGATGAAGTCAGCCCATGGACATGCTGATTTGGCATGGGATGTGCATAGGAGGGGGTGGCTTCAGACTGAGCCATCATCCGTGAGTAATTGGGGATGTAGTTTGGTTATGTAACACTATGGGTGTTACCTGTTTGTGGTGGAATCATAGGAGGTTCTGCATAGTATTGAGGTTGTTATATCATAGAGCCGATGACACCATCCACAACATGGGGTTCCCTCGACGTTTCACGGTGGGTAGTGCATGGGGAGCATCTGGTATGATTGTATATAAATAACCAGACTGGGCATAGATTAATCCAAACTATTTATCCTTTAAGATGGCCTCCTCCTCATATTGGGGTCCCTCAGAGGAGACGTCCTTTGCTATGGGGGGATTAATGTCATTAAAAACCAGTCAAGGAAGATCTTGTCATCCAGTTGGATATTGCATAGGCTACTTCAACCTCGCCACTCATGGATGTGGTCTGTGATGTAGGTAGTTGTATTTTGATGACATGATAACAGGATCTCCACTCCCTTGTCATATCGGACGAGTAGTTGAAAGTATTAGAGGAACATGGAGGAAAGGGAGGATAAATCGAGGTATGAGGCATGAGGTATCTCGATGTACCATTTGGTAGCAACACCTGTAAGTGTGCACTGTAACA
Source organism: Pseudotsuga menziesii (assembly GCA_001517045.1). NCBI lineage: Eukaryota > Viridiplantae > Streptophyta > Pinopsida > Pinales > Pinaceae > Pseudotsuga > Pseudotsuga menziesii. The sequence goes on from LPNX011233544.1 coordinate 208,097, forward strand.
AACTCAGTCTTCTAGAGTCATCCACAATGTTGTTTTATGAACACCACAAGCGGAAAGACACGATATGGTTTTGGGGGTCCTCACCCTCCTTTCCCTCAAACTTTGGGATTTTTGAAGGAATTTTATTAGGAATAGGAGGTTAGTGAGGTTGATGACTGATGGGGTCATTCCTTAATCTGTCTAAGTTTGGTAGGTTAAGACTAGCCATGAAGGGTAGCATAGACCCTAGGTTGGCTTGAGATGGACCAATAATGACATCGAATTTTGAAGGAACATAGTGTCCATGCATGGATGGGGGTATATGAGGTTGAATTCCCATAGCAGGGATAGTCAAAATGGTCATGGAAGGGCCACTTCCCCCATATATATAAGTTGGTACAGTCAAAATTTTTGTAGTTGGTGTGTGGCCACCACTAGTGGATAGCATACCTACAATAATGTGCATAGTGGTGGTGGGACCATTGGAAGGGATACCTGTGATGATGGGTGGCAAGGATGTAGTTCCAATGGCAACTATCCCTCTTTGGAAGGGATTAGGATTTATGCTATCCATGGGGCTAGACGGGACAGTGAAAAAAGTATGCTTGGGTCGGTAGGAATTCAAATCGGATTCAAAGGCCATGTGTCCCTCTGAAGGTGAGGAGTGTTGTCGAGGAGGGATTTGCTAGTGACGGTCCAAAGAACCAAATTGAGGGGAGTGCCCCCTAAGTATAGAGGAATAACATAGTGGAGAGATGATGGTTGTAGTAGTAACATGAAATGAATATGTACCCCAGTTTAAATCAACTTCCTAATGGTTCAAAAGGATTCACTAGGATTATTATTCCTTCGTTGTCCAATTTGGTCATATGTCTAAATCAGGAATCATGTCTAAATCGAGAGTCCATCTAGTATATTTTTAGTCACTAGCACCATTGGGTCCACTTGGCCTAACTGGGGCACATGTTCCAGTTACTAAAGTGTGGGGAACACTAATTGAGCTCTACTGCAACTGATTGCACTTGAATGCATCAGTTTGGGAGACTCATAGATCAATTCATACAATTTAGGATCCACTGGGAGTGTCGACACCAACCTTCAGCAGTTGAGTTTAGTTAGTGACTAGTCAAGATGAGTTAGGAGTCAATTACATTGAGTTCTAGTACTCTACATTCAGTTAGCACTAGGTTTGCATGGCTGCATGCAAGAGAGGCGCATTTCTCACCTACCACAGTTAGTTAGCCTTAGTCAACACTAAAGTAGACACTTGAGTTGTGTTTTATAACTCCATTGAACTCCGGTAATGGTTTAGACAAGGTCAGTTAACTATTGAGTCCTCCGACAATGATTTAGACAAGGTATTAGTTACCTACATTCAAGTAGAGTCTAATCAATTCGAATTTCCTCATGTGGATTCGAATTGTATTTGGCTATTTAAGCCATTATACTTCATTGCAATTATTCATCTAATTAGTTTTTTATTAATGAAAGCATTCACAGTTGCAAACCATTTTTGCACTGTTTCATTCTTCAATTCCTGAGTAAATTGTGTGATCTATCTTGTGAGTTGTGTGTTTGTCCACAGATCTATGTGCTTAATTTAATATGGTATTAGATCATTGATGGACAAGGCACTTCTCCTCCTTAGATCTCCTATTGGATATTTTTTTAGCAAAATTGCTCCTTCTAGCTCTGCACCAAGAGGAGAAGGTTTACCAGTTAATACCCCAAGTTAAGGAATTGTTGATCAATATTGATAAAATATGTTGGGTGTGATGAAAACATAAAATTTGTAGGTTGTCGACCTTATGGTTCCCATTTTGTGTTTTGGCAGGTACAACTTCCAATGGCTTCATCAATTTTGGATCCATCAGTTCCTCTTCTCACCCTATTCACAAACCATTCAGAATGGAAGATGAAGATGAAGATGATTGCATCTCTGAAGAGACAAAATATCTATGAGGTGTCTGTTGAACTTGGTGAAGAGTCCTTTGAGAGAGAATATGACTGGCTAAATAAATGTGATGTAGCTTATGGAACAATGTGTATGTCCCTTTCTCCTAGCATGTGCTACATCAAACTATCTATTAAAAATCCCAAGGATCTCTGGAAAATATTGGACAGAACCTTTGGAATGATTGATGAGGATCATAATAGCACTTTGGAGAGCATATTAATAACCATAATAATTATAAATCCAATATTATTGGCCTCCACTCTCTCTGATGAAGTTGTTCAAAATGAAGAAGAAGCAGAATCTTCCACACAGTCAATTCGAATTGAAGACGATCTCCTTGCAGTGACTCATTCTCTTGATGCTCTAGAAGTTCATGACATCTATGATATCTCATCTCCTCATATTTTTGAAATATAAGAATACATTTGAATCTCTGATATTGAAGAAAAACACTGCTGCACTTCCATGCAAACATTCACCGGTGATTTTCCTTTGAATTCTGTGCAAAATTTGCCAGTAATTGCTTTCGAAAGTGAAGAGAAATTTGATTTTTCTCTCTCTAATGTTGCTTCTGGTGTGAAAATATCTAATACCTTAGAAATTTTGGAATAAATATTAGATTACCATATTAATCCATCTTCTCCCCATGATCTAGATCTTCCAGCAAATTCCTGCAGGATTGCATGCACCAAAATTCAGAATTTTGAAGAAGAAAATTGTGCATCCACCGTCTCGATTGACCATTTATTTGGATATGATATGAAAATTATTGGATCTCATATGATATTATTCGTATATGATCTGATATTTCTTGGTTTAATATATCAAATTCATAATATTTCATTACTGCTTGAAGCCATTCTCATCAACAGTGTGAAGAAACAAGTACCGCAAGTCTCCTACAAAACTGTTGCTGGGGATTTGATTTCATTTCACAGTTTCAGATCTGTTGTGAACCTATTTAGATATTATTTAATTTATGATCTGATATTATTTGGTTCATATTTTAAAATCCAAGAGCGTTCATTCATTCTTGTAGCTGCTCTCACCAATTCCAGTGTGAAAAATCAAGTGCCGCAATTTCTCTTCAAAACTATTGCCGGGGATTTGGTGTTAGTTTCCTCTTATGAGGTTGATGATATTTTATTATGTGATTCATTATCTATTTCAGAAGATATATTAGAATATGGAGCTCAAGCATTCTCTCTCAACAGTCCTAGTGCTTCTCCACCATTGATCACATGCTCATCTCCTCACAGAACTAGTAAGGAGGAAGACATTCTGAATCCGCCTGAACACTTGATCCTAACACTTGGGGATGATTTTACCACTCATGTTTTTCTGTTCATGGCTAAAAAATATCAGTTTCTTGAGTGTTCTTCACATGTTCTGAATCCTCAAGAACCTTTTCTCACTTATCAGTTGACTTCAATTCCTCTACATGGGTCCAGTCTTCATCCGGTAGCTGTCTATATTTCTGATTTAGTTGAGCATATAATTCTTCTTCCAAAGAGGAATATTAATCTAGACATAATGATGGATAATATAAAATGCCAGGACCCAGGATACATGTGCACAGAAGAACTATATTGATCCAGATTCTACCTGCTTAATTAGAGGGGGGGCTTTTTTCCCATGTGGTTTTTTCCCCAGCTCCTTGTATTGAGCAGTTACTTTACTTTACTTAATGTAATGGGTGCCTATGGTATTAATTACTAGGACCCACAGATTGTCCAAGTTAGCATTCAGGGATGGGTGTTAGGATTTTATATCCTCCCTTGTCCAATTTGGTCATATGTCTAAATCGAGAGTCATGTATAAATCGGGAGTCCATCCAGTCTATTTTTAGTCACTAGCACCATTGGGTCCACTTGGCCTAATTCGGGCACATCTTCTAGTTACTAAAGTGTGGGTAACACTAATTGAGGCCTACTACCATTGATTTCAGTTGCATGCATCAGTTTGGGAGCTTCCTAGATCAATTCCTATAATTTAGGAGACATTGGGAGTGCCAACACCAACCTTTAGCAGTTGAGTTCAGTTAGTGACTAGTTAAGCTGAGTTAGGAGTCAGTTACATTCAGTTCTAGTCCTCTACATTCAGTTAACACTAGGTTTGCATGGTTTCATGTAGGAGAGGTGCATTTCTCACATACCAAAGTTAGTTAGCCTCAGTCAACACTGAAGTGGACACTTGAGTTGTGTTTTAGAACTCCATTGAACTCCGATAATGGTTTAGACAAGGTCAGTTAACTATTGATTCCTTCAATAGTGATTTAGATAAGGTCTTAGTTACATACAGTCAAGTAGAGTCTAATTAATTTGAATTTCCTCATGTGGATTCAAATTGCATGTGGCTATTTAAGCCATTATACTTCATTCTAATTATTCATCTAATTGCTTTTTTTATTAATGAAAGAATTCACAGTTGCAAGCCATTTTTTCACTGTTTCATTCTTCAATTGCTGAGTAAATTGTGTGATCTATCTTGTGATTTGTGTTTTTGTCCACAGATCTATGTGCTAAATTTAATACTCGACCACCAAGGTTATCTGATGTCTTGCGTATTGGGACAGTACCCCTCACTCCATGGTGTAGGTAAAATTGCTAACCACTTGGTATTGTACAGGACAATACACCCTTGTAACCTAGGTTCTGGGGTTACCAAATTACTATTAGACTTGCAGACAATCAACTTTTATAGAAAATGAAAGGAGAATAGGAAGAGAGTTTGGCTTACCTAGTTTATGATGGCTGATCCAAGCTTGATCTTCTCTCGCTTCAATATTATCCAAAGCTTCTAGGGCTGCTTCTCTTCACCTGCAAAGAGCCGATTCTTCAACCCATATCCCATACATATATATATCATAGGTTAGATGAAATACATATTAATAATATAGAAAAACATCATTCATTAACCAATATACATGAGAAAAGCACAATACAATGATTGGAAGAAGAACTCTCTTTATTAATAAATAGTGAACAGGTGAGAATACAGCCCAACTTTTGACATAAGGAATCCTCTGCTGATCCAAGAATCTGAAGGTATACCACCAGCATAAATTTTCTCTTCCAAAAAATTGATTTATTATGCCCATCCCAAGGGCTCTATTTATACATTGGGAAATAGAGAGGTTTCAAAGGTAAGGATGGTTGAGACAGTTGGGATAGTTATGTATTAAGGCCCAACTAATCTCATATAATCATGATTTATATTTTTTAAGGTCGAAATAAGGTACACGCAAGTATTTGTTAAGTAAGGCACGTATGACATGCCTGTTTCTCAAAGGTAACTCGCATGTGCAAGGTACACGCAGGTTGCAATGCACATAGTCACGTGTGCAACCCTAGACTTAGAATAAAAATATATCGACCTGGTATGGAGATCATGTATCAATGGTCATGCACATCTATAGTGTTTTGGCCACTTCAATCCTAATTGTCCTTTTGTGTGTCGCAATAATTCATATCAACACTCAGATGAAGCAGTTCCATTTTCACTGATAACAGATGCCCCCTAATGTGTGAGGTCAAAGGGAAGCGATGGCCGAAATACATTACAATCTTTATCATAGAGAACTAAAAAATCCAAGGCAACAGAGGAAGTACCTGAAACGGATACATATCAATGTCATATACAAAATCATATCTGATGATGCTATGTTCAATATACTGAAACACTAGCTCCTTTACAATATTTGATTACATAATATGATATGGATACATGACCACATATATTACAAAAGTGGATCGAAGCCACAATATACAATGATGAGTCTTCAAAATCTGGAACCTGTGTAACTGATCTTAACATAATCTTGTGCAACATAGGTTATAGAGGTGAACCTAAGGTCTTGTTGGCACCCCAAAAACTCCCCTTTGTTTTGCAATAAATAAAGGGATCATTATATAAAATTTTGTAAGTATTTTGCTTTTGTTTTTCTTGCTTGGTTTGAAAGAGTAATTAAGTGATCACTTCTTTTTATGATATCTTTTACTGATTATTTTTGTTGAATAGTTACCCTTCGATTGTTTCAGTCTTTTTACCTCATTGAACTTTAGCTGAGTTTATTGTATGCCCTAGTCTAAAATAATTCAATTACCCTAATCTTATGACAACATTGTGTAGTTTCAGGCCTTCATTTACATACATCATTGATCAAATAAGCATATTAGCAAATCTATATTAATTATCTAAATGCTTAATTTTCATATAATTTGATGTACAAGTTAAAATGATACATGTGAGGGTTTGGTGAACACACACTTATTCATTTGAACCAATTATGATATTTTGTTTATAGTTTTTCATTGACCTTTTATTAAGAAATTTCTTGATTATTTATGAAAATTTAATATATTTTATTAAATATATAAAAATATTCTCATAACATTAACTCCTTAATATTTTTGAAATATTTTCATCCAATTCTCATAATTTAATTTTAAATTCTAAATTATAATGAAAAATCAAAACATATATTAATAATTCTTTAAAAAAAAACAAAAAAATCGAAAATAAATGCATAGCCTTAACTAAGTTTTAAAGTTCCATTTTGTATAATATATATGACTTTTGACAAAAGTTAAGATGCATGAAAATTACAAGTTTGAACTTTTGACATGGGATTATATATTATCAAAAGAGAGATATTCCACAATATCATCGGTGGGCACTTCACTAGAATTTATAAAACAAGTTTCCATAATATCGTTACAATTGAACTTTGAACCGTAGTTCTCATTTTCTTTGAGATGGTTTTTGGGTTCTGTTAAGAAGAATCGTGACTTTGATATGGACTGACTTTTATTAGATTATAACATTGCCAGCTTCCATTCTTGATCAAATATTTTATATTTAATATGCCAACAATAAGCAGATTATGCTAGAATGGTTGTTGAAATAATAAATTTCTGCCATCTTTTTAGGGTAGTTGCACCAGATTGTAAAGATTTGGCATCAGCTAGTATTTCTTATTCTTATTCTGGAAATTAGCATCAATGCCAAACAATTTTGAAACATTGTAATTTTAGATTCATAGAGGAGATCACGACATTTTTTACCATTCCGTAGGAAAAGAAGGGAATCGTTGAAGAAATAAATTCTTATGGATCAGTTTGCTAAGATCTCTCCACAAAATTCTTGCCAATGAAAGATGCCACAACTGCCAGATCGTTGGTGGTTCATCTCAATGTATCGTTGCTATTATTTACTCTATCCTTCAAAAGGAGAAATATAATGTTGAATTTTTAACTCATCATAAGTAAAGATTACGAGAACGCCATATAATCGCATGAAGAGCTAAAATTGGGTTAATCAAATTCACGACATCAGGTTGTATATTTTCATAATATCAATTTGAAGGGTTATCTTTATGCTTTTATTTACTTTTATGGTAATTCTTTATAAACAGAATTATATCATGTTGTTTTAAATTAATGAATACTTTTGTTTTACAGGTGGGAAAAAGCATCGAATATGCAATATGATAGCGGAATATTTTACAAATTGTAGTTTGGCCACAAAGATAAGTAAAAGGATATTACTAAATTCTGTGAGTTACCAGATGCCAGTTTGTAAATATTACGATGAGGATAAACCACATCAGCGGAACCAATCAACGAGAAAGGAGATTTTTCTGCATAGTTGGAGAGGATAGGGGGATCGGGCTCTTTAGAGGGTGATTTAAGTTCCTATATTAGGCTGGTGGGTCTATAAAAACCAGTAGCAATTCAAATAAAAGAGGGGTAGCACTCATCAAAGCTAGAGAAGTTTCATTCTTTAAATTTTCATAATTTTTCTATGTTCAATGGTTTTTGTAAACTAGAGAATAAGAAACGTCGCTGCCAGTGGGGATGGTCTTTACAAATAGGAAGGAAAAATTTTGTTTGTGTATTTCTTTCATTCTATTTCTTTCTCTAGCTTTGTTTCAGAAATCTAGAAATGAACGCTGCCAGGATGTTTGAAAATTTCTATGTAATTATTTCGTTCTTAAAGTTGGTGTGTGGAGATATTTCTACCAAATGGGTGAAGTTTATGTGAAGAATATTGATACTTAAAAATGTTTCAAGACTTGTTGATATTCTGAAGGATTGTTTCACTTGGATGTCTTCAAAGTTGAGTTTCAAAACTGGTATATTTTATGGTTAAATTTTGAAACTTTTATATATATAAGTTTTGGGTATTTGTCTTGTTTTGAATATTTGTATGTATGATCATGCTTTGATGTGATTTAAAGAACTTACTCTGATCAGTAATTTTTATATTTGATGTTTAAAGTATTATATCTTTTATTTATTTAAGTTTTGCTTGATAAATAAATGATAGTAATATTGTCATTCACTAACCAATTGGTTAAAACATTTTGTATTTTAACAAATGTTTTAATATATAGTTGCTTAGTTATCATTATCATTCAAATATAGAAGTGTTGAATTTTAATTATCTTTTCATAAAGTATGATGTTAGAATAATGAACTTATTTTATTATTTCATTGTTCTTATCTCATAAATATTATAAAATATGACTGTGTTATAGTTTCAATTTTGTTGAGTTTTCTCATTGACTTGAAATTGTTTCTTTTCATATTTATACATCATCAACAGATAGTTAAATTTAATTAGTTACACTAGCTCTCAGCTGATATAGATCAATTTAGTTTTAATTATAGAGTCTCTCAGGTGAGATAGATTAATTTAGTTTTAATTAAATTTTTTTAGCTTAGCTTAAATTCTAACAGCTGTTAAATAGGTTTTATTTAGATTTAGCTTGTTTTATAATTTAGACAAGAAATCCAAAACATAAACAAAACATAATACTTTCCTTAAGAAATAAGATCTAGGTTAACTTAGATTTAGAAATTAAGATTAGGACGATTTAAAATTAGAAATTGATTTAGGACTTAACTTTTAATAGTAGTTTAATTTAGGAAACATTTTGCTGAGTTTTTATATTCTCCTTAAGAGGATAAATTCAGTTGGTAGCAGGATACCATAACTTGTGAGTTTTTGCTATTCCAAACACACTAGGAACTGTTCTAAGTAAATTATGTGGGAATAATATCCTTAGTTGGCCTAGTTCAGAAAATATGGCCAACAGGTCTTCATTGGAATCCAAAGGAACTAGTACAATCCTAGCCATGTGAATAAGTGTGCTGAAGTTGAACATGGAAAGGACTCAACAGATTGTTAATCAATAGGTGAAACTGACAACTAAAGCAAAGGAGTTCACCAATAATGATAGTGAATCCTAAGGTACCATCATCAAAACTCTAGGTCTTTGTCTTCAGGAAGAATTGATGTTCAAACCATAATCTGATGAGGAAGGAAATAGATCCTCCAACAGATCACAAGAGTGACTAGTAACTTGATGCGGGAAGGTAGAAACAAGTAATACTCAGATAGGATAACAATGGAATCAGGATAATAATCAGAGGAAGGGATAAATCCTTGAATAGTGAGCATGACACAGAGATGAACCAAGACATATTTTAACTTACAGATAGGACAACTAGACTTATCTAACAAATAGGAGACATGTGCAGATTCTCCATGTATAAAGGACAAGTGGAGGAGTAAAAACATGAAGTGATAGCTGAGCTAGAAGGATAAACTGAAACATGAGTATCAAAAAGTTCAAAATTGCTATGTTCAAGGATGACATGATGCCACTGTTTATAACCCAAAGAGAAAAATTCTTCCTTATCTTTCCTGCTAAATGTTAACGAGTCTAGGAAATTCAACTCAGGTCTCTCTTCATTTTTGACAAGCTTGAAGAGGAGAGGGAATAATGCTTGATAATGTCACTGATTTGTGGGTTTTACGAGCCCGAACTAGGACATGCTTGTTGGTGTTTTCATGTTTCGAGAGTCTGAAAAATTTGAAGGAGACTCCAGGGGGGTACTTTTTCATCCAATTTAGTCTCTTGAGGCCGGAAAAGTATAAAAAATACCACAGAAGAACTCTCTTAACTTTCGAATAAGTAGGGCATACCTTTTTTGTACTTAGTTGGGGAGGTCCGAAAAAGGTTAAATTACTACCTACCCAACGCCCCTTCAAAAGTAGCATATAGCTTGAGTTTTATGAATCTGAAGGAAAGTAAGATCACTTGGACAGATCCATTTGGTTACGAGAAATGGGGCTTACAACAATAAACTCGATGCTTTGTTCTTTAGTGTTTAACGAGCATGACAAAGACGTAAAGTACACTCAAAATATCTTTTATGTTTAGTTCTAGAATACAAAAAAGAGAAAACTAAGCTCATACTAGGCTCTCCTTTTCTGTCAATTTAAGCCCTTAGGTCCAGAAAAGCGATAAACCTACACCTAAGAATACTCTTCTCAATTTCATAGAAAAGACAGTGTTCCTTTCTCGTATTATTCCACATGGTTTGAGAAAGTGATAACCTACCTCCAATGTGGATTTCCATTCACATATTCTTAGTGAGCATGAATGGACAAGTTTACTCAATAGTCAATTCTATTTTGATGAGTTAGACCTAGGCCTAAAGAAACTCCATAAGGGCAGGGATCCTTCTAAAGGGGATAGCTTATAAAACTAGACCAAAATGAGGCTCAATTTGGTGTGAAAAATAGCTAAGAAACCTCCCGTGAACCTATGACAAATGCAGCATGAGTACCAAAAGACAACAATGTGTTCTAAACTAAGGTACTCATGGAAGGAAGGCCCTATCGACGGAAGATAAATGACATAGAGAAGGTAATAGTTGTTTAAACAATGTGTTCTATGGTCAAAGTAGTTATCCTAGGGTTAAAATAGATTAGGTATAGATGCAAAAATCCATATAAATGACCAAAATCCTATCCTATATGAGTGAATAACCACTTTAAGTGACCTTGAACCTATTGCATTGGGAAAACATGACATGGTATTAGTTCGATTATAATACAATTTGAAAACTATAGTTTAAAAACCCATAATTTGAAATTATTTCTATATATAGTCCAAAATAGAAATTAAAACATACCATTTCATATTTCTACCCAATATAGGCCTCTAACTTCAATTTCTCAGTGTGGAAAAACCAGTGGATAATTTTCGATACCGCAAGTGCCAAGTAAGCTAGCTCTTCATTCTCTTCCATTTCAACCATTTACATTTTCAATTTTGTGCAAATTTGGATGTTTTAAACCTATATTAAGGGGGTCGCGCAGTACACGTGTGTAGGTGACTTACACAGTCACGTACATGCATTTTATATGTGACTTTCTCGAAGGAAACCCATGTGTCATACACGACCTATCTAAAAGACAGTTGTGTGTACTGTGCGACATATGAAAAATATAGTTAATGCCAAAATCAAATTTTTTGATGAATTTTAATGTTTGATAATTGTTTTATGGGCAGGCTAAAACATGATGTTGGAGTGAAGGGAGTTGGAACATGAATATATGGACAGAGAGGCACTCCAAAATGCCCCCAATATGAAAGCATTGTGGCAAAGTGGGTTATTAAAGTTCTTTTGCACTTCACCTATGCGGGCCAATGTCCATTTTCTAGAGTTTTTGATTGGATACTAGGACCATGAACTTGGGGCGTTTGACCTTTAGGGTGAAATATTAGAGGTGGAACTGGAAGATATATACTTCGTTACAGTCTTGTATAGACAAGGGACACCTATCAACCTTGAGGGAAGTGCCAGGGGTGGTGATCTCATGAGTGTTCAGGATTACAACAACACTTAGTGCACACCTGGTTGTCAGAAAAAGGGATCATGCATCCCTATTGTACATATTAGTAGCTTCCCACTGCAAGTGCTGGTAAGTACTATAGTTAGGGTTGTAGGATCATCATTGCTCCATATTTCTACTCAAAACCAGATGAGAATTGTTGTAGAGTTCCTATAGGGAGTTGTGTTTGACTGGTGCTCAGGAATAATCCCGATAATGAAAAAACTACTCTCTGATTGCAAGAGAGGCCGGCGAAAAATGTTTTGGTATTCTACTGTATTGGTGGCCTTCTTCTTTGAGAGAGTGCCCGCAATTAGCCCTGCTATACCACTTCCAGCCTTCTCTCCTCATTAGCCTAGACTAACCAAGTGGAGAGAGATTTTCCTTCGCCAGGGCGGCGGTGGATCAGTTCAGAGTGTATATGACAATGATTTCTACTTATGGTGGGGGTGGAAGCTGCTAGTAGTGTAGCAGTTTCCATATGTTGGTTTGGACTTTTGAGGTGACAATGAACTTGTCCTCCCTCCTAGAGGAGTATGGGGAGCGTTAGTTATTTTGGGTTTTCAAGTTTTTTAAATTTTTATGAATTTGATCATAAATATATATACATATGTATAAGAGTTTTTTAATCCATTTAATGTTTAAAATGTAGATATTGGACCTATCCACCTTGATGGTAATCCTAGGATGTATGTATGACCAGTTGTAGGGGAAGGTCGGGGTTTGATCAGGGTACTTGAGGGGAAGCTAGCTAGGCTTACCCATAGAGTCCCAACCATATGCATTGAGCAGATCCTTACCATTATCTAGGAACTTGTTGTCAGGATTCCACCCACCTAGATATGCCTTATGAGAAGGGTAGCTAGGGCTGTACTTGTCTACATAGAGGCCGGAGAGGCTTATGCAACTAAAGAAGCTTAGGACACCAGCGATCAGGGTGACCAGGGTGGTCAAGATGACGAGGGTGGTCAAGATTAGGTCTAGGAGAATTTTATGGGTTGCAATGAAAATTTTGTACATTTTTGTATATGCAAACATGTATTACTTAATCTCAGGATCAAAACGCGATCTATCTTATGGACAGATATTCACACACACACACACACACACACACACACACACACACACACATATATATATTGGCGGTTTATTTACATGTATTCATAATGTATCTGTTATGTATTCTTATGAAATGTGTGTTAAGTTCCATTATAAGATATAATTCACATATGCATCAGTTAATGAATTTTGATTTCTTGGAATATGATTAGATGTAATAAAATCAAAATTTCTTTCCAAAACTTGAACTTGCAAAAACTGACGTAACAAAATAGGGTTTCGCACTTGATAAGCTTTATTGAGCTAGGAAACCACCAGTTGAGAGTCAAGTCTAACTTCCAACTGGGTGATGCCACATGACAAGGAATCCCATAAAAGCTCAATGATGGCCCTGTATTCAACTGCATTATTGGTGGCAAGACCTAGGCAAGCGCCTCCAGAGGCAACTAGCTGTCTAGAGGGTGAGTAAATAACCCATGCGGCTAAAGCCAGGTTGCAAGTGTGATGACTAGTGACATCTACAAAACCTATGAATTTCTTGGAATACATCTATAACAAACAACATATGATATAAGGACACAAATTGGCTAACTATTGTACATAAAGTTACATACAATAAAAACACAAGAAAGGTGTTAAGCCTAAGCATAGTACTTGTTCAAGTAGATCCCATTTCTAGGCTCTGGTAGCTTATTCCCTTCGAATTCGGTTAATTCATATGCCGCTTTATTCAAAACGTTTGACACAACATAGGGTCCTAACCACATAGACCTAAATTTTCCTTCCCCTAGGGGTTCTTTTTCATGATCCCAGAGCAAGACAAGTTCCCCTTCAGAAAAAACCCTAGGTTTGACTGATTTATCATATTGATTTTTAACCCTATTTTTATGAGTCTCATTTGTTGTCAATGCATCTCTACATTGTTCGTATAGATGTTCTAAATGTAGCAAACATTCTTCCAATTTTTTCATATTAGGTAACACATGAATGGCAATTTTTAACAATGGGATTTTACATTCAACCGGGGTTACTTCTTCCATCCCGTGAATGAGTTGGAAAGGTGAGAACCTTGTGGTAGTTTTCACATTGGTTTGATAAGCCCAAAGTGTAGGATACAACATGATGTGCCAATTTGACAGGGTTTCATTGATAGTACCCTTGAGAATAGTCTTCAAGGTCTTATTTATTGCCTTGACTTCACCATTTGCCTCTGGGTAGAAAGAAGATGAATGTTCTTGTTTAAACCCTAGCATAGTATCCAATTCGATCATCATGCTATTTTGGAAATGACTGCCATGGTCAGTGATAATATATTTAGGAATACTGAAACGCGTGATAATCTGGTTGAAAACGAAAAAAAATTTAGTTTCCCCATCATCCTTGAAGGTGGGCATTTCCTCTGCCCATTTTGTAAAGTAATCCACAATGACAATGATGTATTTGTGCCCCCTAACCGAGACTGGATTTCATGTCACATAATCTATTCCCCACTTGGTGAAGGGGCCCACTGCAATGATGGGAAACAATGAAGTGGGATGTGACCACATCTTTATGGTGTAAAGCTGAAAAGGATGACAGTGCTCCATGGCTTACACATAATATTTAAATATTGTAGTCCAGAAATAACTAGCACGTAATATATTCTAGGCCATTGCTAACCCAAATAAATGACTGCCACATGCTTTGCTATGGGCATCATTTAGGACACTCTTGGCCTCTTCATGGGTGAGGCACCGATGTAAAACAGATTCTAGCCCTCTACAGTATAAAGTATCCCCGATGATGAGGTAGTTTTTCGCATGTAAGCATAGTTTGCATCGTTGTTCCTGCAAAAATGTTGTAGGACACTTCAGAGTCTGGAGATAGACAAGTATATCTCCACACCAAGGGTTAGAGGTGGAAATCAGAAAAATGTGCTCATCTAGGAATGAGTCTTCTTCAATTGCTACATCTTCTTCTACTAGAAATTATGCAATAAGCTCTGCAAAAAGTAAGGATTTTTTCTATTTGGCGGATTGAAAATTCAATTCAAACTCCTGGAGAATGACTATCCATTTGTTGAATTTACCTCCAACTATGCATCGGGACAAAACATAATGGAAAGGATTGACATCTTCCACTACTACCGTAGTCCTCAGTAAGATGTAGTGACGTAACCTCTGCATAGCATACACAGTTGCTAAAGCCAAGTTTTAAATGTGGGAGTACTGAAATTTGGGGCTAGCTAAAGCACGAATAAGCTAATAGATGACATGCTCTTGGAGCTTATCATCCTCCTAGAATAGCACTACCCCAATGGTCGACTCAGATGTGGCCATATACAATATAAAATCACGAGAGTAATCTGGTGGATGCAACAAAGGGGCCGACAACAAATCTTTCTTCAATTCCTTGAACGCAAGTTGTGCGGTTTCATCCCATACAAATGGGGTGTCCTACTTCAATAGGAACATGAAAAATTTGGTGTTATTGGCATAATTCATGATAAAGCATCGAATAAAGTTAGTCTTTCCTTGCAGGCTTTGAATTTTCCTCATGGAATGAGGAGGAGGAAGATTTCCAATGGCCTCAAATTTCAAAGGATCCACCTGAATACCTTTGTTAGAAACTATGAACCAGATTTGCCTACTTGACTTGACACATAAAACACACTTATGGGGATTCAAGCATATTTTTTAATGCCTGCATCGTTCATATATTAAGTGCAAATGATCTTGATGATCGACCCTCTTACAAGAATGCACAGGAATATCATCTAGGTAGGGTTCAACAATAGACTTTATGTCATGGAAGACAAAATTCATTACCCACTGAAAGGTATCCTGTCAAAACCCCGAAATTTCAAAAAAATTTAAACTTTTAAATAATAGCATAATTACATGTTAATACATTCGTTAAATACTAATTAGTAATTGCTACTAATTTTGTAACTGTATGATCTTTGCTTTGTTTTGGATACTANCGAAATTTCAAAAAAAATTAAACTTTTAAATAATAGCATAATTACATGTTAATACATTCGTTAAATACTAATTAGTAATTGCTACTAATTTTGTAACTGTATGATCTTTGCTTTGTTTTGGATACTAGATGAGTTTCTATTCAGTTTTCTGAATGTTCTCTGTTTGCAACAGTAAAGGGATTTGCTACGATAAACTGGGCTTACTTAGCTGCAAAGCTAACGCACAAAGTTTTTCCTTTCTCTTACAGATCTTCAGGTAAAGTTTTGGGATTGCTCCTAATAGATCATTCTAGCCACTAAATAAATCATATGCTGTTACCAAGTTCATTCAGTAGAGAACTATATAAATGTATCGCATGTTAACCAGATTATTCAGCCTCTTACAGGTATAGTCTCCCTTATTTTACTTTTGATAAAATAGCAAAATTGATGAGAAAGGGTTAAAAGACACTAAAGAAAAGATCGTAATTTTCAGTTATATCTATGATCCTTCCAGTTGAATAAACATTCAGAAGTAAAGATGGCAGTTTACATAAATTTCTTTTCCAACTATTGCCTATAATTTCTTGAATTNGAAAAATTGATGAGAAAGGGTTAAAAGACACTAAAGAAAAGATCGTCATTTTCAGTTATATCTATGATCCTTCCAGTTGAATAAACATTCATAAGTAAAGATGGCAGTTTACATAAATTTCTTTCCCAACTATTGCCTATAATTTCTTGAATTACAAGCGCTAGGTAAAAGCTGCAAAAGTAAAGTTCATTAACGAATTTAAAGACTGAAAAGAGGTTCTTACAGTTTTTAATGTCGCCCTTATTGAATGGTTAATATCACCAGCTCAATTCATGTAAATAAACAGAGATCTTTGAATAATTAAGGTCATAGACATTTATAATAATATAAGTCATGATAAATGATCTACTTCTCATGTTGTACATGGTCGCTCTTTGAGAAAATAACTCCTGATAATACCACTTGACATGTAAAAGTATGGGTTAGACTCCTTGTTAACATTATTATATTAAGGTAATTGGTCGCAAGGTATATACAGCATAATTTATACGACCATAACACTACACTTAAATTTCATTAGTCTTGTAATATAAGTTCATTGATTTTATTATAATCAAATGAACTAACCTCAAGTGAGGNTATAAGTTCTCTGATTTTATTATAATCAAATGAACTAACCTCAAGTGAGGTCTCAAATATAACTTCTACATCTCAAATATTATACTAGGTTTATCACATAACAAGAGTCGANATACTAGGTTTATCACATAACAAGAGTTGACTTTTAGATCAAGGTTGCAAAGCAAGGTTTCATGGTTTAAGGGCTTAACACCATAATGCATATAATTCAAGGTTTAAATACCATAGAAGGATGTTTAACATGTTACACCTCGAACTAGGTTTAACATATATAGAATATAATTTAAATCATATTACAATGTGATTGTTTGTTTATATAAATGATATCTAACATTATGATGTTTGTCATAATGCAGGTCAAGGTCGAAGGTGAACCTAAGGAACCTTCCCACCATAATTTCGTTGGCCTTGGCAATGATATGAGACATTAGATATCGACCCACTCATTAGCAATAATTTAAGGGTTGACGTGGCTGCCTCCTCACCATGCATTGGGTGAATATAAGTTGACTTGCCTCCAAAATCACTTCAGTCCTCCTCTCGCCTGCGGGCTTTGAGCTCTGCTCGGCCAAAACCTAGTGGTTCTTGCTGGTTGATTTTTGTTATGAGACGGTCCGGTTATCGCTCTTCTCCGTAGTGCTCCTTCGTGGTGATGTGTTGTGTTGCACCTTCGTGGGCTGTGTTGTGTCAATCCTTCGTTGTGCTCTGTCGTGCTACTCCATCGATGTGCTGTTTGATTGTTCTTTCGTGGCTGTGCAGTAGTTCATGTCTTGAAGGTGTACAGCATTGTTAACGCTGGTGGTTAGTATTCGCGTCTCCTTTGGGAAAAAGTGATTAGGTTCCACTCGGTCCATTTCTTCCGGCAAAGAAGGGTTTCAATACCCTACTTCTTGACTGCTTGCTGCTCGATCCTTCGCAGGTAAAGACTGTAAATATAATACTGTTTATCATTTAAGATTAATTTGATTTTAATTCTGATTGGGTTTTTAACCTACGACTGCCCTTTTGCTGGCAGGTTTGCTCTTTAAAGTCAACTGTCTTACGATGGCAGGTTTGCCCTTCATAGTCGCAGCTGAAAACAAAAAGGGTTACGGCTCAACGCTTCCCGGTAAGCCTGGTTCTCGATGCACGTCTCCTTGCTGTTATGTTGACAGGGTGTACTTAACGGTTTCTGGGTTTCTCTGCAATTACGCTAGCTGTAGATTACCTCAATGTTTCACTAGGGTATATCCCGGTGATAAAAGATTATACGGCTCCTGGCCGAGGCTATATTTACTAGTTTAACTGTAATTTAGAGTGGCGAGGGTTAGAAGGTATAAAACTTTGGTTTCGGGTTAAACCCTAACTTTTTAAGAGTTTTTCCGGCTACGGCCGTGGATGTAAACTGGTTATTTACTGCAGGTTTTGGTTTTTGAAACAAGATTTACAGGCTTAAAGCCTTTGCGTTATTTAAAAAAAATAAATAGTTTTATACAGACTGCGAGCCTTGCTTTTACAGTTATTTGTGTTTGTTCTTACAGGCCATCGGCCTTGCATTTGCAGTTAAGGGTT
>LPNX011233574.1:9619-21929 GCA_001517045.1 Pseudotsuga menziesii
CGGAAGCTCCCAGGGTCAGAGACACCATGATGGAAGAAAGAGATTCAGAGAGCAGTAGATCTACCTTGAAGGATGAAGACCACCATGGGTACGAGATATAACTTAAGATAAAGAAAAGAATGGCGAGACTTCCAAACCAAATTAAGAGGCCTCGGACACACTCTAGTTGTGTAACATAGTTAGGTGAAATCATTAATGCTAACCTTTCCAGCTATGAAAGAAGCTATGATTAATGAGTATCTTCCATATGGATCTACAATAACAAGTGTACAAAGCAAGGTTCGTGATTTGACTCAAAAATAATAGACTATGACATGACATACTCTATTGACCATACCTACTAGAAGTATATATCAAGCATAGAACCACCTGTACAGAATGAAGAGGGAAGATGATACTCCACTTCAGGGGGAGTGACTATGGAAGATATCTAAGTTTGACATGGTATGACATGATGGACAACTTCCTAATGGATCGAGACTTTACCAAGAGTAAAGTGGGTTCCAGCCTTCAAGGTTGAATACAGAATACTAGGATATGTTGATGACCTCACAAGATGAACTCATGGAAGATGCTATGATGAAAGAACAATAGAATGATGTATGGGACATAGTTCCCAAACCAGAAGGAAAGAGTATAAGATCCTCCAAATGGATCTATAAGATAAAGCATGCAGCTGATGGAAGTATCGAGAAGTATAAAGCAATATTTATGGCTAGAGGTTTCTATAAGAAAGAGGGAATTAATTCTGAAGAGACACTTACTCCAGGAAGCAAGGTACACTTCCTTCAGAGCTATCATGGCACTTGCATCCATGATGAAGTGGGACTTACACCAGATGGATGTAAAGATAGCCTTCCTGAATGGTGTGATTGAAGAAGAAGTATACAAAGAACAAACACAAGGATTTGAAGTTGAAGACAGACAAACTCATGTATGCAAGTTGAAGAAGGCCCTGTATGGCTTGAAGCAAGCTCCTCGAGCTTGGTATGGAAGGATATATAGTTTCCTGACAAGCATAGGCTTTACCAAGAGTAAAGCTGATCCTAACCTTTAACTCAAGGTTGTAGAAGATGAACCTGTCAAACTACTATTATATGTAGATGACTTATTCTTGACAGGGAATGAGAAATAGATTATGGAAAGCAAGAAGAAACTTGTAGAAGAATTTGAGATGAAAAACCTTGGGTTAATGCATTATTTCCTAGGTCTGGAAGTATGGCAAAGTTTAGAAGAAATCTTTCTCAACCAAGGAAAGTATGCAGTAGAGATATTTAAAAGATTCAATATGTTGGAATGCAAAGCCATGGCCACACCTATGGATTCCAACCTAAAGTTGTTAGCTGATGACTCATCAAAGTTAGTGGATGTGACTCAATACAGATAGATCATTGGGTCATTAATGTACTTAACAAACACCAGACTTGACATTTGTTTTGCTATGAACACTCTGAGTCAATATCTAGTTCAACCTAGATGGGTTCACCTGGTAGCTACAAAACATGTGATGATATATCTAAAAGGGACTATAGACTTTGGTCTATACTATGATGGTAGCCATGAATACAGATTATATGGCTATACAGATGCAGATTGGGATGGAAGTATTTCAGATAGGAAAAGCACATCAGGTGGATGTTATAGTCTGGGATCTGCTATGATTTCATGGTTTAGCAGGAAACAGTCCATCGTTGCTCTTAGCACAGTCGAAGCAGAATATATAGCAGCTTGCTCTACTAGTTGTGAATCCATATAGCTTCGAAAGCTAATGTTAGGGTTATTCAACCTAGAGTTGGATACTACCATGATTCTATGTGATAACCAAAGTTGTATAAAGATGACAGAGAACCCAGTGTTCCACAATAGATCAAAGCACATAGAAATCCGGTACTTTTACATTCGAGATATGATGCAGAAGGGAGCTATAAAGCTCCAGTATGTGAGTACTGATGAACGAGTTACTGATATGTTGATGAAGCCTCTGTTTTGGGTAAAGTTTGAATACTTTCGTGACAAGCTTGGTGTTGTTCAGAAAGACCTTCCTCAAAAGGGGGAGCAGTGATGTAGCAGTGGGATTGTATCATCCCTGGGAACTTTCCCTAAAGTGATCCGGTGACCTCAGTCCTTGAGAATGAAGAGGGTTTGTATCATCCCAGGACATCTATCCATAATGGATCCGATGACCTCGGTCCTCGAGAATGAAGAGGGATTGCATCATCCATGAACTTCGGTCCCCGTGAATGTGAAGGGATTGCATCATCCTTGAACTTCTGTTCAAAATGTATCTAGAGAATTCAGTCCCCGTGAATGTGAAGGGATTGCATAATCCTTGAAATTCTGTTCAAAATGTATATGGAGACTTCAGTCCCTGTGAATGTGGTAGGATTGCATCATCCTTGGACATAGTCCTAAAGTGATAGGGACTAATTCTCCCGTAATCAATACAGTGACTTCAGTTGTCGAGAATGTGGTAGGATTGCATCATCCTTGGACATAGCCCTAAAGTGATAGGGACTAATTCTCCCATAATCAATCCAGTGACTTCAGTTGTCGAGAATGTGGTAGGATTGCATCATCCTTGGACTTAGTAATAAAGTGATAGGGACTGATTCTCTCGTAATCAATCCGGTGACTTCAGTTGTCAAGAATGTGGTAGGATTGCATCATCCTTGGACTTAGTCCTAAAGTGATAGGGACTGATTATCCCGTAATCAATCCAGTGACTTCGATTGTCGAGAATGTGGTGGGATTGCATCATCCTTGGACTTTAAGTCCAAAAGTGATCCAAAGATTTTTTTTTGTCTTTGAGCTGTGGATTGCAGGTTGTTGCTGATGATGATGATGTTATTGATCAAAAGATCAGAATATGATGATGATGATGTTGCTGATCGAAATATCAGAATATGATGATGATGATGTTTCTGATCGAAAGATCAGAATATGATGATGATGATGTTGTTGATCAAAATGTCAAAGTGCTGAAGATGTTGTTGCTGATCCAAAAGTCAAAGTGCTGAAGATGTTGTTGCTGATCGAAAGGACAAAGTGCTGAAGATGTTGTTGCTGATCAAAAGGTCAAAGTACTGAAGATGTTTCTGACCGAAAGGTCAAAGTGCTGAAGATGTTGTTGCTGATCAAAAGGTCAAAGTGCTAAAGATGTTGTTGCTGATCGAAAGGTCAAAGTGTTGTTGATGATGTTATTAATCAAAGAAGTCAAAGTGTTGTTGTTGCTAAAGACTAAAGATTGAAGATGAAGGCTACATGATGTTGAAGAGATTCCAATGATTTATAGATGTGTTACCCTGATGATGTTGATGATGTCCTCTATCTCTCTCATACTATTGTTATTGTTGATGTTGTTGTAGAATACCCTTCTTGTTAAGGGGGAGTATTGAAATATTCTAACTTCAAAGAATATTCTATATGTACTTTTTGTGGTCCCTGATGGTCCTACTGGGAGAACAAATTATATTTATTTATACTCCGATGCTTCTAATAGGAATAACTAATAAGAGTCATGAGGTATTCCCCTTAAATTGTAAATGTGGGTCATTAGCACCCCAGTTGTGGTTACTTGAGCCTACATGTTTAACTCGATCCTACATGATTAACTCGAGCCTACATGTCGAAATTAATTATTAAAGTGAACGGATGAATATAAATAGACGTGTGGCGCTCCTCATTTGGAACACACACACTCACTTGTGTAGCACATGAGAGAGAGAGAGAGTTGTGGTTGGAGAAGAAGGAGGATCAGTATTTTGGGTTTTACCTTTTATCTTTTGGGGGCATCTATATTGAGGAAGCTTTTGCTGGGTTTTTCCCTTTAGGGTTTTCCTAGGATAAATCTTTGTGTTCTTTTTGTATGGTTGTGCTTGTTTATCTTTCAGTGATCTTTTGGATTATGGTTATGCTGTTATGATGATAAATGTTTTAAGATCTGATATAACCATTAAAAATTCAATAGGGAGACCATTCAAGGTGGTCATACAATATCTGCATTTTCCACTTCTTCATCTACTGCTTCAAGTTGTTCCTTGATCTGAGAAACTCTAGTGAAGTAAGATTGGATGGTCTCTGCATTCTGAATCTTCACATTCTTCAGTTGGTTTCTCATAGTCATCTTCCGGTTTATATTCTTCCCTTCAAACAATTTGGTTAGGGCATCAAACATAGCTTTAGGTGTCTTTAGGGAGGACATTTGTGGTATGAGGTGATCCTTGATTGAATCAGCAATAATCCTCTTTTCCATAACCAACTTCTTCTTGTGTAAGGCATTATCCTCATCTCCCTCTTGAACTAGAACCTCCTCACTGATATAGGAGTCCAACTCATTTTCTTCCAGGAACAGGGAGATCCTATACTTCCAGGCTCGGAAGTTATTAGCTCCCTCAATCTTTTCATCAAGCTTGGTATGATGAGACATATTAACTGAGAACCTCAAATGCAAATACAAAATATTTAGATCTTACCAGGTCAAGATGTCGGATCTAGATTTGGAGCTGAAATCATACAGTGCTGGTTCAGGAGCAAATTAGGGTTTTGCTTTTCTAGAGTTTTGTCCAACCAAATGCTTTGAATTTGATCCATAACTTCAATTTTGAGGAGGAGATAAATCTAGGCCTGGGCTCATTGAAAAATTCCATTTCTGTGGGAAGCCCTAATTTCTGGCGGAAGTGTCGGGTCCAAAACTAAAAAGCCTCAGAATTGGATTCTGCTTCGACAGAAAGATGTGCCCTAGAGAGGAGAGTTATTCCAACCTTATTTTGCTGAAAATCTATGGAGAGAGATCCAAAAAGTAGGAATCCCTAATTCCCGCAACTGCACAGTGTCTTCTTCTCAAGTTAGCTCTGATACCATGTTATATTTTTAAAATTAAGCTAGCATAACGTTAGGATATTTAACTGAGAGAACAACAAGCATAGCAATCAAACACAAGAGACAATGAACACAGTGGTTTTCCTTGGGGAAACCATAAATGGAGAAAACCCTGCAACTTCCTCAGATATATAATCAGCACCAAAACTAAAGCCCCAAAACAGTAAGATGATCTCCCGACAGCAGTAACCTCTTTCTTCCTTGTCCCGGTGTCTTTCTCTTTCTCAGCTATGTGCTACAACTGAGTGTGATTGAGTGTGTGATAAATAGAGAGGATAGCTCTCTATTTATACTAATTCCTGACTTGACTAAACCTAACTAGGGCCAAATTCACTAGGTGAGTCTAATAACCCTAGTGCCCCGGAACTACGGGGACTTTAACCCTTAGACAATATGAGGGTTACCCACCTTGACTTGACATGACTTGTTTACATTATAGAAAATCTCGATAGGAACATTAAGGCATGAAATGACTCAAGTACATTACAATACATCCTGGAATAAACATCGAGTTACAATACATAAGAAATACAAGTGAATACATTCCGAAGTTACAATTACATCAACATGGAGAACAATTGGAAATTATGCAGAAATAAATAATGGAGATAAGTCTCAAAGGACATGAAGTCTAGTGTACTAAATGATCGATGGTTGGGAATACAAAAGACTAATGTCAATAGGATGATCATCGACAAAATATTGGTTTCGTGTAGTCAAAGTGCTTTTGTGACATATGCCAAGAGCATGACTTACATGCGACAAAAGACTATCCATATAATATGAAAAATGACCAAGCTCGTTGGTGTGTTATTTGTGAATCCAAAAGTCACTCGACAACATAATGTCACTTAAATTTGAAGAATCGACAAAATTACCGAGAATTTTACCATACGAATGTTGTCGCACAAAACAACAACAATGCTAATAATAATAACAATGATGACCAAAACGAGAAGAATAATCAGAAGTATGACGGTCGAATATATGAGCGATGGTGTGACAACAATTGACGTGGAGGATTTTGAGGTCGAGGCCGATACTTTGGGAATCGAGAGAACAGACTGTGTTGACATCGAGATGCTAATTTTCCATACAAAGAACGAACCAATCTTAAATTTTGTACAAGTTGTAGTGTCGGTGATCACTCTTTCTAGGATTTCCCCACCATGCTTGAAAATAATAATAATAATAATAATGTTAATGTCTTGTCTAGTTTCCAAAAATGTGATGTTATTCACAATAAGAATTTACAAATTATTAGTCGACAAGGTACTAAAATTGGGCCAGATAACCCTCAAATAAGAAAAATAAGAAATAAAGATGACTATATTAATCCAACTAAACAAAAACAATTGTATAATCAAATGCATCACACATATTTCAAGAATTAGAATCACAAGAAGAAACAGATGAGTCTCAACAAAATGTTTATCAAGAATTAATTATTTGATAAACACTGATAATTATGTTGAAAATTTAATTGACTTAATGTACAATATCAAGAATAAATATGGTGTAGACAAGCAGGCTAAGAGCATATGTAGCCTCAATCAAAAAGATAAAAATGACGCTGACCCTTTAGTCGACCTGGAAATTGAAGGTTACCATGTCCGACAAGTCGTTCTTGACTATGGATCTCAGGTAAATATTATGACCAGGGACACATGGAAACAATTGGGTAAACCACTACTTAATGAATCTGGCATATACTTAAAGTTAGCAGATCAAGGGTTAATTGAACCCATTGGGTTCTGGAAGAATGTCGATATGACTATCAAAGGTATCACCACTAAAGTCGACTTTCAACTAATGAATCCTAATGAAGGATCTAGTTCCTTCCCAGCTTTGGTAGGCTGGCCATGGGGTTGAAAGATGAAGGAATCAATCTCACCAGATAAAGAAAGAATCAAACTCAAAGGGAATGGGCAAGAGTTTATTGTTCCAATTCACCCATCTCAAGGAGAACCATGGACAAAACCTATAGATGAAGATGTCAACATTCGACAATTGTACCAAATTCCGAACAACGAAGACTATACCGAACCTAACATATATGGTGAAATCCACCTAGGAAATCAAGACTCTATTGGTTATAACTCAAATGCTAAATTATACAATTGGGAAATCGAAAAGTACGAATTACAGGAAGGAGGACATTGGACTATTCAATCCATTCCGAAAAAGATGACACGAAAATGTTCTTATGTTTATGTAGTTCCTAATATATTTGAAAGGAAAATTAGAGAGTATCCATCCTTGATACCGGAAAAAAAAGAAGCGTCGATTCAACCAACACTCTGATATGAAGAACGTGAGTCACCTGTACTTCATGTAGAACAAGTTTCCAAAAATATAGGTGAATAAGGCCGAATTCAAAGTTTATTTAAAACATTTACTGGGAAAGCAGCTCAATGGTGGGATACACAATAATCGAGATTACAAACATGGACAACAAATTCAACATACTTTATCGAAATATTTGGAGTGAAAAAGCTGATAACACATTCAAATATACTAGTCTTCACACAAGGATAGGACCTTGAAAAACATAGCTTCTTGTGAAAAAGAATGGAGAAGACTAGGGTATAAAGACGAACGAGTCTAGCCTCACATATTTCTGGCTACATTAGATGATTTACCAAACAAATGGTACAATTTGGAAGAAGGAAGAGGTGAAACATTCTCATGGAATGACAATGAACAATTGTTCGAAGCTTCAAAACATATAAAAAATTCTTACAGCCGACTGACAACAAGTCGACAGAAAATCGACATAACTGACCGAATGCCACATGTCATAATATTGGATCAACCAAAATATTGCATTCCATAAGGCTTCAAATTGAGACAAAAAGTACAATTGGGAAAATATTCCAATGGAAAACCGACTGCCCAGAAACCTCAAAACTAGGTAAAAAAATACTAAAAGTCGAAACGACAAAAAAAGAAGATCATGAATGATTTACAACAGAATATTTCCTAGCGGCATTCTCACAATTTAAAGAAGGAAGTTGACAAATTAATGAAAGCAAGGTGCTGGAATGGATGGACACAAAGATTAAAATAAAAGAGGTCGACATTTCTAACGACGATAGACCCAAACTTGCAAAAATTATCTACTATTGGAATGAAGAGAAAACAATAGAAATTGTCAACTTGCTAAAATAATTTCAATACATTTTCGCTTGGGATTATAAATAACTTAAAGGATTAGTTTAAGAAATGAGAGAAATGAAGATCGTCATAAAAACCGAAGCAAAACCTATAAAGAAAATACCATATAAACTCACACATACATATAAGGAAATAGTGAAGAAATAAATTGACAATATGTTAGCAGCCAGAATCATCTATCCTATTGACCAATCGAAATGGGCAAGCCCAATGGTTGTGCAACCAAAGAAACATGACCTGAAATGACTAAGAATTTGTGTAGACTTCCGAGACCCCAACAAAGTCACTCTTACAGACCCATTTCTTACTCCTTTCACTGATGAAATTCTTAGTGTTTCTCATTTATTGATGGTTTCTCAGGTTATAATCAAGTACATATCGCCAAATAAGACCAAAAGAAAGCAATGTTTGTATGTGAATTTGGTTCATTCACCTACAAAGTTATGCCATTTGGTTTGAAAAATGCACCAGCTGTGTTTTCACGAACAGTGGTGAAAGCATTTCAAGAACATATCTATAAAACAATGGCTATGTATTTTGACAATTGGGCAATTTACTCAATGTTAAAAAATGACTGCAAATGCCTAAGATTGATGTTAGAAAGATGTCGACAAATTCAGTTATCCCTTAATATGAAAAGTGTATTTTAGTAACTCCTATTGGAATTCTACTAGGACATGACGTATGTAAAGAAGGTATTAAGGCCGACTTTGCAAAAATTAAGATTATTCTCGACTTAAAACCACCATTCAATCCGAAGCAAGTAAGAATCTTATTAGGACACACAGGGTATTATAGAAATTTTTTTTTTCGAAAGAAAAAAGCTGATTTTTATTAATCAAAAGTCACATACTAGATATAGTATGTGTTTTGTTCCTGCTATATGCAGATTTACAAAATGTTCTTACATATGTTCCGATGTAGATGTTCCTCCCTTCCGAGATCTGAAAAGACCAGACTAGTCTTAATAGACTGATTGTCTTCATGGCTGAAAAAAATGCCCATGTAGGCCAACTTCATGAACAATAATGTTCCTTCCTCCGAGCTGAAAAATAGACTAGTAAAAAATAGAATTGTTTTCGTCTTGTGCATGAAGTCTGCTACTGGTGCTTATCACTGTAAAAAATATATACTTCGAATTGAAATTTTTTTAGTGTGACTAGTTTATAAAAGGCCTGTGCAGATATTTCGTGGCCTCTGAGTCCTTTATTTCCAAAATTTTCCATTCACCCCATTGCAATGTTAGTCCTGTCTTTGAGAGCTTGTCTACATCCACATTTTTCTCCCTGTAAACATGATTGAAAGATATTGTTTCAAAGAAAGAGAGAGATCGGGTTGTCTCTTCATATAATGCATCTAGAGTAGCAATTCTACATTTCTATGTCTTGTTTAGCCAATTTATAACCACCATTGAATCACCAAAATCTTGTAGTTGTCTACAGTTTCTTTCAATTGCAAAACAAAGGAGAAGTTTCAACGTCATGAGCTCTGCATAGGTATTGGTTCCAGCTCCCATCCCCAAGGATATTTGGAAATAGTTGTTTTGATTTAGAAATAAGCATGCACCTCCTCCACATGTCAAGTTTTGGGAGGCACCATCAAAAAATTCCCAAGGGGTGTTTCTGTTCAATTGTTTAGGGACAACGATTCTTGGGGGGGGGGATGTTCTTTGCTTGGGGAAAGTATGAGATTATATCCAAGCCCTTTCTTGCTACCTCTTTAGGTGAGCTGGCTTTTTCAAGAAATATGACCTTGTTTCTGGCCAACCATAGCCCCCAAATGTGGATAAGTGGGAGGGATTTTATCTGAGTTGTTTGGGGGGATGATGACCAATCCTTCTAGGCCTCTTCAACTATGCTTCCTTTCCAAATGAAATTTGAATATGTGAAAGACTTGGAGTGCTCCCAAACCTATTTGGAAAAGGCACAGTGAAGGAAGAGATGATTTGAGTTTTCCTCAGCATCTTTGCAAAGGATGCACCATCCTGGGCCTGCTATCTATCTTTTCTGAAGATGCTCCCATGTTGGGATTTTTTTTGAAAGGACACACCATGTAAATATTTTTTCCTTTAGGGGAAATTTTATCTTCCAAATCCCTTTCTGCCACCGATTTTGACTCTGTTGGAAGAGTTGAGAATAGAGTTGTTGATAGCCACTCTTTGGGGTGTATTTTCTGAGTTGAGCTTTCTCCCAAATCAACTCATCTTCTCTGTTAGTAATCCGGATGTGAGAAGATTTCAATGCTAGAGTGTACTGATCCCAAAGGTTTACCCATTGTTATGGAAGCTCCATATCTTGGATCTTCCTCCTGTCTTGATGCTAGATGTTGGTTGAAGTAAGGTCTGCAATTTGATTTAAGTGGTACCACCCATTTTGATGAATAAATTGAATTAAAGGTTGGGGGATAATGTGATTTTGAGTGCTGCATAGCTAGGGGTATGCCCCAATTCTGAATTTTGTATCATCCCCTACCTTCCAGACTAGTCCTTCTGATATAAGTGAGAAATATTTGCATAAGGATTTCCAGATAATGGATCCATTTGGAGGTTTCTTGGATCCCATATCCCTGATCCAATCTAAAATTGGGGTTGGGGAGATGTATTTGTGGATAATGAATTATGTCCATAGAATCTGGGTTGAAATGAGTATCCATCCTAGTTTTGATGCCAAAGCTTTTACAAAGAGAGAAGTGCTCTTTATGCCCCAGCCTCCCAATTCTTTTGGTATTGCAATTTGATCCCATTTTACCCAAGGAAGAAAATTTTGATCTTTTTTCCCAGACCATAGAAAAGTTGAGAAGATTCCTCTGGATTTGTTCAAGATTGATTTAGGAATCCATGCCAGTGCCATCCAGTAGACTAGGATTGCTTCCAAAACTGATTTGATCAAAACTAGTCTGCCTTCTCTTGAGAGCCATCTATTGCACCAGTTATTTATTCTGACTTCCAGTTTGGCAAGCAGCCAGTTCCAGTCCTCTTTTTTGTAGCAGTTTGGTTTAAGTCTGAATCCCATATATTTTATTCCATCATCTAGGGATAGCTATTGATAAGGGTGTTAACACCTGTAATTTACAAAAAAGATGCAAGACCAATGGGAGGTGAGATTTTGTTGATTAAATACTTTGGGCTAAGGATATAGTACAAAGGGGGCTTGATAATCTAAAGAGAAGCCGAGTCGGAAAAGATCCTGAACCATGGTCAAAAGGAGAAGCAAATCAATGGTTTATACCCTTTCCGCCATCCAGAACATACGAGCAAGATAGGGGAATTTCGGGCCTCTAACAGCCTGCACACATCAAAGGTTTTAACATTGCTCAGAGCTGATCCACGGCCCATGTCAAATTCGCTGGCTGAAAGTGCAAGGTGGATAAGGAAATGAAGAGCCAGTGGAATCGCATATAATCCTCCTGATCCTACGGATGAGGGTTGAAGACAGCATTGATCGACGGGCGTGTTGGTTCCCGGAAAGGTAACGTGCACGCGCGATAACCTTTAGACCACCCAGTGGAAATGGATACGTGCCGCTCGATCCGACGGTTGGAGATCGCAGGATGGTGGATCGACGACGGAAAATGATTCCGGAATGGAGACTTGCGCACCCGATAAACCCCCAGCACCCGGTGGAATATGGTACGTGACGCAAGATCGGATGGTTGTTGAACGCCTGGCATCCCATCGACGGCCTAGAAGAATTCCGGAGGAAGAACTAGTGCAGAGGATAATTCCGGATTACCCGGCGGAATCTGGTACGCGACACTTGATCTGATGGTGTAGTAGTGACAGAGGATCACATCAACGGGCGAGGGTGATTCCGCTGAGCAAAGTTGCTCGGCGGATTAAGATGGAAGAGCCCAGCGGAATCGGTAGACGAAGCACGATCCGACGGCCCACCCGCGAAGGCAAAACAGATCGACGACTGCAGATGACTCCGGGGCCCAAAGTTGCATGACGGTTAAAGTGAGGAGGCTCGGTGGAAAAGGGACATGTGGCATGTGACCCAAGGGCCAGGAATTCACACAGAAGAGATCAACGGTCAGAAATGAACCCGGAAAAGAAAGATGCGCAAGGGTTAGAGACAAGTAGTGGTTGCGGAAATAAATGCCTCCCACGTGTCAAATCAGGGTGGTCCTATAAAGGCAAAATTGACATCTTCTATGATTATTTTATTTCTCGGGACCCGGCGAAAAGGACCTATCGATTTGGGCGCTTCCAGTTGTCAAGTACCAAGGCGCATTCCGAGCACACGCCTTCACAGTG
>LPNX011233574.1:40697-68622 GCA_001517045.1 Pseudotsuga menziesii
TTTAAAATTAATGGTATTTATAGGTTAAAATTTACATAGCAATTTGAGTGATAGGCGAGAGACGTGTTCGGGCGTCATTAAGCGTAGGAGCTGTCATTACTCATCCGCATTACATCTCGGGACTCATGCGGTTCTTCCACGTACCGTCATGTTGAGGCCTGGAAAGTCACAGGCAACAACAGCAAGGGATTCTCCCCAGTCAACGTTCCCAACTAGCCCGTGACTATTTGGTGTAGGGAATCCATTCGGTTTGCGGTCTGGCTACCATAGGTCAAGTAACAAAAATAAAAGGTTTTACCGGTTGCATCCCGGTCCATCGTGTATATTTTTGTATTTTTTGACTTTAAGTATGGTATGCAAGTGCCTATCTAAAATGCAGATTGATTGAGCATGCAAGGATTGGTCACAATGTGATGTGCAGGTTCTTACCTCTCGTCTTATACTCTCATGCATCTAAATCACAACAAGAAAATTAATCTAACTACCTAACCTATCCCTAGGGAGCAAGATTGTCACTTATTTATGAGTAATGTATTTCATGCATGCATTATGAAAAATCACAGATAGCTGATACTTCATTCAAAACACATGAACATTTTAAAGATATTTAAACAACCAGATAGCCAATTGCTTATGAACAACATTCATTACTCATAGTGGAAATTTTCATAAAATAAACCAGAGATCATTCATACGAGAAATTAGGTTCAAAGAGTTAGAACGATCTCAAAGTTAATGGACAAAACGATGAAAAAGAAATAGTTCCTATTCAACAAATCCATAGCATAAAATTTTAACATTCCACCAAGATTTCTCCTCGTCAGCGACCAAGGAGACATAACGTTAGGAGGTTAGCGCAGTACGCAGCCGTAATGGCAGAATACGGAAAGACTACGGACTCTGCAGTGAATAAAAACATAATGGTGAAACCCAACAAAACATCAACGGGTGGAGGGGCTACAAAGCGGATACTTAGTTTACTCGGGAGCCGCAATGGCGAAAGGCAATCAGATTGCCACCCTATTGAGGCCTGAGAATTCGCAGGCAACAACAGTAAGGGATTCTCCCCAGTCAACGTTCCCATCTATCCCATGACTGTTTGGTATAGGGAATCTGTCTGGTTTGTGGTTCGGCTACCATAGGTCAAGTACAAAACAAAGGGCTTTACCGGTTATGGCCCGATCCACCGAGTTTTTGTATTTTGACTTAAATTATGAAATGCACGTGCCTAATTAACAATGCAGGGTGATAAAGATGCAAAGAGAATTCACAATGTGATGCGCGGGTTCTTACCTCTCATCTTAGAACTCACAAGAATATAAATCATACAAACAGTAATAAAATAAAACTAACTAAACTATATCTAGAGAGCTGGATTAATTCATGAGTAATGCAATACTGTTCAGGTGTTATGGAAAATCACAGATAGCTGTTCTTATAACCAAACATATAAACAGAAGTAAAATTATACATGACAAGATAGCTCATTAACAATTAAAACATCCCATTACTCATAGTGGAAGAACACCATAAAGATACTGAAGAATATTCAGACAAGAACATAGGTTCAATAAATTAGAACACTCTTACAGCTAATGAGACACAGCTGAAAACGAAATAGTTCACATTCAACATTGCTCATTTAAGCGCATTGATCCATTCCACATAACACTTTCTCCAATAGGTAAAATTTTCACTTTCTGGTTTGTAAAATGAAATAGTTCCTCTTACAAGCAAAAGGTTTACAAGTTTGCCAGGGAAAAATCCCCTGCAACTTCTCACTTTCAAATATTTAAACAAACAATAGAACGCTTGGGTTTCCCCAAATGGGCAACTTTTCGGTTATTCAGACGTTTCGTATCCCTCTTTTCATCTTTTCTGTGCATGCTCATGATTGACCAGGTAACTGACGGACCTTCCAGAGCTGCGTTTTTGTTGCTACTGCTTTTGTCTTCTATTCCACTTGTCCTCCTTGCGATCCTGCTGGTTTCGGCTATACCTCCACCAAACGGTCCGTCTCCCTTAGCGCTGCAGTAGTTTGACCAACCTTCGGAAACCACCTGCAATCAAATGACGAGCATCATTCATTAGAATCACATTCAAACCATATCAACTAAAATGGCAAAGTATTAAGAAGGCCATGTACTACGTTACTATCACAAGGCTTAACAAACGTTGGCACCACTACTTCGTCTACCCACGGGTTCGCAAGAAACCGCCAGTGACAAGAACAGAGAACTCATCGGACGCTCAGGGCGCTGGAATCGAAAGCTAAAAGCTCTGCCCCAGCCACAACGGCAGAAGAGAAAAGGTTAAGGACACGTGACCCACGGGTGGGAAAACTCTCAATCGGAAGTCGGAAGACATTTACATCGGAAGCTGAATGACTTTCCCAGCCACAATGATGGAAGAGACAAGGGATAAAGTCACGCGCAACTAAAAGACTGATAAGCATCGGCAGTCAGAGTGCTTTGTACTTCGGGCGCCTAGCCTATTTGGGAACCGCAATGGCAGAAGAAAACAAATTATAGCCATGCGATGCACATCGGAGATCGGATCCCTTTACACTTCGGAGGCGTAGCCGCTTTGGGAGCCGCAACGATGGAAGAGGACACGGCTACAGCTTTCGATTAAACAAAAAATTACGCCCGATCAATAGAAAAATTAAGTGTTCAGAGAGTTTTAAAATTCAACAATGGTCAAATACATTCTACCTCCAAAACAATGGCCCATCAAAGAACAATTAGCAAAACTAAACTCAAGTTTGCGACCCGCGGAAAAGTTCAAACCCAACTTCCGGAGACAGACTGCAAGTAAATCGTTAAAATTATCCAAAATTAAAACATGACCAAAAATCCACGGATAAAAACGTATTGAAGCAACATCCAATCATGAGGAGGGGACCAAAAATTTTAAGAAATTTGGGGAGAACGGTTGCGGCTGCAACAATTGGCGATTACCTAGTGAACCTAGATCTTTGGGCGATTATTCTTTGAGTGACAGACTGTTTAACAACAAATACATCTATCGAATTCTTCCAGCTATATGGATTTCTCAACTGATGGAAATGTGTACCTTTAATCATTGATGATGGTCCAATTGGGGAGAGTGGAAACCAATATTTTCAAGTCCAGATAACTCTGTCGAGGCCAGAGGATGAGTTTCATTATTACTTTTGTCTTCAGGTAGCTGATAGCTTGGACACCACAGGATTGTAGCATATGGTAAACAGAAATATTCGTTTGTTCCTCATTCCCATGCCACTTTAGCACTTTTTGTGATTTTGGACTTTTGTCCCTTTTCATATGAGTCCTCGTGCATGCCTTTCTTTCTGAATTTTAATTCAGGCTCCTCTATCCCATAGTGTCCTTTTGTGTGAGCGGTGTACTTCATGTTTCAGCTCACGGACGGAGAGGAACTTTCGGAAATTTAGTACTTATGATTCAGCATTTGCTTTGATGTATGATGCTTTCATAGGAGTTTTTTACTCTTATTTGCCTTTTGGCATTCGTTTCTTGGCATGGGATCATTTATATTTAATATATATTCACCTTGCTCCTTTCCATGGGTCCTCTGTTGTCACCCCTTAGAACATTTTAAGTGTGACGTGGATGGAGCCTCAACATAGTATTCTAGACTCTTTGAATCCAGTTTATTTCACAGGGGTTAAGCAGGACTTCAATGCACATACAACTATTCGAGAAAACTACTAAACTGGAAGAAGTTATTTTAGACAAACAACAACACACAGTCTGACACCAAAAATGTATATCATTCCCAAACATTTTGATGTTCCCCATGCAACCGCAGGTTCATTCCCTTTATTGAAATCAAGAAAAATCAAACTAAAACAAACTAAAAAACATGACTCAAAAGACAGCCAAACAGATTATTTATATACAAGACAGAAGAACTCAAAGAAACTCAGGAAAATAAGGCTTGAGAACTAAACCATTCACTGGTAAGTTCTCTTCCCACCCCTGTAGATCTTGCAACTTATAAGTATAAGGGCCAAGCTTTACCACAATCTGAAAAGGGCCTACCCACAACTACTGGAATTCAGTATGCTTTCCTTTCTCATCATGGGGGTGATCCCATTTGAGGATTAAGTCTCCCACTTCAAAGTCTTTTGTTCCAGCTTTATGTTTGTCGAACCATCTCTTTAATAACTCCTGCTGTTGCTTAAAGTGTTCTCTGGATTTAGATCTATCCTCTTCTGCTTTTAGAAGATTGCATATCCTCATCTGTAAAACTTCATTCTTCGACCCCCTAGACTCTTGAGCTATTATGGAAGAGGGTAGCATGATGTTGGGGGGAAGAATGGATTCTTTACCATACACAAGGGTATATGGTGACACACCTATCACAGACTTGGGGGTGACTCTATCTGCCCAAAGGGCATTTGGTAGTGCTGAGTGCCAGCTCCTCTAGTTTTCTATCACAGTCTTCTTTAAAATCCTAATCAGATTTTTGTTAGTGGATTCAGCCAGGCCATTTCCTTGTGGATAGTAATTAGCAGAATAAGGAAATTTTATCCCTTTATCGTGAGCAAAAGAAGTTAATTTAATTGATGAAAAGTACGTAGCATTATCAAAAACTAATGAAACTGGAACTCCAAACCTGGTCATGATGTGGTCCTGCAGAAATCTGATGACCTCGTCTTGATTTATTTTGCGCAGCGAGACTGCTTCGACCCAGCGAGTGAAATAATCTGTCGCGGTCAGAATGTACTTGTGTTGTAGGGAGGAATTTGGTTTTATTTCTCCATTGATATCCAACCGCCATTGCTCTAATGGTTCCGTAATCATCACAGGCTTTAGGGGTGCTGCTGCTTTAGGTTGTCTCCCACTACACCTTTGGAAAACATCACACTTCCTGACATGTGCGTGTGCATCTTTGAAGAGCGTAGGACAATAGTAACCGGATCTGAGGATTTTGTGGTCTGTAGTATCCCCTGAATAATGTCCCCCAGCAGGACCGTCATGCAATTCTGACATCACTTTCTTCACATCTTCTTTCTCTAAGCATCTGAGAAGAACTCCGTCATAATTTTTTCTGAATAATTCTCCTTCAACAATTTGATAGGAAGCTGATTTAAGATGCAGCACTCTTATTTTCTTAGAATTCCAATGTTCTGGCAACAACCCTGCCTGTAGGTAATGTACGAGGTCTCTATACCAAGACTCGAGGGCTGTGAACAAAGGACATACCTCCATTACATGTAATTCGGCTTCATCCTCCCAGGCGTGTTCTTCATTTTTTTCGTTTTCCGTCATCAGTTTGCACAACCCTTGTCCTTTAACTATAGAGGCTGGCTTGAATTCAAGGTCATACTCTTGAAGAGATGTTACCTAGTTGCCCCTTCTTTCTCCTAACTCCTTATGTACAAGAAGAGACCTTACAGCTGGGTAGGGGACGATCACCTTGGTTCTATTTTTTAAAATATAAGGCCTGAATTGCTTCACTGCTTTGAATACTGCGTAAGCTTGTTTATCAATAGCTAGGTAATTCAATTCGGCCCCCTGTAGACCAGTATTCATAAAGGATATTGGGAATTCATCCACCCCATCTTCCTTTTGGGTGAGCATAGCTGCTAGTGAATCATCGGATGCAAAGGTATACAAGATAAAATATTTGTCCAAATCTGGGCTTTTCAGGGAGGGTGCGTGTGCAACAACAGTTTTGATTTTGTTGAATGTGCTCTTCTCAATTTCAGTCCACTTGAATTGTGCATTTTGCTTTACCATCTGCTGGAGCGGCTTGACAATCTGAGCAAAATCAGGCACAAATCTTTGCACGAAGTTTATCGTTCCCATAAATTATTTCATCCCCTTTTTATTATGGGGCAAGGGGATTTGTTCAACAGCCTTAATTCTTTCTGGATCTATAGAGATTCCTTTCTTCGAAACTATGTGACCCAGCAACTTGCCCTCTGTGACAGTGAACACACACTTCTTAGGATTAAGTGAGATGCCATATTTCCGACAGCGTTTGAAAATTTGCTTTAAGTGAAACATGTGCTCTTCTCTTATCTTCGAGAATATTGTAATATCGTTAAGGTATACTACAGCACAACAGCCAATCAATCCATGGAAAGCTATGTCCATAGCCCTCTGAAACGTTGCTCTAGCATTTATAAGCCCAAAGGGCATCCTTCTGTAAGTAAAGGTTCCCCATTTGGTCCTGAACGTGGTCTTCAATCTGTCTTCTTTGGCTACTAATACTTGATTATAGCCAGATAAACCGTATAATAACAAAAACAGTTCAGGATCTGAAACAATTTGTAATAATTGCTCCATGGGTGGAACAGGGTAGTTATCTTTATCTGAAGCACGGTTTAAATTTCTGAAATCCATGCATAATCTGATTTCTCCAGATTTTTTCCTCATTGGTACCAGATTTTATACCCACTCTAAGTGTCTGACCTTAAAAATGATTCTAGCATCCAATAATTTCTTCACTTCACTCTGAATCAGCGGTTCCATTTTTGGATGCATCTTTCTTAAAGGTTGTTGATACGGCTTGATGCCGGCTTTGATGGGGACAACATGCTTGATTATGCTGGTGTCGTATGTTTTCAAATCTTAATATGTCTACGAGAAAACATCTTTATATTGTTTAAACAGACTGACGAACTTATCTCTTTCTACTGGTGAACAACATTTGCCCAGATTCACAAATTTAGGATTTGCCTCGGTCCCTAAATTTATTAGCTCAAACTATAGCGATGAGCTGTGAGTCCTCACGTTGGCTGGCCTTCTGAAATTTTCATTTAAATCGAACATTCTTTCTAACGTTCTGACTCCTTTAGGGATGAAATTATCATACTTCAGCTCGGCCTGATGTTCTTCATCATCTATAATTGCTCCTTTGAATACCTTGTCATTTGTCAAACATTCTATGATCTGCTGGTCATCATCGAACACTCGTAGGTTGGTGATCATATCAGGTACTGAGGGCTTGAAAAGCAATTCAACAGAGCATCGATTATTAGTAGGTACCAGCCTAGCGACTGATGTGGCCAACAGGTCAGCTGCTGCATTTTTAAGTCTTGGAATTGAAATAATATTGAATGCATCAAAAAATTTAAGTAGATCCCATACCTCATTTTGGTAAGCCTTTAAGTGAGGGGAAACACAATGTATTTGATTCCAGATTTGCTTCACAATAATTTCAGAATCTCCAAAAACTTTTAAATTACTTACCTTTAATTCGATTGCCTTCCTTAAGCCCTGCACCAGTGCTTCATACTCAGCTGTATTATTTGTACATTCAAACTCTAATCTACATGAAAAAAAATGTTTATTCTTCTAGGGGTCGATCAGGACACAACCGGCCCTTGATCCTTCTAACGTCTTAGAGCCATGAAAAAACAAAGTCCAACAATCACTAACTACTGAATGTGAATCTACTCCTACTGCTAAGTTTACTATGTTATAGTCAATCTCATCACCCTGTGAAAATCGAAGGAGATCAGGCTGGGTGTCTGATGTGTTGTTGGCTTCTTCTGCTTGGTAATTTCCTGGTTCCAACTCAATAAAATAGTTTCCCAATACAGAATCCACTGGTTCATTCTTCTCATCCAGTTGAGTAACGTTGTATTTCATGTGAGGCTCCCTCAAAATATTAATTTGGTTCGGAATTCCTTTATACGGCAACCACAGATGTGACCAATCAGAGGCGAAATATCCATTCAATTTCGCTGACCAATCTCTGCTCAGAACAAGACCGTAAGCGTCTGGTATATCGGCCACCATGATATTAACGACTTGGCACACTTTATCATTTGATGACAGGCGGATCAGGACATCCTCCATCTCACCCATTACCTTTATGTCCGTCCTGTCCAACTGAACAACTCTCCAAGTGGATGGCTTGGGCTTCCCATTTATCCTTTTACAGACTGATATTGGCATGACATTGACCGACGCCCCTGAGTCTACCAGGAAATTATGTACGTTGTGATTAAAAATTTCAAACGTGAGGAGGAAAGGTGGATGTTTTCTCTTAGGCTTACCTCCAATGCTGGTTTCTCCGATATCTTCTTCCTCTTCAGGAAGATTGTCAATGGGCAGCCTCTCATCCGATGCTTCAAGTGCTTTCAATAGTCTTTCTTTTTGCTGCGGCACTTTACACATTTCGAATAGTGAAATTTTTTCCTTTACCTTCTTTAAATCCTCCACGACATCATAATCCATCTGATGTTCAGTGGGGTGAGGTTTATCAGCATTCATCTTATCTTCATTGGGCTTGGCCAACGTATCATTCTGCTTAGGATCCTGGCTGGTAATAGTGAATTCTGGAATTTTATCAGCTGCGGATTTATTTTGAAATTTCTTCACATTTCACTGAAGCCTCTTAATCTTTGGGAGTATGAGACTGTCTTCTTGAACCGACCCTTGGATTCTTGTTGTTACGTTGGTTTCCCTGACGTCCTTGTAGCCCTAATTCTTTTCCTCTTCAGCATCAAATAATGAAACAGAATTCCATAGAACCATGGTTTCTTCTTCTTGTTCCTTTGTTGAAGTAGTACTCTCTCTTCTTTCTTCCTCTCCATCTTCTGTTGATCTAGAATCCAACAGCTGATTCATGACCAACGTCATTGAGTTTATCCATTGAGGACAATTCTTTTTAGAATGTGGCTGTGGTGAAAAGTGCAAAAAATGTCCATCCCCACCTCTGTTAAATCCATGGATGTAGTATTATGAGGAGGAGGTTGGGACTGATTGTTATCCTCTCTTTTCTTATAATAGGGCTTATAGAACTTTTGTGTTTCCTTCTCTTTCTCCAAGTCTATGATTTTGTTGGAAAGCTTCTGCATCATTTTTTCCATATTTTCAAAATCCGGTGATTTCTCCTCCTTAGGCTTGGTAAACAATAAGGATTTCCTTCCCCCACCTTTCTCTCTTGACTGTTTGGGATAACATTCGATACTTTCTATTGGGAAATAGGGTAGACCCGGGTTTTATACCATTAACCTCGCACCAACAAAAGATCCACAGTGTTGGCCCTTTCGGCAACAACCTGCGAACAGGTTGCAGTCTCACCCGAAACAGTTATGGCGTGCCGCAAAATCAGGTTTCTGCAAGCAGAAGAGGGATATTACTGTACCTTTAGCTTTTAATAACTTGTAATCATACAACACAGAGCTTCAACATTCACATATATAACTTCGCAGTAAGATAAACAAACAGTGACGTGCTTAACCCTTTATTGGGAATTCACAGCGAAGTTAGTGTTTTAGCAGTGATCTTACTTATCAGATATATATTTATCAATGCATAACAGAACATAACAAAACACAACACAAAAGAACCACAACACTAGATATAACGTGGTTCACCCCCAGTGTAGGGGTTACGTCCACAGAACTATGTTTTATTCAACTCTTTACAAAACCCACAATTCTGATCTGCGCACTCAGCTGCAGATCCTCTTTAGTCCTCAAAGCCATGCACACAGCAGCAGGCCTCTACGCACACAGCTGCAGATCTTCTTAACCACCCAAAACCCTCTACGCACACAGCTGCAGAGGTCATCCACGCACACAGCTGGGACTTAACCTTTCTTACAAAATAGCCTTAGCTTCACATCAATTCATCTTACATCAAAAGCCTAACCTTACTTCTTTACACAAGTGCCTATTTATACAGCGCACTATTACAAAACCATGGGATCAAACCATGGGCACCCCAAACCCTAAACCTTGGACTTAAACCATGGGTTTATTACAATGAGAAGGCTTTTACTTAACCCCGACACCCCTAAGACTATTTTGAGTCATAACTCCACTTACAAACTCCCATAAACTCGTGGAGTTACCCACCTTAAGAACCGTTAGGGTGCGCACCCCAACAAGCCCCTAAGACTCACCAGTGTCCCGTCCCAGGGCACTCATCTGCTGTTCTTCTGGTAGACGAACTCTGTCAGCGAGGATAGTGAATCGCTTGTTGAGACCGCGCATGATATCGTCGGCTGCTTGCTCCTTTTCGACCAACTCCTGTAATACTGCGGCTGATGCTTCACTGGCCTTTTGCTGCACAACTGCATCATATTCCTTCAGAACTTTGAGTTGGGTGTCCACAGCAGTACTCAACTCGAAAGCTTCGCTGATAAGTGGCTGCATTGAATTTTCCACTTCTGCTGCTTTTGCTCAGCACGACTCAATTTCTTGCTGGAGTTCATTGCTTCGCTTTACTTTGAACATTTTCTCCATAGGCGGCAGAGTTTTAATTTCCTCTTTTGCTGCATCCAACTCTATTTGTCGTTGCCTGATGGTTTCTTGCAGATGTCCAACTTCGGGATGTTCCTGCAGTGTGGTCCAGGCCTCAACACTGTCTTCTAGCAGCTTTGCTGCGCTGCTCACAATATCCGAGATTTTTGCTGCGGAGGCCTGAATGTCTGCTCGGCGTTGCTCCCTGACCTTTGGTGGGCTCTCTGGGGTGACGCGGAGTTGAAGCTTCGCAATCTGAGCATCATGTTCTGCTTTGAGCTTCTCTATTTCACTGCACGACTGCTGTGCATAGTCTTTGAGCCTGACTAATCTTTGTTCTGGCTCTTCTACCAACTGTATGTCGAAGTCAGGAAGACTTCGACATGCCTCATCCAAAACTCGTACCAGGGTAATCCACTTACGTTCTGCATCCCTCTTTCTCTGCTCCGCTGCCTCCAGCTGTGCTGCGAGGCTATCATTCTGCTTCCTGGTATCTTGCAACTGTACTTGCGAATAGTGGTCTCGGGCCTGGATTTCCTTCGCAATAGTGGACTAGCAGAGATGTAATTCCATCATGGACATCTTGGTGTAATCGATTCCTACTACCATGGTCATCTCTGTGCGGGATGCTGCATCAGTGATGATGAGGGCAGCACTTGACACTTGGCCCTTGTTTTCTCTAGCTGGCAATTGTCTTAGGTTGGGCTGTGCGCTTGTCGGGGCACTACTTGCTGCAGTGCTAGTCACTGACTTTTCTGCTAAGTCCTTCAGCTCGAAGATGTTCTTTGCTACACCACTGATGGCATCCGAATGCACAGCTACAAACTATGACCATTTCGTGGTGAGAACTTCTATGGATTTCGACAAAGCTTCATCAAGCTCTGCACTTGTCAGGCCGGGCTCTTCATCGATATCCTTATCCTTTGATGCCTTCACTTTCTTTCGGGACTGCGATTTGGGCACTTCCTCTGTCTCTGATGTCTTACGCTTACCCTGCCAATTAGGTTCTGAAACAGTGTTGACCGATTCCTTTGCTTCCTCTTCATCTCCATCATCTCCACCTTGGTCGTTTTCACTCTGCTGCGACTCATTTTGTTCGTCACTGTCTTCGGGGGGGTCTTGCTACTGCGTGTGACTAGGGCTTGCGCCCACATTGGTAACTGGGGGAACGGGAATGCTAGGTTTTTTTCCCGCGTCCTCTAACCATTCAGCTGGCCACTGTTGAACAACCGCGAGGATGTCGTCCTTGGTCACTACATACGGTAACTTAAACCATTGATGCTTTTGGTCCGCGCGGGCCTGGATGAAAATATGATGCATGTCGACACTGAAATGGGCTGCGCCTTCGTATTGAGAGAATAACTCATTACTGAGCCGCGGGGTTTTTGTGATCTCATACGAGATACTCAACATATAAAAAGAAAAAACACAGTTTGTCATCAGCTGTAGGGTTTTATCCTGGGAAACCCACAGAGAGACGTAGCGTACTGCACCAGGAAGATCCGGAGGTATATCAGCAAACTGTGCCTCGGTAGGTTCTTGCCATCCTACCAGGGCGATGAGGACTATTAACCATGAATAGTGAAAGGGCCTACCTTTCTCCTGTGCGTCGCGAGCGTCTTCAAGGAATTTCTTCGTGATATACGCTGCCCAGTTGTAACCGTAGCCTTCGGCACAGTTCGCAGCAATTCTGATGACCGGGGCAGGCACTTCATATGGTCTTCACTTGTGCATGAGCTTGCATGCTAAAATCTCAGTTGCGAAGAGAATATTATGTTGTTGAATCATGGAAGTGTGATACCCTTGTTTTCCCTTCGCTAGGCCAAAGCGGTCCTTCATGCTTTGTGCGAGCTTTGTATCCTCATGCTTTGAGGGAAATTCAGTCCCTGGATCAGGCCCCGCTATTGGTAGGGCTGTGATCCTGTGAATGAGCTCACCATTGATAGGAATTTTCTTGTCTCCTATCCATAGGTGGCCATCGTTTACCAACACCAGCAGCTGCTTGACCACTATGGTCACCTGTGTGCTGTGACCAAAATGGGGAACATCGAGCATCTTTAGCAGACCAGCTTGATCCAAGCCAGCAGCCCACTGTTTTACTTCCAGCAATGTCGCGCCAGTCTCTGGATATTTGACGAAATGAAAGTATTGTCCTGGGCTGAATTGTGGAAACTTCCCTCGATCATTCATGTCGTGGTCAGCATACTTAAGCCGTTCTATTTTCCCTGTCATGGTCCCGACCAACTCCACACCCAGTGGCAATGACGGGGTGCGTAATGTGAACTTCTTTGTCTGCTGCGGTGGTTGAACTCCTGGGTGAACTGGTGGGATATATGGTGGACGCTGTGGTGCAATGTTCTCATCTTCTGCAAGTGGGACCTATGGTAAACCAGACGGAGGCATCTCGGGGTCCTCTGGCATTTTCCCTGATTGCTTGTGTCAGTCTTCGTTTTGTTTAGAATGCACTTCAGGCTTGAACTTCTTGCGGGCAGATCGGGTCTGCATGGGCTGAGTCGGCGCTAGGGGAGTTTCTTCATGGGGTGTAGGTGCAGGTGGTTGGTTAAAATAGTTCGGCAAACCCGTCTGCTCAAACTCTCTCAACAGGTCCTGGAGCTCGCGCTCGGCTGACATGGATGCAATTGTAAAACTCAAGAAACTGAAAAATGTGAACATCACGGATGTGGGTGTCTTCTTATAGAATCTATCCACGAAATTTGTCATAACTGTGCATTGATGGCACCAAATCTGACAAAGATCTTGTCCAAACAGCGGTAGATTTTCCAAGATCACTTTAATACAGGCATTTAATACAGAGAACGTACCGACGCCACCAAATTTGATTTCTGCTAATGGTCATTTTTTTGAGTTCCGACAGACCCTGCCTACCTCGGCACAAGCAGTAGCTATGGCTGCGCCCTAATAAGGACATTCGACACCTCTGGACACGATCTACGACATGGGGTCGAACTTCTACCCATGACAACATGTCATCTACAGCTTCAATGATTCCTTTTATTTCAAGGAACTTCATCAGACATAAGTCCCGATATTCCTGGAGAAGTTGGGTCGCTTTGCTTATCGTTTCTTCATCCCAATAATCTCCACTGGTAGCATATTTAGGGTTTTCTGCTGACCCAATGTTTACGGTCCGCGTCTTTAGGGGCTGAGTCACTTTAGGTACTTCAATTGCTGGTCCATGTACTTCGCAGTGATCTTCTGACGCATGAATGTTTATGTTGCGCAGATCATCATCCTCGTCAATTGCGAGGGTATAACATTCTACTGTATTGTCTTCCTATTCTTTCCAATCCAGTCGGTCTTCTACTACTTCTTGATCATCAAATACCTTAGTGTGGATCAACCTAATAGCTACATCTAAACTGGGCACATTTCATTAGTAGAAAAGGTAAGCACAAAACTATCAACAAGACAATCCCAACTTACAGTATCCTGGCAAAGCTCAGCCTCCGCGTACCAGTACATTGTTATAGGTTCCAGGGTATGCACAAACCGATGTACCCATTCTTCCTGAGGTACATGCGACCATGCTTTGTAGCACTATGCCAAATGTTCCTGAGGGCTAGTCTTACCGATAAACTTGCTTCGCACCTCCTGGGGCTGATCCATAAATCTCAGGCGAAGGAACTTTTGACAAGCTTCCCAACTAGGAATGTTCTTCTTATGGCTATGCCACCATCTGGCTACTGTGGCTCTAAATGCTGAATCCAGAGTCTCCATTTTCTGTGAATCTGGTATCTGTTCTGAAAAGTGTACAATAAATTGTTGTGGGTATGACAAGCCATCAAATAGAGGTAGGCCTCTTACCTGCGTACCAAGCCATTTAAGAGATTTGGTAATTCTGGCACATCTATGTCCATGGAGTTTGTAAAGTTTGTTCTGCCAGTTCTCTAG
The DNA here is from genome assembly GCA_001517045.1 of Pseudotsuga menziesii. Lineage (NCBI taxonomy): Eukaryota > Viridiplantae > Streptophyta > Pinopsida > Pinales > Pinaceae > Pseudotsuga > Pseudotsuga menziesii. The sequence goes on from LPNX011233574.1 coordinate 54,823, forward strand.
ACCGTCATCTGAATCCGTCATGCAAGAGCTGTCACACTGCCAATCTATGATACCTTCGGCAGTAGGATCAACATAATCTTCTTCCTTAGCTGTGATGTTGTAGATGTGATCCAGGTCATTCTGATCTTCATCTCTGAGTGGTTCTATGTACCTTTCTCCTTGTGAGGGGTCCAGTGGTACTATGACTCTCAACTCTTTCCCTTCGAAAGTCATCTATCTCTTTTTGAGGTTAATGACTGCATCATTTTCCATTTCCCTCTCAATACCTAGCAGGGCTGGATAAGGGTTGCTATCGTCAATGATCTCAATAACTTCAAAGTCTGCTGCAGTACAGACTCCATCGATATCTACTGGGACACTAGGGAATCATCCTAGGGGCACATCTTCTACTGATTAGCTAATCTCAACTGTATAGGGGACCAATCAAGAGTAGGTCTTCCCATTTGTTCCCAGGTTTGCTTAGTTAAGACATTTACCTCTGATCCTAGGTCCAAGATAACATCAGTCATATCATACTCTCCTATCTGAGCATTCAATCTCATTTCCCTTCCAGTTCTTCTGACTCTATTAACAAGTTTTTCCTAACCAGAACTTTGCTAAGGTTTGCAGGAAGCAATAACTTTCTGCAACTCACTTAAAGCACTCTGATTTCTTAAGAGCTTCAGGTGACTCTGTAAAAAGGAGGACAATGTAATTACTTTATCCGCTGAAGCTTCTTGCAGCTGTGACTGCTGCTGATGTGGTTGTGCAGGTGCTTCAGATGTGCTAGGGTCAGCAAAATCTTTCTTGGCTTCCATGAATGTCTCTTTTTCTCTGTCGATATCAAATGCGGGGACTTTCTCAGGGGCCTTACGAACCCAAGCCTCATTAGGCAGTTTCTCCTTAGTCTGTATGTGCGTCGTAGCTCCACTCCAGGTAACAACATTAATGGCTGGGGTAGGTCTCTGCTTGATGGAAATCATCTGAATATTCTAAGTAGGGGCACTGTTTCTATCCTGAATATTAGCTATCAACTGTGGGCACTGCTCGATCACACGGTCTACTGCTCGGCAATACCGACATGTCGTAGTTGGGTTCTGACAGTCGCGATCCAGATGTCCGTCCTAGTTATAGTTATAACACACCACCTAACCGTGTCCTTTGCTATCCATACCATCATGACCATGACCTCCAAAAGCACCTCTACCTGATGCACCACCGCGGTAACCATAGCCCTCATTGCTTGGTCCCTCATTTTGTACCCAATAGGCATCGTAGGTGCGACACTCATCTACATTATGTCCTACGGACTTACAAAATTGGCAGTAGGGGTTATTAGGTACTTTCCCATACCTCTGCAGTAGATAGTAGTCTTCCGGTCGATGCTGACCTGTTGTTCGGCAGAGCTCACAATATAGAACTTGCGGGTTAAACAGGTTTGGCGCACCAGCATTTAGGTAATTTCTGACCATAGGACACTGTTCCTTGGCATGAACTTCTGCCCGACATTGTGTACACCAAACCTCTTCGTGACCAATTTTTCCTTTCTTCATATCGCATAGCTCTAGAGCCATCGCTGCCAACTGTGCTTGGATTTGAGCGATACCAGAATTATCTTCGACAGGAGCAGTTTCAAGCTTCATCGCAATTTCCAGAGCCTCTTGCTGGTCAGCAACCTTCTGTTGCATGAGTGGAGTTCTGATATGCGGTAGCAGCACTGTAATGAACCATTCCTTGTGCTGCATAGGTCCAATGGTGAAACTAACTTGGTCGAGCAGAAATTTGAACCACTGATCAAAGTCCCACACTAATTCTCCTCACTTCTGCTAAATCTCTTTCAATTCAGTGATACAATGCGACTCTGATTTCAGCTTCTTAAATTCTTTGATTATTGCTGCTTTAATATCATCTAAGGTATGGCTCTAATTACTAGATAATTTCATGAACCAGGTCAAAGCCCGATCTCTGAAATAAGTAACAAGCTGTGCCCTTTTGACATCTGGATTCGTAATGGTCTTAGCATTCCACACTGCTTCACATAAAAACTAGAACTGTTCTGGATCCTCTGATCCAGTTCCTTTGAAAACAGGGAGCTTAATATCATCATGCATGTGGTCCATAGTGGATCTAGGGGGGGTTGGAGGGGGATTGGAAGTAGGTGGGGGGAAACTTACTGGGATAGACTGACCTGCAACAGGAATACTCGAGCTAGGGTGACTTTCAAACTGCGACGAGTTCTCAGGGATAACAGGTCTACGCTGCGGGGTTACCGGAGGGCTTCCAACAGAAGGGGTTTCTGCGGGTTCTAAATCTATGGGATTTTCAGGGGGGTACTCAGTATGCTGACCAAGGGAATAGGATCCAAAATCTCTCTTGTACTTTTTGCCACTTCGCAGCAAACCACTTTGCTCGTCGAAGGTATTTTCACTTGCAAACATAGGTTAGTAATACTAAGTCTAACTGTCTGATTCAATGAGCAATATACCTTTTTCAGCTAATAGCATTTTAATTCTCAAACTAAATGAATTCAAAAAATTACCCCTTGGTCCTTTGAAAAACTGTCGCTCAGCTTCACTAAAGGAAGTACTCGTGTCGATGGCAAACTTCGTCACAAATGCTTCAAGGGTTCGCGTCGTCTAGAAGTAAATAGCGTGAGGTATCTCGTTGTTCACCCTTTTCAATATATTAATTCTTGCGGGGGTCCAAGCAGGAAACAGACCGTCTTGGAAGTTCGTCCTTCTCTCTGTCAACCTGGATAACCACTGGTGCAACTCTATGTGGATACTACCAAAGAAAATTTCATAAACATCACAAAAAACATACCTCTGTAAAAAGTCGTTTGCACTACGACGCATATCTTTGTTCTCTTGCTCAGCGAATTTCAGATAAGTCGCATCAAGCCAATCACCGATTTCCTTCATAGAGGGTCTCCAGAACATAGCCCTCGAGGTACGACGTAAACCCCTCTTGAGTAGATACTGATTTCAACCGGAAATCGAACCAATTTGTTGGGCAATAGGGAAGACTCGGGTTTTATACCATTAACCTCGCACCAACAAAAGACCCACAGTGTTGGCCCTTTCGGCAACAACCTACGAACAGGTTGCAGTCTCACCCGAAACAGCTATGGGGTGCCGCAGAATCAGGTTTCTGCAAGTAGAAGAGGGATATTACTGTACCTTTAGCTTTTAATCACTTGTAATCATACAACACAGAGCTTCGACATTCACATATATAACTTCACAGTTAGATAAACAAACAGTGACTTGCTTAACCCTTTACTGGGAATTCACAGCTAAGTTAGTGTTTTAGCAGTGATCTTACTTATCAGATATATATTTATCAATGCATAACAAAACATAACAAAACACAACACAAAAGAACCACAACACCAGATATAACGTGGTTCACCCCCAGTGTAGGGGTTACGTCCAGAGAACTGTGTTTTATTCAACTCTTTACAAAACCCACAGTTCTGATCTGCGCACTCAGCTGCAGATCCTCTTTAGTCCTCAAAGTCGTGCACACAGCAGCAGGCCTCTACACACACAGCTGCAGATCTTCTTAACCACCCAAAACCCTCTGCGCACACAGCTATAGAGGTCGTCCATGCACACAGCTGGGACTTAACCTTTATTACAAAATATCCTTAGATTCGCATCAATTCATCTTACATCAAAAGAATAACCTTACTTCTTTACACAAGTGCCTATTTATACAGTACACTATTACAAAACGATGGGCTCAAACCATGGGCACCCCAAACCCTAAACCCTGGACTTAAACCATGGGTTTATTACAATGAGAAGGCTTTTACTTAACCCTGACACCCCTAAGACTATTTTGAGTCGTAACTCCGCTTACAAACTCCCATAAACCCACGGAGTTACCCACCTTAAGGACCGTTAGGGTGCGCGCCCCAACACTTTCTCTTTCAGCCTCCACTACTTCTGCCTCTTCATAGGTTTCCACCAAAGTAGGCTTAGCCCTACCTTTGGAAAACATGGCCAAATCAGGGCCTAAAGCTGATGTATAATATTCAATCAGGACCTTGTCCGAAGGCTTGTCAGTGTCAGAAAAATTCTTGAGGTATGCTGTCAATATTTGAGTAAAACTGTGCACCTTCTCCTTTCTCTCTTTCTTCAAGGTGCATAGTCCTTTCATGAGGGATGCATGAGTCTTTTGTATCGCATACCTACTTCTGAAAATTCTCTCGAAGGTATCCCAATCAGGGATAGAGTTAGCAGGCAACCCAAAATACCATGATGCTGCAGCTTCTTTAAGGGTATGCGGGAATAGTCTGCAAACTACATCTTCATAATCCCTAGCCCTCAACCCTTATATTACCAAGTAAAAACTTTGCAGGTGATCATCTACAAGTATCTTCTCATTTGGGTCCAACTTGGGCAGCATCTTTTCAAAGGACTGAGGTAAATCATGTAGCGGGGGCGTTAGATTTAAAGGTGATCTGGCTCTCCAGGTAGGTGGTGGATTTGGTGGGTTGGGTGGTGGATTAGCATTTACTCCTGCCATGAGTCTAGGTGGAGAGTGAGGAGGTGAGCCAATAGGAGTGTGAGTAGGAGAACTGTGCAAAGTATCTGGGCCTTCTTGATTTAGAGGCAATACAACTTCTTGTAAGGCTGTCTCTACTAGCTCTTCCCAATTCCCAACCAACACTGAATCTTCCAATATAGGACGATCCTTCCTTTTATACTCTCTTCTGGGAAATTCAGGGATGATCGACAATCCTCCAATCTTCTTCACATACACCCTGTTGTGTCTTCTTAAATTATCAACAACTTCGTTATTCACAGAAAACAAATGTTCTCTATCTCTTTCTTCCGGGATTGGATTACGAAGTCCACTGCTTTCAGAACTGTTACCAGTGGAAAATTCTCGGGAAAACAGGTTTCCTCAGCCAGCCATGCACTGGCGGCCCTCCTTCTAGCGCCAAAACTGTTGAGGCCCAGGAATTTGTAGGAAACAACAGTAAGGGATTCTCCCCAGTCAACGTTCCCAACTAGCCCGTGACTTTTTGGTATAGGGAATCCGTTTGGTTTGCGGTCCGGCTACCGTAGGTCAAGTACAAAACAAAGGGCTTTACCGGTTAAGGCTCGGTCCACCAAGTTTTTGTATTTTGACTTAAATTATGAAATGCACGTTCCTAATTAACAATGTAGGGCGATAAATATGCAAAGAGCACTCACAATGCGATGCGCAGGTTCTTACCTCTCATCTTAGAACTCACAAGCATCTAAATCATACAAATAGTAATAAAATAAAACTAAATAAACTATCTCTAGAGAGTTGGATTAATTCATGAGTAATGCAATACTATTCAAGTGTTATGGCAAATCACAGATAGTTGTTCTTATAACCAAACATATAAACATAAGTAAAAGTATACATGACAAGATAGCTCATCAACAATTAAAACATACCATTACTCATAGTGGAAGAACACCATAAAGATACTGAAGAATATTCAGACAAGAACATAGGTTCAAGAAATTAGAACACTCTTACAGCTAATGAGACACAACTGAAAATGAAATAGTTCACATTCAACATTGCTCATTTAAACGCATTGATCCATTCCACATAGCACTTTCTCCGACAGGTAAAATTTTCACTTTCTAGTTTGTAAAACGAAATAGTTCCTCTTACAAGCAAAAGGTTTACAAGTTTTCCAGGGAAAAATCCCCTGTAACTTCTCACTTTCAAATATTTAAACAAACAGTAGAACGCTTGGGTTCCCCCAAATGGGTGACTTTTCGGTTATTCAGACATTTCGTATCCCTCTTTTCATCTTTTTTACGCATGCTCATGATTGACCGGGTAACTGACAGACCTTTCAGAGCTGCGTTTTTGTTGCTACTACTTTTGTCTTCTATTCCACTTGTCCTCCTTACGATCCTGCTGGTTTCAGCTATACCTCCACCAAACGGTCCATCTCCCTTAGCGCCACAGTAGTTTGACCAACCTCCGGAAACCACCTGCAATCAAATGATGAGCATCATTCATTGGAATCGCATTCAAACCATATAAACTAAAATGGCAAAGTATTAAGAAGGCCATGTACTACGTTACTATCACAAGGCTTAACAAACACTGGCACCACTACTTCGTCTACCCACGGGTTTGCAAGAAACCGCCAGCGACAAGAACAGAGAACTCATCGGATGCTCAGGGCACGGGAATTAGAAGCTAAAAGCTTTGCCCCAGCCACAACGGCGGAAGAGAAAAGGTTAAGGACACATGACCCGCGAGCGGGAAAACTCTCAATCTAAAGTCGGAAGAAATTTACATCGGAAGCTGAATGACTTTTCCAGCCGCAACAGCGGAAGAGACAAGGGCTAAAGTCACGCGCGACTAAAAGACTGATAAGCATCGGTAGTCGGAGCGCTTTGGACTTTGGGTGCCTAGCCTATTTGGGAGCCGCAATAGCAGAAGAAAACAAATTATAGCCATGCGATGCACATCGAAGATCGGAGCGCTTTACACTTCAGAGGCGTAGCCACTTTGGGAGCCGCAATGGCGGAAGAGGACACGGCTACAGCTTCCAATTAAACAAAAAATGACGCCAGATCAATAGAAAAATTAAGTGTTCAGAGAGTTTTAAAATTCAACAATGGTAAAATACATTCTACCTCTGAAACAACGGCCCATCAAAGAACAATTAGCGAAACTAAACTCAAGTCTGCGACCCGCGGCAAAATTCAAACACAACTTCCATAGACAAACTACAAGTAAATCGTTAAAATTATCCAAAATTAAAACATGACCAAAAATCCATGGATAAAAATGTCTTGAAGCAACATTCAATCATGAGGAGGTGACCAAAAATTTTAAGAAATTTGGGGAGAACGGTTGCGGCTACAACACACCCCCAATCAAAGTTATAAAACCTTCCGATATGGTGCAAAACAATCATGAAAATGCTGAGTGCTCAGAAAACTTAAATTTGTAGCAGCTTAAAAGGCTTGTCTTACTTCCAAAACAACGGCTTCACAAAGATCAAACAACCTCGACTCAAACTTCGACCAACCTTCGACAATGCAAAACAAGTCAAAACAATAACAACACGGCATCGGAGAAGTCCAAACTATCAGGCAGAACACTCATCATTCAGCTTCCGCAACGGAGGCTCCATAAGGAAAGATGGCTCTGATGCATTGTTTGAATGGCCTCCGAAAAACTAAAAATCAAAACGTTAAGTTCCAACTGACCTTCGGCCGGGTAAAACAGCGACGAAAATAATAAAATAGACTTCCGATATTAAAGAAAGACATCACCAATCAAACGGGCAACATCTGAAATCCAATCTTCAAATCCCACAGCTCAAACAGTTTCAGACATAAGCAAATTTCCAAAAAGCACGAAAACAGTTGTCCTCAAAACAATCCAACTTGCAGCAGTGAGAAAACAAATAAAGTTCATGAATCCAACAAATTTAGGAAATATAAAATAAAAGGAGGGTCCAAAATTTCAAAAAAATTGGGAAAATAGTTGCAGCTGCAACAATTGGCGATTACCTGGTGAACCTAAATCTTTGGACAATTTTATTTCTTAAGTATCAGACTATTTATCAATAGAACCAACATGTTGAATTCTTCTAGATTTTTGGATTTCCTGAATGGAAAATATATGTACTTTTAATCATTGATGATAGTCCAATTTAGGAGAAAGGAAGCCAAGATTTTCCAAGTCAAGATAACTCTTTTGAGGCCAGGAACATGAGTTTCATTCATTACCTATGTCTTTGGGTACCTTCTAGCTTGGACACCATAGGATTGTAACACATGGTAAACAGAAATATTCATGTGTTCCTCATTCCCATGTCATTTTTCACTTTTGTGCTTTTGGACTTTTGTCTTTTGTGAGTCCTCCTGCATGCCCTTCTTTCTGAATTTTTTATATTCAAGCTCTTCTATCCATAGTGTCCTTTTGTGTGAGAGATGTATTTAACTTTCAACTCACAGACGGAGAAGAAATTTGGCAATTTGGTACTTATATGGCTCAGTACTTTGTTTTTTATACATAATGCTTTTATAGGAGTTTTTTTACTCTTATCTGCTTTTTGGATTTCAACTCTTGACATGGGATCATTTATATATAATATACTGTTTAACTTGCATCTTTTCCGTGGGTCTTTTGCTGTCACTCCCTAGGACATTTTAAATGTGAGATGGATGGAGCCTCAAAATAGTATTCCAGACCTTTTGATCCTGGTTTATTTTACAAGGATTAAGTAGGACTTCAATGTGTTCATAACTATTCAAGAAAATTGCTAAACTAGAAGAAATTCTTTCAGATAAAACAATAGTACACAGTATTACACTAAAGGACTTTAATTACTCCAGAATTATGATACACTCCATACAACCAAAAGTTTGCCTCTTGCTTATCGAAATCAAATAAGACCTAACTACAACAAAACAGAAACAAAACAAATCAAAATAAACAGCCAAATCAAATTATTTATGTACAAGATAAAATAACAAAACAAAACTCAAGAAAAATAAGGTTTGAGAACTAAACCATTTACTGGTAAGTTCTCTTCCCACCCCTCTAGATCCTGCAATTTATAGGTTGAGGGGCCAAGCTTTGCTGCAATCTGGAAAGGGCCTACCCATAGCTGTTGGAATTTCGTGTGTTTTTCTTTTTCATCATGGGGGTGGTCCCACTTGAGAATGAAGTCTCCTACCTCAAACTCTTTTGTTCCAGCTTTGTGTTTATCAAACCATCTCTTTAGTACTTCTTGTTGTTGTTTAAAACGTTCTCTGGCCTTGGCTCTAGACTCTTCTGCCTTCAAAAGATTATGTATCCTCATTTGCAAGATTTCACTATTTGATCCTCTGGATTCTTGGGCGATTATGGAAGAGGGTAGCATGATATTGGGGGGTAGAATGGCCTCTTTTCCATAAACAAGGGTATACGGGGATACTCCTAAAGCAATCTTGGGCATGACCCTGTCAGCCCACAGAGAATTTGGCAATGCTGAGTGCCAACTCCTCTGATTTTCTATCACCGTCTTTTTTAAAATCCTAATCAGATTCCTATTTGTAGACTCAGCCAAACCATTTCCCCGTGGATAGTAATTTGCAGAGTAATGCAAGTTAATTCCTTTTTCATGAGCAAATGCAGTTAATATAATCGAGTAAAAGTAAGTAGCATTATCGAAAACTAAAGAAATTGGAACTCCAAACCTGGTTATAATATGATCTTGCAAGAAGTCCATGACCGCATCTCCATTTACTTTACGCAATGGAATGGCTTCAACCCAACGAGTGAAGTAGTCAGTTGCTGTCAGAATATATTTGTGCTACAAAGAAGAATTTGGCTTTATTTATCCAATGATGTCCATCCCCCACTGCTCAAAAGGTTTTGTTATCATAACAGGATTTAATGGTCCTGCCGCTTTAACTTGTCTTCCACCACACCTTTGGCAGATGTCGCACTTTCTGACATGAGTGTGTGCATCTTTGAACAGTGTCGGCCAATAGTATCTGGCTCTGAGAATTTTATGAGCTGTAGTATCTCCGGAGAAATGTGCTCCAGTAGGCCCATCATGTAAATCTATCATTGCCTTTTTCGGAGTCTTCTTTCTCTAAGCATCTAAGGAGAACTCCATCATAATTTTTTCTGAATAATATTCCTTCAACAATCTGATAGGAGGCTGATTTAAGACGTAATTCTCTTCTTTGCTTAGAATTCCAATGTTTCGGTAATAATCCCTTCTAAAGGTAATGTACAAGGTCTCGATACTAGGAGTCCAGAGCTGTGAAAAGGGGACATACATCCATCAAATGTAACTTAGATTCATCTTCCCAGTCATGTTCTTCATTTTGTTTTTACTTTCAGCCTTCAGTCTGCACAATCCTTGCCCTTTGAATATAGAAGCTGGCTTGAATTCGAGGTCATACTCCTATAGAGCTGTTACCCAGTTGCTTCTTCTTTCTCCTAACTCCTTCTATATGAAAAGAGACCTCACAACTGGGTGTGGAACAATTACCTTTGTCCAGTTCTTTAGTATGTATGGGCCTGAATTGTTTCACTGCTTTAAACACTGCGTAATCTTGTTTATCCACAGCTGGGTAATTCAATTCAGCCCCTTGCAGACCAGTGCTCATAAATGATATGGGGAGCTCATCTCCCCCATCTTCCTTCTAGGTAAGCACAGCTACTTGTGAATCATCAGATGCGAAAGTGTACAAAATAAAGTCTTTCTCAAAATATGGACTTTTGAGGGAGGGTGCATGCGCAACAACTGTTTTGATTTTGCTAAATGTGTTCTTCTCTATGTCAGTCCATTTGAATTGTACACTTTGCTTTACCATTTGCTACAAAGGTTTAACAATTTGCGCGAAATCTAGCACAAACCTTCGCATGAAGTTTATTGTCCCCTTAAATGACTACATGCCATTCCCTTGAAATTTGATAATTGCTGCTCCTTAGGCTTAGTGAATAACAAAGCTTTTCTCCAAACATTTTTTTCCCCTGACCGTTCAGGATAATCCTCAATGCTTTCTTTTTCGGCCCCTACCTTCTTCTATTCTTCATAAGTCTCTGCTAGCGTAGGTTTGGCCTTCATTTTGGCAAAAATTGCCAACTTAGGTCCCAGAGCTGAGGTATAATATTCAATCAGGACCTTATCCGAGGGTTTGTTAGCTTCAGAAAAATTCTTAAGATAGGCCGCGAATATTTGGGTAAAACTATGCACCTTCTCTTTTCTTTCTTTCTTTAAGGCGCACAGCCCTTTCATGAGAGTTGCATGAGTTTTTTGAGTTGCATACTTACTTCTAAAAATCCTTTCAAAAGTATTCCAGTCTGGGATAGAGTTTGCAAGCAAACCGAAATACCGTGATGCTGCTTCTCCTTTAAGAGTGTGTGGGAAAAGTCTACAAACTACATCCTCATGTTCCCCAGCCCTTAATCCTTCTACTGCCAAATAAAAAATTTGTAAATGGTCATCAACTAGAATCTTCTCGCTTGGATCAAACTTAGGCAACATCTTCTCAAAGGCTTGAGGTAAGTCATGCAACGGAGGTGTTAGGTTTAAAGGCGACCTGGATTTCCAAGCAGGTGGCGGATTCGGTGGGTTGGGTGGCTGATTTTCATTTACGCCTGCCATGAGTCTGGGTGGAGAGTGAGGTGGTGAATGAACAGGAGTATGGAAAGGTGAATAGTAAGGTGTCTTTGGGCCCACTTGATTCAAAGGCTGAACCACCTCCTGTAAGGCTGTCTCTACAAGTTCTTCCAAATCTCCAACCAACAATGAGTCTTCCAGTATGGGACGGTCTCTCCTTTTATATTCTCTTCTGGGAAAGTCAAGAATAATTGGTAATCCTCCAATCTTCTTCACATATTCCCTAGTGTGTCTTCTCAGATCATATAACACTTGGTTGTCCACAGCAAACAGATGTTCCTTATTCTCTTGAGTATTTGGATCAGGACAGAAACTACTTTCAAAATTATCACTGGTGAGGTTATTTCGAGAAAACGGGTTTCCTCGACCAGCCATGCATTGGCGGCCCTCCTTCTAGTGCCAGAAACTGTTGAGGCCTGGAAATTCGCAGGAAAAAATAGCAAGGGATTCTCCCCAGTCAATGTTCCCAACTAGCCCATGACTGTTTGGTGTAGGGAATCTGTCCAGTTTGCAGTCCGGCTACCGTAGGTCAAGTAACAAAAATAAAAGGTTTTACCGGTTGCGGCCCAGTCCATCGTGTATATTTTTGTATTTTTTTACTTTAATTATGGTATGCAAGTGCCTATCTAAAATGTATATTGATTGAGCATGCAAGGAGTGGTCACAATGTGATGTGCAGGTTCTTACCTCTTGTCTTAGACTCTTGTGCATCTAAATCAAAGAAAGAAAATAAATCTAACTACCTGTTGAGGCCTGGAAATTCGTAGGCGACAACAACAAGGGATTCTCCCCTATCAATGTTCCCAATTATCCCGTGACTGTTTGGTGTAGGGAATCCGTCCAATTTGCGGTCCGGATACCGTAGGTCAAGTAACCAAAAAAAAGGGTTTACCAGTTGTGGCCCGATCCATCGTATATATTTTTGTATTTTTGACTTAAAGTATGATATGCACGTGCCTACCTAACATGAAAATTGATTAAGAATGCAAGGAACGTTCACAATGTGATGTGCAGGTTCTTACCTCTCATATTAACTTCACCACATCTAAATCACACACCATTAGCAAATAAATACTAACTAGGCTATCTCTAGAGAGCTAGATATTAATTCATGAGTAATGCAATACTATTCATATATTATGGCAAATCACAGGTAGTTGTTCTTAAAACCAAACATACAAACGTAAATAAAGTATACATGACAAGGCAGCTCATCAACAGTTAAAACTTCCATTACTCATAGTGGAAAAATTATAGAATATACTAGAGAACATTCAAGTAAGAACATAGGTTCAGAAAGTTAGAACACTCTCATAGTTAATGAAACATAGTCGAAAACGAAATAGCTCCCCTTCAACATTGTTCATTTATCGCATTGAAACATTCCACATAGCACCTTCTCCAACAGGCAAAAATTGTAATTTCTTATTGTAAAACAAAGTAGATCCTCTTACAAACAATAGTTCACAAGTTTTTTCCAGGGAAAAAGCCCCTGTAAACTTTAACTTTCCTACATTTAAACCAAATCAGCCAACCGTTTGGGCTGCCCCAATTGTGTGACCTTTGGGATCCTTGAAACCGTCTAATATCACCATTTTGTCTTTTTCATGAGTATTCATGATTCACTTCATGCGTTATTTTTTTAGATCTTCACTTATGAGTACTTAACAAAGTGGGATCCGCTTGGTAACTGACGGATTTTTTAAGCCTGGACTTTAGTCACCATCAATTTTGTCTTGTTTTTTTTCATTCGTCCTCCTTGAGATCCCGTTGGTTTCAGTATGAACTCTGCCTAACACTGTCTAGCCATTTTCTGCTACTTCATCTCCCCGCTATGCCTTCTCATAGTAGTAATTTATAAAAATCTCTTGAGTCCATATGCAATTAAACGACATGTATCATTAATCAGGACTGCATTTTTCAATAAAACCAAACTGCATCAACAAAATGACTAGTCGTCAAAACAGGCCTTATATTGTCATGAAAACCTTAACAAATACCAGAACCACTATCTCGTCCACAAGGGTTTAAAAATGACAAAACGATGGGGAGAGAAAACTTATCGGCAGCTTAAAACACTAAAACCTCAGCCGCGGTAGTCTTACTCACAGCTACGTTAGCGGGTCTCAAACAGGCAACGGGCTCCGTGAGACCGTTAACTTTAACGGAGTCGGAGAAGATAGAACCTAAAATATGGGTGGAAGAGCTCTCAGTTGGTGAGCAGAAAGACATCAACGTCGGATAGTTAGTGCGTTACATAGCCGCAAGGGCGGCGGATAAACATACTATAACCTCCGATCAAAGACAAAGTGACAAAAACCCGACAAAGTCTCTGCAGGCGGAGCAGTTATATGGCGGATATGTAGTTCGCTTGGGATCCGCAAGGGTAGAAGATAAATAGACTACCTCCTCCAATAACATAAACAAGTCAAATGATACAAACCGGCCACGGAGGAGTCACGATTCTTCTGTAGAATAATCATTGTTCAATTTTCACGACGGAGGCTTCCTAAGGAAGCATGGCTCCGATACATTGTTAAATGGCCTTCAGAACAGTGTTTAGCATGGGAAATAAGTTCTCGAGAGAAAACCGCAGCTCGAAGGGTAACAAAACAAACTCTAAACTCCGCGACCCAGAGCAGTTTCAAACATAAGCAATTTTTTGAAAACAG
>LPNX011233574.1:71980-107355 GCA_001517045.1 Pseudotsuga menziesii
ACTAGTAAGTTCTCTTCCCACCCTTGTAAATCTTGCAACTTATAAGTTGAGGGGCCAAGATTTTCTGCAATCTGGAAAGGACCTACCCACAACTGCTGGAATTTCGTGTGTTTTCCTTTCTCATCATGGGGATGGTCCCACTTGAGAACCAAATATCCCACCTCAAAATATTTTGTTCCAGCCTTGTGTTTATCAAACCATCTCTTTAATACCTCTTGTTGTTGTTTAAAGTGCTCTCTGGCTTTAGATCGAGACTCTTCTGCCTTCAGGAGATTATATATCCTCATTTGCAAGACTTCATTATCCGATCCTGTAGATTCTTGAGCTATTACGGAAGAGGGTAGCATGATATTGGGGGGTAGAATGGCCTCTTTACCATACACAAGGGTATACAGAGACACTCATATCGAAGACTTGGGGGTGACTCTATCATCCCAAAGGGCGTTTGGTAAAGCTAAGTGCCAACTCCTCTGATTTTCTATCACCGTATTTTTTAAAATCCTAATTAGGTTCTTGTTTGTAGATTCAGCTAAGCCATTTCCCTGTGGATAATAATTAGCAGAGCAATGCAACTTAATCCCTTTCTCATGAGCAAAAGCAGTTAATCTTATTGAGTAAAATTAAGTAGCATTATCAAAAACTAAAGAAATTGGAACTCCAAACCTGGTCATAATATGGTCTTGCAAGAAGTCTATGACCGCATTCTCATTAATTTTGCACAACGGGATGGCTTCGACCCAGCGAGTGAAGTAGTTGATTGCTGTCAGAATATACTTGTGTTGCAGGGAAGAATTCAGCTTTATCTCCCCAATGGTATCTAACCCCCATTGCTCAAAAGGATCTATTATTATCACTGGCTTCAATGGCCCTGCTGCTTTAGCTTGTCTTCCACTACACCTTTGACAAATGTCACACTTCCTGACATGGGTGTGTGCATCTTTGAAAAGCGTGGGCCAATAGTATCCGGCTCTAAGAATTTTGTGAGCTGTAGTATTTCCTGAAAAATGTCCCCCAGCAGGCCCATCATGCAAATCTGTCATTACCTTCTTCGCATCTTCTTTCTCTAAGCATCTAAGAAGAAGTCCGTCGTAATTTTTTCTGAATAATATTCCTTCAATAATTTGATATGAGGCTGATTTAAGACGCAATGCTCTTCTTTGCTTAGAATTCCAATGTTCCGGCAACGATCCTGTCTGAAGGTAATGTACAAGGTCTCGATACCAAGATTCTGGGGCTGTGAAAAGAGGACATACATCCATCAAATGTAATTCAGCTTCGTCTTCCTAGGCATGTTCTTCATTGTTTCTATTTTCAGTCATTAGTCTGCACAACCCTTGCCCTTTAATTATAGAAGCTGGCTTGAATTCGAGGTCATATTCCTGAAGAGCTGTTACCCAATTACCCCTTCTGTCTCCTAACTCCTTCTGTACAAAAAGAGACCTCACAACTGGGTGTGGGACGATTACCTTGGTTTGTTTTTTCAGTATGTAGGGCCTGAATTGTTTCACTACTTTGAACACTGTGTAAGTTTGTTTATCTATAGCTGGGTAATTCAATTTGGCCCCCTGCATACCAGTGCTCATAAAATATATGGGGAATTCATCTCCCCCATCTTCCTTTTGAGTAAGCACAGCTGCTAGCGAATCATCCGATGCGAAAGTGTATAGAATAAAATATTTATCGAAATATGGGATTTTGAGGGAGGGTGCGTGTGCAACAGTGGTTTTAATTTTGCTGAATGCGTTCTTCTCAACTTGAGTCCACTTGAATTGTACACCTTGCTTTACCATTTGCTGCAAAGGTTTAACAATTTGAGCAAAATCTGGCACAAACCTTCGCACGAAGTTTATCGTCCCCATAAATGATTGCATGCCCTTTTTATTATGGGGAAAGGGAATCTGTTCAATGGCTTTGATCCTTTCTGGTTCTATGGAGATTCCCTTCTTTGAAACTACGTGACCCGGAAACTTACCCTCTGTAACAGTGAACATGCACTTCTTGGGGTTGAGCGAGATACCATATTTTTGGCAGCGTTCAAAAATCTGCTTTAGATGAAACGTGTGTTCTTCTCTCCTTTTTGAGAATATCGTGATGTCATCAAGGTATACTATAGCACTGCGGCCAATCAAACCGCGAAAATCTATGTCCATAGCCCTCTGGAACGTAGCTCCAGCATTTAAAAGCCCAAAGGGCATTCTTCTGTAAGCGAAAGTTCCCCACCTGTTCCTGAATGTTGTTTTCAATCTGTCTTCTTCGGCTACTAATACTTGATTGTAGCCTGAAAATCCGTCTAATAAAGAAAATAGTTCAGAACCTGAAATTATTTGTAGTAGTTGCTCCATGGGTGGAACAGGATAATTGTCTTTATCTGAAGCGCGATTTAAGTTTCTGAAATCCACACATAACCTGATTTCTCCAGATTTCTTCCTCACTGGTACTAGATTTGAGACCCATTCCGAGTTTCTAACCTTAAAAATGATTCTAGCATCCAATAATTTCTTAACTTCACTCTGGATTAGAGGCTCCAATTTTGGGTGCATTTTCCTTAAAGGCTGCTGATAAGGTTTGACTCCAGATTTGATGGGGATAACATGCTAGATGATACTGGTGTCATATGTCTTCATATCTTCATATGTCCAGGAAAAAACATCTTCATATTGATTAAAAAGACCGATGAACTTATTTCTTTCCGCTGGTGAACAACATTTTCCAAGATTCAAATATTTAGGCTTTGTCTCAGTCCCTAAATTGATCAATTCGAACTGTAGAGATGAGCTATGAGTCTTCACGTTTGCTGGTCTTCTAAATTTTTCATTTAAACCAAACATCCATTCTAAGGTTTCAACTCCTTTAGGGATGAAATTATCAAATTTCAGCTTGGCCTGATGTTCTTCATCATCAATAATCGCCCCTTTAAATACCTCGTCAATCGTTAAGCATTCTATAATCTGTTGATCGTCGTCGAACACTCGTAGGTTGGTAATCATATCCGGAACCGAGGGCCTGAAAAGAAATTCAACAGAGCACCGATTATTAGAGGGCACAAGCCTAGCAGCTGATGTGGCCAACAAGTCAGCTGCTGCATTCTTAAGTCTTGGAATTGATACAATATTTAAAGCGTTAAAACATCTGAGTAAATCCCATACCTCATTTTGATAAGCTTTTAAGTGAGGAGAAATGAAATGTATTTGATTCCGAATTTGTTTTACAATTATTTCAGAATCTCCAAACACTTTCAGATTATTTGCCTTTAATTCAATTGCTTTCCTTAAACCTTGAACCAATGCTTCATATTCAGTTGTGTTATTTGTACATTCAAACTCTAACCTACATGAAAGAAAATGTTTGTTCTTCTCGGGGTCCATCAGGACACAACCGGCTCTTGACCCTTCTAACGTTTTAGATCCGTAAAAAAAAAGTGTCAAGAAATCGCTAAATACTGTACGAGAATCTACTTCTACTACTAAGTTTACTATTTTACAATCGATTTCATCAGCCTGTGAAAACCGAAGGAGATCAGGCTGAGCGTCTGATGTGTCACTGGCTTCTTCTGCTTGGTAATTTCCTGGTTCTAACTCAATAAATTAATTTCCCAAAACAGAATCCACTGGTTCGTATTTTTCCTCAAACTGAGTAACGTTGTATTTCATATGGGGCTCCCTAAAAATTTTGATTTGATTCGGGCTTCCTTTGTACGGCAGCCACAGATGTGACCAGTCCAAGGAAAAATATATGTTTAGCTTTGCCAACCAATCCCTGCTCAGAACAAGCCCATAAGCATATGGTATGTCATCCACCACAATATCAATAACTTGACATACCTTATCATTTGAAGATAAGTGGACTAGAACATCCTCCATCTCCCCAATTACCTTCACATTCATTCTATCCAACTAAACAACCCTCTAGGTGGATGGTTTAGGCTGCCCATTTATCCTTTTGCAGACCGACAGTGGCATAATGTTAACCGATGCCCCTGAGTCTACCAAGCAATTATGTACGTTGTGGTTAAAATTTTCAAAAGTGAGGAGAAACGGTGGATTCTTGCTTTTAGACTTACCTCCTATGCTTGCTTCTCCAATTTTTTCTTCCTTGGGTTGATTGTCGGTGGGCAACCCCTCTTATGATGCTTCAAGTTCTTTCCAAAGCTTTTCTTTTTGTTGCGGCACCTTACACATTTCAAATAACGAGATATTCACCCTTACCTTCTTTATATCCTCCACAATGTCATGTTCCATCTTAGGTTCGGTGGGATTTGGTTTACCATTATTTATTTTCCCTTCATTGGGCTTGGTGAACACGTTAGTCTATCTAGGATCTTGACTGGTGATGGTAAATTCCGGAACTTCATTAGCTGAGGAGTTATTCTGAAATTTCTTAACATTCCTTTGAAGCCTTTTAATCTTTGGGAGCATGAGACTATTTTCTTTAGCCAACCCTTGGCTTCTTGTTGTTACATTTATTTCCATGATGTCCTCGTGTCCCAAAACCCTTTCTTCCTCGACATCAAATAATGAAACACAGTCCCATAGAACCATGGTCTCATCCTCTTGTTCTTTCGTTGATGTATTACTATCTTTCCTTTCTTCATCTTCATCTTCTGTTAATTTAGAGTCCAACAGCTGATTCATAACCAACGTCATTGAGTTTATCCATTGAGGACAATTCTTTTCAGAGTGGGGTTGTTGGTGGTAAGTGCAAAAATTGTCCATTCCTACCTCTGTTAAATTCATAGATGCCGAACTGTGCGGAGGGGGATGGGATTGATTGTTATCCTCCCATTTCTTGTAATAGGGCTTGTAGAAATTTTGGGCTTCCTTTTCCTTTTCCAAGTCTATGATTCTGTTAGAAAGATTCTGCATCATTTTTTCCATTCCTTCAAAATATCGTGATTGCTCCTCCTTAGGCTTAGTAAACAACAAAGCTTTTCTTCCCACATTTTTCTCTCCTGATCATTTGGGATAATCTTCGATACTTTCCATTTCAGCCTCTACTTTCTCCACCTCCTCATAGGTCTCCGCTAAAGTAGGCTTGGCCTTCATTTTGGCAAACATGGCCAACTCGGGTCCTAAAGCTGAGGTATAGTATTCAATCAGGACTTTGTCCGAAGGTTTGTCAACTTCAGAAAAAATCTTAAGATATGCTGCAAATCTTTGGGTGAAACTATGCACCTTCTCATTTCTTTCTTTCTTTAAGGCGCATAGTGCTTTCATGAGAGATGGATGAGTTTTTTGGGTCGCATACTTACTTCTAAAAATCCTCTCAAAGGTATCCCAATCAGGGATAGAATTTGCGGGAAAACCAAAGTACCACGATGCTGCAGCTCTTTTAAGGGTGTGTGGGAAAAGTCTACAAACTACATCCTCATACTCCCCAGCCATTAACCCTTCTATTTGCAAATAGAAACTTTGCAAGTGGTCATCTACTAGTATATTTTCATTTGGGTCAAATTTGGGCAGAATCTTTTCAAAAGATTGAGGTAAATCATGCAAAGGAGGTGTTAGGTTTAAAGGTGATCTGGCTTTCCAAGAAGGTGGTGGATTCGGTGGGTTGGGTGGTTGATTTTCATTTACGCCTGCCATGAGTTTGGGTGGAGAGTGAGGGGGTGAGTGAATAGGAGTGTGAATAGGAGAACTGTGAGGAGTATTCGGGCCTACTTGATTCAAAGGCAGTACAAATTCTTGTAAGGCTGTTTCTACAAGTTCTTCCCAATCCCCAACCAGCACTGAGTCTTCCAATATAGGACGATCTTTCCTTTTATATTCTCTTCTGGGAAATTCAGGGATAATCGGAAATCCTCCGATATTCTTCATGTATGCCCTAGTGTGTCTTCTCTTCAGGAATTGGATTATGAAACCCACTACTTTTTGAATTGTTACCGGTGGAATAGTCTCGGGAAAACGGGTTTCCTCATCCAGCCATGCATTGGAGGCCCTCCTTCTAGTTCCAGAAAACTGTTGAGGCCTGGAAATTCGTAGGTGACAACAAAAAGGGATTCTCCCTAGTCAACGTTCCCAATTAGCCCGTGACTATTTGGTGTAGGGAATCTGTCCGGTTTGCGGTCCGGCTACCGTAGGTCAAGTAACCAAATAAAAGGGTTTACCGGTTGCGGCCCGATCCACCGTATATATTTTTGTATTTTTGACTTAAATTATGATATGCACATGCCTACCTAACATGCAAATTGATTAAGAATGCAAGGAACGTTCACAATGTGATGCGTAGGTTCTTACCTCTCGTCTTAACTTCCCCACATCTAAATCACACACCATTAGCAAATAAATACTAACTAGGCTATCTCTAGAGAGCTAGATATTAATTCATGAGTAATGCAATACTATTCATATGCTACGGAAAATCACAGGTAGCTATTCTTAAAACCAAAAATACAAACGTGAATAAAGTATACATGACAAGGCAGTTCATCAACAGTTAAAACTTCCATTACTCATAGTGGAAAAATTATAGAATATACTAGAGAACATTCAAGTAAGAACATAGGTTTAGAAAGTTAGAACGCTCTCACAGTTAATGAAACACAGTTGAAAATGAAATAGTTCCCCTTCAACATTGTTCATTTATCGTATTGAAACATTCCACATAGCACCTTCTCCAATAGGTAAAAATTGTAATTTCTTATTGTAAGACGAAGTAGTTCCTCTTACAAACAATAGTTCACAATTTTTTTCCAGGGAAAAAGCCCTTGTAAACTCTAACTTTATTACATTTAAACCAAATCAGCCAACCGTTTGGGCTTCCCCAATCGTGTGACCTTTGGGCTCCTCGAAACCGTCTAATATCACCATTTTGTCTTTTTCGTGAGTATTCATGATTCACTTCATGCGTTATGTTTTTATATATTCACTTATGAGTACTTAACAGAGAGGGATCCGCTTGGTAACTGACGGATTTTTTAAGCCTGGACTTTAGTCACCATCGATTATGTCTTGTTTTTTTTGTTCGTCCTCCTTGAGATCCCGTTGGTTTCAGTACGAACTCTGCCTAACACTGTCCAGTTGTTTTCCGCTACTTCGTCTCCCCACTATGCCTTCTCACAGTAGTAATTTATAAAAATATCTTGAGTCCATCTGCAATTAAACGACATGTATCATTAATCAGGACTGCATTTTTCAATAAAACCAAACTGCATCAACAAAATGACTAGTCGTCAAAAGAGGCCTTATACTATCATGAAAACCTTAACAAGCACTAGAACCACTGTCTCATCCACAAGTGTTTAAAACTGACAAAACGACGGGGAGAGAAAACTTATCGGCGGCTTAAAACACTAAAACCTTGGCCGCGGTAGTCTTACTCACAGCCGCGTCAGCGGGTCTCAAATAGGCAATGGGCTCCATGATACCGTTAAGTTTAACGGAGTCGGAGAAGCTAGAACCTAAACTTTGGGTGGAAGAGCTCTCAGTCAGCGAGCGTAAATACATCAACGTCAGATAGTTAGTGCGTTACACAGCCACAAGGGCGGCGAATAAACAGACTATAGCCTCTAATCAAAGACAAAGCGATGAAAACCCGACAAAGTCTCGGTAGGCGGAGCAGTTATATGGCGGATACCTAGTTCGCTTGGGAGCTGCAAGGGCGGAAGATAAATAGACTACCTCCTCTGATAATATAAACAAGTCAAACAATACGAAGCGGCCACGGAGGAGTTACGATTCTTCCGCAGAATAATCATTGTTCAATTTTCACGACGGAGGCTTCCTAAGGAAACATGGCTCCGATACGTTGTTAAATGGCCTTCGGAACAGTGGCTAGCACAGGAAATAAGTTCTCGAGAGGAAACCGCAGCTCGAAGGGTAACAAAACAAACTCTAAACTCCGCGACCCAGAGCAGTTTAAAACATAAGCAATTTTTTGAAAATAGGAAGAGTTAACCTCAAAATAGTCTGAAATTAAAGCACGACAAAAGAGTTCATGGATCCAAACAATTCAAGGAAACTCTAAAAATAACAAGGGGGTCTGAAAATTGAAAATTTGGGGAAAAAAGTTGTAGCTGCAACACTACCTAACCTATCCCTAGGGAGCAAGATTGTCACTTATTTATGAGTAATGTATTTCATGCATGCATTATGAAAAATCATAGATAGCTGATACTTCATTCAAAACACATGAACATTTTAAATATATTTAAACAACCAGATAGCCAATTGCTTATGAACAACATTCATTACTCATAGTGGAAATTTTCATAAAATAAACCAGAGATCATTCATACGAGAACTTAGGTTCAAAGAGTTGGAACGATCTCACAATTAATGGACAAAAAGATGAAAATGAAATAGTTCCTCTTCAACAAATCCATAGAATAACATTTGAACATTCCACCAAGCTTTCTCCAACAAGCAAACTGTAATTATCTATTGCAAAAGGAAATAGTTCTTCTTACAATATGTCTTCCAATCTAACCGGGAAAAATTCCAGTTCTTATCTAGATCTTCTATATTTATACAAAAAGAACCAAACTGTTGGGCTGCCCACGAATGACTCTTGCCCCCCCAAAACCATTTAGTCTCCCAATTTTGTTCTCTTATGAGTGCTCATGATTCGCATAATGCGTTACATTTCGGATTAAGATTTATGAGTACTTCATAAAACTGGGCCAACTTAGTGACTAACGAGCCCTTTCCAAGCCTGGACTTCTATTGCCACGGTTTCTTCCTTGTCTTTTATTCGTCCTTTCTTAGATCCCATTGATTTCAAAAAAAACTATGCTTGTCATTCTTCGGTCAACTTTCCTCAGCTTTATTCTTTAGTTATGTCTCCTCGCAGCAGTAATCTGAGGAATCTTCTGAGTCCGCCTGGGAAATTTAACATTAATTAGGACTGCATCTTTTTAACCATATTAACAATAAAATTGATCAACAAAATGAGGCCCTGCACTGCGCTTTTGTCGCAAAATACTTAACACGAAACAGAAACCATTGCCGCCGAAAAAAAAAGTTAAAAACTCACAAAATGGTGGGAAAACCCTTATCGACAGCTTGAACCATTAAGACATCAGGAGGATAGTTTAAGGAACATCCGTAATGGAGGGCTTCAGACGGACAATGAGTTTTGCAGGACCACTAATTCTATCGACGTCCAAAAGACCAAACACTAAAGCATCGGATGGAAACTCCTCGTCGGCGACCAGGGAAACATAGCGTCGAGAGGTTAGCGCAGTACGCAGCCATAATGGCGGAAGATGAAAATACTATGGACTCTGCGGCGAATAAAAACATAACAATGAAACCCAACGAAACATCAATGGGTGGAGGGGCTACAAAACGGATACTTAGTTTACTCAAGAGCGGCAATGGCAGAAGGCAATCAGACTTCCACCCCTGATCAAAGTTATAAAACCTTCCGATACGGCGCAGAACAATCGTGAAAATGCTAAGTGCTCAGAAAACTTAAAGTTGCAGCGGCTTAAAAGGCTTGTCATACTTCCAAAACAGTGGCTTCACAAAGAACAAACAACCTCGACTCAAACTTTGACCAACCTCTGACAATGAAAAACAAGTCAAAACAATAACAACACGGCATCAGAGAAGTCCAAACTATCCGACAGAACACTCATCGTTCAGCTTCCGCAATGGAGGCTCCATAAGGAAAGATGGCTCCGACGCGTTGTTTAAATGGCCTCTAAAAAACTAAAAATCAAAACGTTAAGTTCCAACCGACCTTCGGCCGGGTAAAACAGCGGCGAAAATAATAAAATAGACTTATGATATTAAAGAAAAACATCACCAATCAAATGGGCAACATCTAAAATCCAATATTCAAATCCCACAGCTCAAACAGTTTCAGACATAAGCAATTTTTTGAAAAGCACGAAAATAGTTGTCCTCAAAACAATCCAACTTGCAGCAATGAGAAAACAAACAGAGTTCATGAATCCAAACAAATTTAGGCAATATAAAATAAAAGGAGGGTCCAAAATTT
This sequence comes from Pseudotsuga menziesii, assembly GCA_001517045.1. Classification (NCBI taxonomy): domain Eukaryota; kingdom Viridiplantae; phylum Streptophyta; class Pinopsida; order Pinales; family Pinaceae; genus Pseudotsuga; species Pseudotsuga menziesii. Next base: position 81,923 of record LPNX011233574.1, read on the forward strand.
CAAAAAATTTGGGAAAATAGTTGCAGCTGTAACACGTCGGTATATCGAATGACCTTTCATGTACCCTTGAGGTATATAGAAAGGTACTTCACGTACTCGATTGTATATAGGAAGCCCCCTTGTGAACGGTTATGCATTAGATGGCACTACTACCGATTTGAGCTCCCATGTACCTTGCATATATTGGGAGACCCCACTAGCATGCCTTATCCATATGGAAAAATCCTTTTGGTCATGTTTCTTGGAGCCATACATTGAAAACAACATTTGGGGAGATTACTACGTATGTACCCTTGAGGTATATCGTGAGTGGCACCTTCTTGACAATCCTGGTGAGAGACCTGACTATTTGAACTCCTCCTGTCATTTAAGTTTGCTTGTTTGGCCTATAGCTTGAGTAGGGAAATTTTTGGTGTGTTTTCTAGTTTTGAGACCCTAGGTTAGATAGGATTTGTACAAACTCGTTGAGCTAAGAAAGTCCAGAAGAGTACAGGGCTTGCCACCTGATTGTATTCCTATTTCAAGAGAAAATCCTATGGAAGCTATCGACCAAGGAGCTGCTACCACGAGGGATTCATCTTGTTGAGCAATATCTTATCACGTTCATTCATAAAGGGGGGTTTTTAATTTTGAAAAATAAGGTCAATATATTGTAAGTATCTGGGGGTGGAGAATATGGTATGGGGGATTTATAGGTATTCGGGGATATAAAAATGGGTTTCTAGTAAAACAAGGAATATAATGTAAAAATAGGGGTTTTTTTATTGTAAATATGTATTGGGAGGGGGGCTCAACAAAAATATTTTTGTAATTAATTATCAATATCTAGTGAAATTAGGGGTATTCTTTAATATCCCATGAACGAATGCGCTATGACATGGTTTCACTAAGTGAAGACCCTGTAGCTGCTATCAACTCCCAAGTGGGAGAGAATGTGGTTGCGGAAAGCAAAGGACCATATCCTTCACACTCGCCTCCCTTGGTCCAACAACCTTCTCGGGGTAATACTTCATTCCATTCTCCCACAGAAGGTCATGTTGATGATACTACCCGTCCAGATTATGGTCCCAATGCTCCATTTTGGGACACCTCTATAAGACAAGCCATTGCCTCATTTGCCACCCGTTTAAACTTTTCTAAAGAATTTTCACCAAATGAAGAAGAATGTAGACAATACCAGGCAACTATTCTCCATGCATAAGAAATTGAAAAGAAAATAGATGACATATTGGGCACACCACCATCACGTTCTGCATCTTTTCCTGTGGGATATCGTTCACTTGCCGATTCTATGAGACCCATTGAACTGATTCTATATCACATATTGAATCCACATAATCTAGGTCAAACTTCCAACCCTACCACCTCCCATATTATGTCTGTTCCCAATCCTCCCAGGTCTTCCGCACCTGGGGCTCAACATTCAATTCTTATTTCATTATTACCTTCTAGTGTCGGGGGGCAACCCCAGGTGCGACCTACGTTATCTATCACTGGAATTGTACCTAGTCAAGGACATACCTCTAGTATAGAGAAATCTGTATTTTATGTCCCTCCTACCCACACAAATGTGGTTAACCCCCCATCCATTTCAGGTCAGCCCTTGGGGGCACAACCTGTAACCCATCAAACCTCTTGGGGGTATGGTTACACAACAAATCAAGTACCTGTAGGAAAGATTAATTATCCACCCAACCCTACAGGAATGCCTTATGCTGGAATTCCATACCCTAGTCATACTTTCACGCCATGGGGGCAACCTAACTGGTCCTACATGCCAGCTATGGGGGGGATACCTATACATACTACGGGCGGTGCCGGAGGACCACCTTATGGGGGTCCTCTCCCTGGGGGGCCTAATGGTTTTGGAGGGCCTAGTGGATTTCCTCCTTATGGTCCTAATGGTCCTGGTTGTTCTGGGGGGCCTAGTGGCTTCCCTCCTAATGGTCCCGGAGGGTCTGGTGGCCCTCCTCCTAGTGGTTCCAGAGGATCCGGAGGTTTACCTCCTAGGGGTCTCGGAGGGTTTGGTGGTCCTTCTCCTGGTGGTCCAGATGGTTCTAGTGGTCCCAATGGTCCTGGTGGTCCCAGAGGCCCTGGTGGTCCTCCTCCCAAAGGCCTCGGCAGTCCTCCTCCCAGAGGCCTCAACGGTCCTAATGGTCCTGATCCAGGAAATCAACCCCCTATGGGCGGATCTTCTGGTAGTTCTTCATCATAAACTTGTCTATCAGTCTACTTATGGTCCTACTGGTGCTTATATGCCATATCAATATTACCAGTATGTGAAACCTAATCGTCAGTTACCTTTCCTAGCAACTTTGGACTTTCCTGATTTGTCCAAGATGATTAATGACGCCATTCGACATAACCCCTCGCAACCTCCCATTCTGGTAAAGTTACCATCAGACATTCCAAAGTTCAATAGAAAGTAGGGAGATGATCTAAAAAACCATGTCATGACATTCCATTTGTGGTGTTCTTCAAACTCCCTTATGGATGATTCAGTTCGTTATGACTCTTTCAGTGAACTTTGACCGGTACAGCCGCGAAATGGTACATTAAACTTCCGCAACATTCGTTTGTGGATTTTGGCTCATTGAAAACTATATTTCTTATGCACTTTCAGCTTCCTATCCATTATGAAACGAGCACTAATCTCTTAACTTCTCTGTGACAAAACACCTCCACCCACATATCCGATCATATCCACGAGTGGAGAAGGTGGAGAAGACTTATTAAGGCTCCTATCCCGGATCAATTATTAGTTGATTGGTTTACTAAATCTTTGTTGCCTCCAATTTCTCGAGATGTGGCTATGGGCAGTGTCATTACTGAAGAGGAATCCATTAATCGAGCCCAATATCTGTACTTGGTCTATTCCCAGTCCGGAACTTTGTATGACTTGATCCCCCAAGCTCCTCGCCCAAGCATTGATCCTGCAAAGCCACCAGCAAAAGTCCCTGTTGATGGGATTGTTGGTTCAATATAGTCCCCGTTAGTAGCAAAACCTACCAAGCAACCCCAGACTGCCACCCCTACTCCTTAAACTCCCAAGGTTTCTGTCGAGGTCAATTCTATTCAGAGTATTCAAATGCCTGACAACAATAAAAAGAAAGGTAAAGCTAAAAACAAAAAACCTGGAAACCAATAGGAGAATCCGAAACCAACCACCAACGATAACGATAAAGGGAAAAGAAAAACAAAATATCCATGTCTACTATGCAGAGGTGATCATTTCACAAAAGAGTGTCCTCGTCGGGATGAAATCACCCAATTTTTGAAAACTAATCCCGCACCCACAGTTCTCATGAATCCTTTTACCTCTCAACAACAACTGATAGACCACATGTCTAATCAGGGAAACTCTAGTTCTTCAGAGGAAATTCACATGATGTCTTCTAATACTATTAGTTTTCAAACTTGAAGTTAGAGTTATGACAAACATGCAGACAATAAAGAAGACAATTCTTCTTCAAGAAAAGCTCCCTTTACTGGTTCTCCCGAATCCTCGTTTACTTTCCCCCTAACCATCGAGAATCCTACTCTCGGCATGGTTTTGCATCCACCCAAGAGTACTCTTAGGAAGGTTGTTTTTAACCCTAATTCCCGAGCTGCCCGAGCTGTTCAATTTTATAATGTAGTTGAATATCTGGCTCAGGCACCATGTGCAATGTCTACCTTGGAGGTACTCCAAAGTTGTCCCACACAACGCAAAAACTTGTTAACTGCGTTAGGAGCTTTAGACCGAGACAATACTAATTTGATTTATTTCAATGTCGAGAACTATAAGTCTAGACTACCTCACAAACTCACTTTCCAAATCATCATGAAAGTAGTCAAAAAGAAGGTCTTTAGAACTGTCTTAGAAGAAGGAGCTTCAACTTTGGTTTTGTCCTTGTCTTGTTGGAAAGCTATTGGCTCTCCCAAGCTTGTAACATCACCTACGAATCTGAAAGCCTTTGATGGACGAGGTTTCCAGCCCCATGGTCTCATATCATCCCTTTCAGTCAAGGTTGGAGGAAAAACTATTTCTATTCAAGTGAAAGTAGTAGACGCCCCATTAGATTACAACCTCCTTCTAGGAAGAAATTGGTTTTATGCCATGACTGCTGTCGCTTCGATGATATTTTGAACTGTCCAATTTCCACATTTAGGGAGAATTTTCACCATTGACCAGCTCGATTTTTGTACACCGGATTTTACTACCTCTATGGCTAATAACATCCCTATGTTTGGCTAGTCCCCTCCTCCTTACCAGTCGATTGTGGTAGGCATGTTGAAGGATTCATCCCTTATGGGGATTTTTTCGTCCACTCCTCCTAACACAGACACAACGATAGTAAATATGATTGCATCATTTGATTATGATCCAATGGGAAAACAAATTCTTGGGTCCATCTCGTTGAGTCCACATGAAGAAATGTACAACATCATTCAAAACATTTCCAATGATCACACTGATGAACTTCATCTGGTGGCTTCAGACCCTTACCACCAACCCTACTGGTTAGAACCCTCTCTTCCTATTTTGGATTATCTCTCTAATTCTTTTCCTTTCGACGAGTCCATTATGGAGATCATGAGTATGAATGAGCCTATTTGGGAGGATCACCATCATAGATCCTCGTTCCTCCCCAACACCAGTTCGGTAGACCATGATTTTGCATCCCTATTTTCCACTAATATTTTCAACACACCTCAAAATCCTATATTGTTGCAAGACATAGATTCTAAAGGAAACTTATTCAACATTACTCAAACAAATCCAATTGACATATCAACCAAGCCTGGTACCATTGAGCATGTTCATGTTGGGAAGAACTGCTTGGCAGACAAATCTGAAGCATACAGGGCGCTTTTCAAAGAATTTCACGAGATTTTTTCCTGGGATTATGAAGAAATGTCGAGGATAGACCCATCCATTGTGCTCCATGAAATAGAAACCTATCCCACTGCTAAACCTGTTAGGAAAAAACTAAGGCAAGTCCATCCACGGAAGGCCGCAGTTATTAAAGTTGAAATAGAGAAACTTCTCAAAGCTGGGTTTATTTATCCCATACCCCTGATGGAATGGGTATCAAACGTCGTCCCTGTCAGTAAAAAGCAGGGAACCATTAGAGTCTATATTAATTTTAGAGATTTGAACAAAACATGTCCCAAAGACAACTTTCCTACTCCACATATCGACCAGATTATCGACAACTGTACTGGAAGTGTCATATTCTCATTTATGGATTGCTTTTCAGGTTATAATCATACTGATATTTTACCCACCGATCAGCACAAGACATCATTCATTTTCCCATGGGGAACCTTTGCATATAGGAAGTTACCATTTGGCTTAAAAAATGATGGAGCTACTTTCCAGCATGCTATGTCCTATGTGTTTCACAATATAAAACACATCATTGAAACGTACCTTGACAACCTCCCTGCTCATTCACAGCGACAGGAGGACCACCTTGGTCATCTTAGAGACATTTTCTTGAGATGTCGTCATTATAATATACAGATCAATCGTCATAAATGTGTTTTCTGCGTTGAGACGCGATGCCTGTTAGGTTTTTTGGTTTCCAAGGATGGCATCCGAATAGACCCATTGAAAATTGCCACTATTTTAGCTCTACCGACCCCAACCAACCTTCTAGAACTCCAAAGTTTGCAAGGGAAGGAAAACTTTCCCCACTGTTTCATGTGCAATTTTGTAGAGAAAAAACATAGTTATATGCATCTCCTTAAGAAGGACACTCCGTTCTATTGGGATGACCATTAAGCCCAATGAGCCTTTGATAATCTTAAACATGCTCTGACTCATTCAACCGTTATACACCCCCCAGATTATTCAAAGGATTTTCTCTTATATATTGCTACCTCCACTACTACCATCGCTATGGTTTTGGTGCAGGAAAATCCTGACTGTCAGGAGCACGTGATCTACTATGCTAGTAAGAATCTTATGGTTTCCAAAACCCGATATTCACACATGGAGAAATTAGCATTAGCCACGGTCCTTGTTGTTCAAAAATTTCATCACTACATTTTTCTCCGCACAACCACTGTATTGGCAAACCAGAACCCTATGTATTACATCCTGACTCATCGGGCGCTCAGGGCCAAGTACTCCTGGTGGATAGTCATACTACAAGAGTTTGATCTGGAATTTGCCAAAGCCACATCAAAGAAATCCTTGGTCTTTGCTGAGATCCTTTGTGATCTTCCATGTGCTTCAATGGAATCTGAGCCTAGTGATTGATTTTCAGATGAATTCCTGTTCCTGATAAGCACTACTGACCCATGGTATGTAGATTTGCTCATTTATCTCCAAACACAGATATTTCAGCCAAATCTATCCCATGGTGATCACCACTGTATCTGTCACCACATAAAATACTACATCATCTTGAATGACACTTTGTATATACGTGGTATCTATTCTGTTCTCCGGCAATTCCTCACCCATGAGGAAGCTGAACAAGTGTTGAATGATTGCCACTTTGGAGCATGTGGTGGTCATTTATCTGGGATGGCTACAGCCTAGAAAATCCTTCGCGCTGGCTATTTCTGGCCTTCAGTCTTTAAAGATTGTCACGAGGCTATCAAGAAATGCCCACCTTGTCAAAATTTTTATCCGAAAAAGTGCACTCATCCTAGTCCGCTACACCTCGGCATTGCCATTGGCTCATTTTCCAAATGGGGGATTGATTATATGCATTGTAAGCCTACCTCAGCCGGGGGGCATGGTTACATCATCGTAGCCATTGATTATTTTACAAAGTGGGCTGAGGCCATTCCTACATATGTGGAAGATGGTAACAATGCCACTCTCTTCCTATTCAATCATGTGATAGCTAGATTCGGAGTCCTACAGCCCATAGTTACTTATCACGGATCACATTTCCATAATCAAATGATGGAGGAACTACGTGCCAAGCTAGGTTTTCGTCATGAAAAATCTACGCCCTATTATCTGCTAGATAATTGCTTGAGTTCCATATTCCCCAGCTTACGATTTGGTCAGTTCAGGAGCAGTTTGTATTGGTCCCGCTACCAACAATATCGCTGAGTATTGATCAGTCATAGGTCTTCTGACTGAAGCTTCCTCCCAAGATGTTTGCAACTTGGTAGTCTTGATGGACTCACAACTAGTGGTTTGTCATCTGAGCCATGTTTATACCATTAGGAATCCTGTGCTTCTCCGTCTCTCCCAGAGGGTACGCTTGTTAGAAAGGTCATTTGAAACTATCACCTATAGGCATATCCCTAGGGAACATAATGTAGTTGCTAACTCATTGGCTAATTACATCCTAGATTGGCATATTTCCCATTCATGACATGAAAATCAAACTTGTTTCATTGTAAATAAATGATTAAGGACACATAAAACTCAAGTAAAATACATTCACCATTTGAGACATATAAACACCAAGTAAAATTATGTATATATATATATGAACATGTTTTACAAAAAATAGGTCACGAGACCTCATCTAAAGCACGTAGGCTTTCAAGTAAAAAGTCACCATACAAAAATCCAGAAACTATCAGCTTTTAGTGGATACATCATGCACTCATTGTCTAATGATGCTCGTGGTAACACATCACTACCTGGGATACTCTACGTAGCAGTCTGCTAAAGCGACCCAGTACTCCTGATGTAGTCCTCTGATACCTCAAAGGGAGGTCATCAATAGAAGCATCAGGGATGTCTAGAGTCAACCTCTCCAGGTTCTCCTCTAACTCCCCTGTCACATTGTCACCCTATGGTACAAAAAGGTCTCTGGCTTGTCTATCCAATGGGGAGGCTCCCCCAATTCATGCTACTCTGACGTCTACATGAAAACATTCAAGTTTCGTTACTTAACATAAAAAATATAAAATATTAAAAACATAAAAACACTATTTCCATTTTAGGGTCTTTTGTTTCTTACCAATGTCACCCCACTGTCCACCAAGTGGGAGTAGCAGGTCAAGGTCACCGCTGAAGTCAGTGCCCACATATGCATAATCCTCCACCATGAGGAGCTGATCTCTCAACCATCGAAAGAACGGGTCACCAAACTTTATCTTCCCCCTTCCCGCTCCAGTATGGACCATAATTCGGAACCACCTCTGCATGTGAGGGTCCCGTGCTCTCAGCTTTGTAAATACCACCTGGGGTCTCATCTGTGGAACCTGCTCGAAGAAGAATCAAGCCAGAATGAAATTGAAACCAAATTGCTTCAGCTCCCCCTATCAACACTTGGTCAGCTGATCCTTGAAGATCAGAAGTAGAGCTTCCACCCAGTTAAAGAATGTAGGCACCATGGCCTCTATGGCGTAGAGCATATGCGCTTTGGATGATGGTGTATTCCTTGGATTCTAACCACTCTCTGCATGGTAAACAACACGGTCCATAGAGGGCTATACATCACTACTTTTATGGGGATTTTCTTCCTCGATGTCCTGGTCCCAGGAATGCAGTGACGGTCTATCAACTCCTGAGTAGTAATGTCCCCCCCATGGGAACCAGTTAGCAAGATGGGAGCACCCCGTCTCGAAAGGCCAGTCAGGAAGTAGATTTCCTCTACCTCAACTATCAATATATGAGCACCAACCTCAAAATATTGCTGCTCTGGATTCCACATCTGGAGTATATGCTCTAGTAGTTACTCATGTGATACCATACTGGGTGTGCGGAAGAATTTTAAGAATCCGCAGTCTCTCAATGCAGATATGCAACCCGCATTTCATTTGGTGAAGGTGTCGTCATTATCATGTTGTCTCTCTGTCCATATGACCATTTTTTATCAACAAGAACCTGTCAAAAACCATCACAAGAATTGTTAGAAGCATTCTTAATCATCCAAATCAATAAAAAAGAGCTAATTTTTCTTGTGCAATCACTTTTATTTCTCCACGGCTGGCACCACCTGTGTCCTATTGAGGACAAGCGATGGCACCACCAATGCTCTATGTTTTCGGCATAGTTCTAGCGGGGTACCGCTTATCCTTCAAGGGATAAGAGTGGTGCTCGCTCCCATGATTTTAGGGCTTGCCATATAAGCCCAAACCACCATTAAAAATCAAAATTGAAGGCATAAAATGAAAGAGTAGGGTCTAGTCTATTACCTGGAACTGACGGTGCACGAATCCGATGGTGGATGCTTCCAATATCAGCGACTAAAAATCTGGCCAAGAAAATGCTCCAAAGGTTCTCCACTATGGGTAAATAGTAAAATGTTTTGATTTTTTACTATTTACATGACTTTTATATTTAGGGTTTGACATGCTATAGTTTTGTTTTAAAATCATTTATTACTCAAAATATATCTGTCATAATCCTTTAATGTCAGTTATTAGGGCATTTAACACTTGTTTTTGAGTCGTTTCAGGATAGAAGAGCGGTAGCAGTAAAGTTTTGGGAGTTTGTTTTTTACTTTTTCGTACTTCCATAAAATGAAAAAAGTCTTTGAGCATTTATTAAGAGACTTTGGTCACGCTCTTGAAACTTAGCATCAAAGGTCCGAGTCTGTTTCTAATTCTTTTCAGGCTCGTAAAATCTCTCATCGTGAAAAGAGACCTAGTGGAGTCTTCTTTAAACTCTTTTCGAGCTCCTTAAATATAAAAAGATTGTCGAGTGATCTTGTCTTCTTCACACTCATTAAAGCATTTGAAGACTCATTCATCTGATGGTAGGTTATCATTTTTTTGGGTCAGGTGAACTATTTTACGAAAAAGGACACTATGGAGTCTTCTTTCATGGTCATTCAGACTCTCTAAACATGAATGATACCGAGTTTTCTTTCATTGGACTTGTTAAATTAAATATTGAGAGACCCTCTTTCGGGAGCGAACCCCTACTCTCTCAGGTTCGTAAAACATATGAGTTTGGACTTGTCTTCAGACAAGCTATAACAAGTGTTTGTTACCCTCTTTGAACTTGTAAAACTGAAAAGAGGCACTCATCAATCATGATGGGGAAAATGGGAAGGGAATCATTTTGCAAATAAATGGCAATAGTTTGTCATTAGCTTTGAACATGGCACTTGTCTGCATATCATTTCAGTCAATTGGGTATTCAGCTGATCTCTGTGACAATCCACTTTCATGAGTCATGCCACTCCTTTGAGTCTTTCAAAAGAATGCATTTTTAACCGTTGCACTGTGTGTTTGTCTGGTTTAGTCATGCTGCCTAGTCTTTTGTCGTGTCGCCTGATGTTCAAAGGGAAGTTGAAGAAGTTTTACCTCTACAGTCAAAATAGTCTCTGTGTCAGTACTTTTGAGTCATTCTTATGGTTACTACATTCACATCATTCCTAAACTATGCTCTGAGTTTCGTGTCGTCGATGTGGTACTCATCATGGCCCTCCTTCGACGAGACTATTCCCGTTGACATCAGCTCATCATTCGGGAAATAGTCTTAGAAACAAAATTTAGTACCTTGAGATCTGTATGCCTTAATGATAGATTCTCTCGCTTTCGACATAGGTTCACATCATTTACCTTTGATCGATAGAATCGACTAGGTGTTTGACATCAAGACATCTATTCACGCTCAGTAGATTGTACTAGGGTACCTTGGGAATCATTGACATCAATGGTGATCTCCCTTGCACTTGTTAACAGTTCACATAATTGGTCAGTAATCAAGTGGTTTCTGCCATGTTCGACTTCAGATCATTGTAATCACATGGATAGAATTGTACTTTGTGGAAGACAAGATGAACACCCTGGGTATTTCTTTAGCTCTCATTGCTTTCCCCAGTTTGCGATGGAGTTTTGTATATCTGGCATGGATCCACATTTTTATGGTCATGGCTATGCTCAAATTTGCATATGTATGACATAGATCTACGTTATATGTCTGGTAGCTATGTCCAAGTTTGAATCCTCTATCACATGGATCTACGCTGTATTTTAGTAGCCATGCTTGTTTATTCCTGTCGTGGATATGCCTTGTATTGGTCCGCAGCCATGAGTTGGTTACATTTGTCTATGAGTCAAAAGTATTGATGTACTACAGATGCCTACTGGATGACATTCTCCGACCGAGCTGACATTTTCACCTCAAAGTGACAACTTGTTCTCTTAAAGCTCTCACTTATCATATCCCTCTAAGTCTCATGCTTTGGGGGACATTTTGTTATACCTAAATCCTATCACCATCATGTGATAAGACCCTTAACTTCCATGTTTTCCCTTAATCCCAACACTTAGAGTGGAAACTTGCTATGTTTGTCTATTATAGTTGAAAAAACCTAGTACCGTGCCTACCTTGTGGATGATGACCGGTACCTTGCTCAGCACCACATGTATCCTATTTTTGAGAAGCAGTGCCACCGCCTATGGTATTTGTTCTAAAATTGGTTCTCATCTAAACCGCTCTATAATAAGAGAAGAAAAGCGATGGGCCTGGGTAAAATGGGAAAAAGAGAAGTTTCTCGAGGCTTCTAGAAATTGAGCCTCGTGTCCTCCCTTATCCCTATCATTATGGGTTATTTTGAGCTTGAGATCCCTCATGGTAGGATCTTGGAGCCGCCTCACCCACCATTCTCTCAACTATCCCTATCCATTGAGCCTTATAAATACAAGCTCATATCCATAGTTGAGGGGGAGAACTATAGAGGTATTTTTATGTTGTTGGATTGACTACCTAGTCCAAGTCATTGGAGAGCATAGAGAGAAAAGTTGGAGCTTATGGGGATGAAGTGTTTGTATCATAGAGGGGCTTGTCGATACTAAGGAAACGATTGTAAACTTCTCCATACATTCTTAATGCAAATCTGATTTCTGTCCCACATTACTATTGTTTTGATTTCACATGTACATGTTGTTAGATTCCTTAGTCACTAACATGGATAAGTAGACGATTTCTGGTAACTTTGATGTTGTTTGCATGTTTTATCTATTTGCAGGTGCACAGGTTCACAATCGAAGTAGTATTCTAGGTGTCTACAGTTTTCAGTGAAGGTCTTCATCCTTTGTCGTTCACTCATTTGTTCTGGATTTGAACCGTTCAGACCAGAGAAACAGCTTCTATCCACAGAAGGTGCAATATTCCTGATAACATTAGTAGAGAATATTAAATTATTTTCGAAACAGAGAGGATCTCAATGAATGGTAAGGAAGAATACATTAAAAAACATCTATTTTTATAATTTTAGTGTATAATTTTCACTATTGTTATTTGACTCCTCCATTGGAACTTGTTACAGATAGCGTTGAGAAACATTTCCATAGTTAAGAGGCAAGAAATGGAGTTTTGATGTGATCGATGGCCTTATATACATAGTTTTTTTGGTTATCCATGTTTTATCAGGTGATCTATTATTAACAATTAATTTACTTGAATAGTTGAATAGTATTGTAATTTACATTGTAATAGTATTGTATTTATTTAGATTGGTTTTGTTATTTTCATAAACAAACATAAATTTATTTGATCGGTCCTAACATGAAACTATTGCAAGAGGACAAAATTTGAAGTATGTTTAATGATGTTTTGAAAGGTAAAGTAGAAGAAGACAGTGCGAAGCTCCACAAATCAAGGTATAATTATGTTTTCTTTTGTTTGATTGAGCTGTGTATTGGGTATTTATGCATGTTCACACACACACACACATTTAGTTGATGATGATGATTACCATACATTCAGGCGAACTTTGTTCTATCTGATCTAGAAACTTACCTTAAATAGTTTGATTTATCAGGATAACTAGCCCCTTGGTAATACTTTACCAATTCCATATAGCTATGAATTCCATATGTACATGAAAATATAGGGGAAATGGCCATTTGTCGTCGGACATATGGCTATGGATTACATTTTATTCATTCATCATATTGTTTGAACATTGAATCACCCAAGTAAAACTTATATGCATGTGCATGACATTGAATTAAAGGATCATAAGAGGGCACACTATTTTCTTTGTGTGCGAGTCTTGTTTTCTTTATTTTATTTTAAATCTAAATTCTAAATAAGGACTTATTTTTGCATTTCAAATTACACCAAGATATCTTCCACATGTAGAAACATCCTCCATAAAGCAATGATGGATGATGACAAGTAGAAGCAAACCCCAACCTCCAAAATCCCCTAAGATGCAATGTTTCACCTTGTCCACAAAAGTGTCCAAGAGAAGGCCTCTCCAAACTGGAAGGAAACCTAAACTTATGTTGTGTCTCCCCTAAGTCACCTTCAACAAAGATGCCCCTCCAATAATATTCATATAGCAACCAAAAAAACAACTTCTAAGAGATATCGGTCTCTATATATCCAATGGACTGATTCAATACTCAATTAATATAGAAACAATGCCTTCCTTCAGTGAAAAGCATCCTCCAAGGCCAAGCACTTATTGAAACAAGACTTTCAATGGTGTCCTCAATCCTATGTAGACATAGTTGAAATACCTCGTAAATGGAACTGGATTCCTCTAAGGATGAATTATGTGGATTGGATCAACATTTTTAAGCCTCATGTGATATATAGAGGAGCCTTTATAACACATCAATGTTGCCATACTTCTTCACTGCTGAGTTTTTATTGCCTAGATTGTACCTTCATTATGCTAGGAAAGGTGCAAAAAACTCTTGAAACATGAGTCAAAGGTGGATTAGCCCTCAATGAAAGTGAAGACAAGCTAGTTGGGCCAACTCTTGTGAAAACTTCACCCTACAGTGCTTAAAAATCAACATACAATGCCATGTGAGCTTCCTAGAAATGATTATGTTGAAGTGCTACTGTTGATTTGAAGCTAAGAGATAGTTCTTTGCTGCTACAATATGCCCAAAGACACTTTTATGCTATTGTTCTTTACACATATCTCACCCAAACATGGTATTTAGAAACCTATTGTTGTGTTATACCCATTAATTTTCCCTAGATTTCAAGGTTTAGAGCCATTCTCATCAATACATCTTCCCAAAACTAGATTACCGCTCACTAGGAAGTCAAATAGGGTTGAGAAATGATTTTAAGGACCAGTATGTTCCCAACAACATGGATATTTAGGGTCATTATTGTTTTCCATTATACCAGACTTCCCATAGACATGGATTTACTTCTCTAATATCCACAAACTCTGCCCAGAACAAGCTCAAATTCATATCAGACTTTCAAGATATCATTGTTTACTACTGATACTTATTATAAAAAGTTCCCAGGTCTAAGTTTTAGCCACTTTACGTAGGTTTCCAACCGTGGTAACGCTACAAACATAAATATAATTAATTAGAATTAATTTAAAAGTCAATAAATTAAGATTAGCATGAAATGGAAATTTAAGGGAAAACCTATTAGCTAGAATGGCTTTGATACCAACGTAGCAGCGGAAGTGCTAAATTAACATAAATTAAAATATTAAGTTTCTTTCTCTTCCTAGAGATCTACCATTTCCTTATCTTCATTTATCTTAATTGGTAGCCTCAACCTTGAGACCTACCATTTGCATGCCATTGTAGACTCTCTGAGTAGGATACCATTCTATTATCTTTCCCAGCCTCTACGCTTGGCTATAGCCATCTACCTCTCATCCAAGCTCTGCAAATTCCTCTTTCAATGTGCTGGTTTTGGTCAAATTCCAGATTGAATAAAAAAAGCAATGGAGAACACAACATGAGAAACGTGAAACACTTAAACATGAGTGTGAGACATAATGATAGAATAAATGACAATGAGAGAGTTGAGGGAATGATGGATGACTTCTTCTTCATGAGAATGAAGAACTATTACGCTTCCCTGTAATGACTGTACTCAGCCTATGCTCCATTAAGTTATAACACCTACCCAACAGATCTTACATACTTAGCTTTGTTTGGAAACTTGTGGCTTAGGAAGGCTCAAACAATTTGTGAATAGGGAAGGGACACATTGACCATAATACAAGGTAACAACTTTATCTATTAAATTTGAGGACACAGATAGTCGAAAGAAATAGATTCACGATGACTTGGAGAGAATGGGGTCCTAGTCAGCCATTTGGCATGAATATACAAAACTTGTGGATAGCACATTAATGCATGAAGAATGTTTTCCAGACCAAATGGATTCAGACAATGGTGTATATTTGATTAGGCTAGAGTCAAATTTCAATGATAAAGCCAAGGTGACATAAATATCACAACAAAAATGGCTCAAAGCTTATAGCGAAATTCTCTTTCAGTTTTGTATTGTTCTAGTTAGGATATTTCCTATCGTAGATAGTTAGAGTACAAGGTAAACTTAAATTCATAATGCAAATTTGACTTCAAGGGATACTTTTGTGTCTATTTTCAAATCCCATAAATATTGCTTTCACATGCTCTTAATTTTATGTTCAATACTCAACTCTTCAAGGAGTTTCCAGTAAAAGTATGCAAGTATCTATTACAAGGAAAATATGCAACTGCGGTGCTGTTATAATCAAAATTCATTTTTTAGAATGCATAGGTTGCATTGAGATACTTATTTTGTTTGACTTCCATATCGTCGTGTTTATACACATCTTTCGCTTTAGCTGTATGCTTATCCTTTTATTTCTTAATTCTAGAAAGTATTTCAATTCCTTGATTGCATTAGATTTAGGCCAAAATATTTTATTTGGAGCAACTTGTAATGTCCCAAATTTGGCATTGGGTCAAAATGGCCAAATCACATTTTTCATATTCATGAAAGTTGTCAAATGGATGCTAAAAGTCAAATAATTGCCAAGGAGGAAAATCACTAGTTTCATAGGTTGGGGGTGGAAGTTTTGAGATTTGGAATAAGGGGGATAATAAATGATGTTTAGACATTATAAGGGGATAAATATTTAATAATTTATCTTATTAAATAAAAACAAGGGAAAATGGAAGTGGCAATAGAGCACGAAGACACATGGAGACTATGGGGCCCACACTAGCTAGAATTCCTATGTTAAATGGTATCTTTCTCTTGCAAATTTGAATATATGGGAAGTCTAATGTTTTTGTATGGATTATAATGTTAATATAATTGTCCATATACTTCATAGGTCTAGTTGGGGATGAATTGTAACTTACATGGGAGAGGAAGATCCAAATGGGAGTTTCATGGACACTTGGCTAGATTCCCCTTACAT
The DNA here is from genome assembly GCA_001517045.1 of Pseudotsuga menziesii. NCBI lineage: Eukaryota > Viridiplantae > Streptophyta > Pinopsida > Pinales > Pinaceae > Pseudotsuga > Pseudotsuga menziesii. Next base: position 97,981 of record LPNX011233574.1, read on the forward strand.
TTATGACAGCTATGACACCAATGATGGAGATTCTATGATAGTTATGACCCAAGTTAGATATTAAGGCTGACATACTGACATACTGACATGTCAGGCCTGAATATAGCATCTTGGAGGTTGAAATTGGGAGTTGTAGAAGGCCAAGAGGCTCCTACTCAAATTTGGGAGAAGAGGGAAGGTGAAGAGAGAGGCCACATGGCATAGCATGAGCAGCCACACCAATTAGACTTAGATTTGGTTTATGTATGGATTTGAAACCTTAGAATACCAATAATTTTTATAAAATACAAGGATCATCCATGAGAATAAGCTTTTTCTCATTTGTGAATTGTGAGAGCTAGTGGATGACTAGTTTTCTTGCTTAAGCCAATTTCGAGGGTGAAAGATTCCCATCCTAGTTGGTGTTTGGAAAGGTAACTCAAGTATTTCATGGATATTTAATGGAGTCTTATTTTTAGGTGTAATATATAGAAAATAATGTGGATTCTTCTATTGCAGCACTCTCTCTCAACTATTTCCAGTTTTCACACCATATTCATGCCAATGGAGGGATTGCGCTTTGGGTGAGCTATTGATCTCTTTGGGGAAGATTATAATGCTCATTATATTATGTTATGATTTATATGCTCTTTATTTCATTTTTATAAGACTCTCAGGTCTAAATACCCAAAATAATTCATGTAAAAATGTTGAACAATGAAGAAATAGTGTCATTTCCCCACTATCTTGTTGTGAACCATTGTAATGCTAATGATTTAGAATTGGGAGAGAATTTAATTGTACATTTATGATTGGAATCAGTTAAATATTATATTTTATTCACTCTCATAAAGTTTCAAGTCAAAATTCCCAAGAGTTGTATGTCAAAATGACTTTTAATGAGCAAACAATGACCATTTCCACTCCATTTTGATATATGCCATGGTAATGCTTATTATTTCGAATGGAGGAATATATATTTGATAAATTTATGATGTATGGAATTTAATTAATGTGTATTTCAATTCTAATTTTCAGTACTTAATCATTGGAATCCATTTTACTCATTTTTATTGCATTGGGAGAAGATTTGGTGCATTTTCCCCAAGGGTCAAAATTGTGACTTGGGAGTTGTTTTGGAAAGAGTCATAACAGCCTGTCTAAAATGAACAATGATGCATATTAGAATTTTAAAATGTCCCTTACACATACCCAGACTCTGTTCATAAATTCAAGTGACTTTGGGATCATTTTTGAAGCCATTTCCGGCAATTACCCAGTGGGGATTGGAGCCCCAATTTGCTAGTAAAGACTCCTACTTTGAACAGAACATTAAAAAAGTTTGCAGAAGTAATTGGGAGGTCACAAAACATACATGAGAATTATATTTAATGTATATTATCAGTCATGTACCTTTAGAGAAAATTTGGAAGCATTTGGGTCAATTTGGAGGTCTAGGCATCAAAACTAGTCAAGAGCCAAAATTGTGAAAAATTGGAAAATTGGGCATTTTAATAAAACTCCAAAAAGGGGGACATTACAGTGGTATCAGAGCATGGTATTGGAAAATATTGAAGTTATGGATGGTATATATGAATTGAATAAATTCATTAATCCATGTGGTGATGATATGTCCAGGCAGGTTAAGCAAGCATTCAAATTGGCACATAAAACTATTCATTATGAAGACCTTAATGATTGGTTGAAGGAGTTTATAAAAAATAATTCCAATAAGAACTCATTAAGGAATAATAATCAATGCACAAGTATGGAGGAGACCAAGGAACTACAAATTTCTATGGGCACTGAAGAAGAAAAGGCATTACATGAAGATGATCGAAATTCACTCCCAACTGACTCTGAAAAATATGAAGAGACATCACATGAGTATGAAGAAGTTTTTATTGAAAAGACTGAAGGTAATTTTGAGACACATGCTACCTTGGAAATGAAACAATGATCATCTATTGATGGATGCTTGAACTATCAAGGAGTACCTACTAATGGGTGCTCACACCTCTATGTTGGTGACATAGAGATCACTTTTGAAAATGTTGCTGCAAGCCAAAATTCCATTAAACATGAAAATGAATACCTTGTAGCAGTTGAAGAAGAAACAAGATCAAATTCCCCATCACCACTTGAGCTTCATGAATTTGGTCCAATCAAGAAGGAAGAAGATGAGGAGGTTCATTTGCAAGAGCCTCATTTTCTTGAAGGGTCCTTAAAGATGAATGAAAAGAAGATCCAAGAATCCCTTAGCATACTCCATGACACTCAAGCATTGGTATCAAATTCTTGTTGGAGAGATACTTCCTTGGAGGAGCCATCATTCCTTGAAGACACGGAGAAGATTCAAAGAGAAATGTGCAACATCAAAGGTAATTTCATGTCTTTACTTTTTGATATAAAAAGTGTCATTGAGCTTAGTGAATGGTTACATGAATCCTACTTGAATAATAATGAAGTTATTCATAAGCTCACAATTCAAAATGAGCTACTTCTTGAAAAGTTGCAAGACACTTGTTTTTCCTCCGATGTTTCAGATTTTCATAAGGTAGATTACTTGGAGGATTCTCATGACATGATGGATCATGAGAAACATGAAAAATTGCAGGTTCTTGATGTGCTTGAGGATTATAGTGATGAGATCCAATCACTAGTAATGGTGGAAGAGGAACATGATTTGCCTCTTGAAAATGGTTACACAATTTTTGAAGAAGTGCACAATTCCACCACCTTGGAACCAACCCATGAAGAAATTTTTGCATTTTCTAGGGAGGTGAATAATCCTACCCCTATGGATACTTCACATTATGACAATTTGTCACTTACTGATCATGTGGGTGAGTTGGTTCTTTCTCCTACATCCTACACTTCCAAATTTTGCAGCATTCATCCTAATGAAGTATGGGTGAAAGGGTTCTTTTTTATGGTTCCACATGAGGAGTATGGAAATCCTAGATTTATTTTTTGTGATGACATGGTTGGAGCACATTATTATTTACATTTTAAGAAGCATCCTTGTTTACATTATGATTATACACATCTACATGTGTGCACCTATGATGTTCACTTGAGTCACTTGGAGACTCATGATTTTCCTTACTCCTTTCCTAGTCTATTTAAAGTTGGAGGAACTTCATCCCACACTTGGGTAAATAGTTATATGATTGAAGAAAATTATTATTGGCACCAACATCCTCTAATGTTACATGATGATATACATATTCATGAGTGTATTGATGAGACTTCTTTGAGCCACTTGACGTCTTCATGTTTTCTTTGCTCATTATTTGGTTCAGATTTTGGTGGAGGTTCTTCATTAACTTCTTGGATGAAAGAACACATGGCTGATTATATTGATGCACATTATATATATTTGGATCAGAATAATGGGACATGGGATCCTCACCTATGTCATTGGAACATATTTGATTGGTCACTTGAAGCTTGTATGCACTTGGCAAATGGTAGTCTACTCATTGGGAGGTATATAAGCACTTTCATGATTTCTTGGTGAGACACCTCCTTGATGTACATTCTTATTATGCTTTTATATACTTTGATGATATATATTATGCACTCATGATGTTTGGAATAATGCATACAAGAAAATGGGATCCACGAATTCTCTTTTCAAATGGTATGGGTTGGAGAGCACTCTTAATTATTGGAGTGCAATGCAAGCAATGGGACCCTGGTATAGTTTTTAGTCCGATTGATTTCAAATTCTTTGGGAAACAAGCAGTATGGGAGATGGATTCCCCACTTAATAAGGTTATGTTAATCAGAGTAGTGCAGCAGCAAGCATGGTGGTTCCTCTCTGAAATATTCATGGAATCTCAAAGACTCAAAGTGGGAAGCTTAGTGGCAACTTCAAAGAATCATACAGAAAGCAGGTTCTTCAACAACCATGTTTGAAATTGCTTGAGGACAAGAAATATTGGGAAGGGAGGATTTGTAATGTCCCAAATTTGGCATTGGGTCACAATGGCCAAATCACATTTTTCATATTCATGAAAGTTGTCAAATGGATGCTAAAAGTCAAATAATTGACAAGGAGGAAAATCACTAGTTTCCTAGGTTGGCGGTGGAAGCTTTGAGATTTGGAATAAGGGGGATAATAAATGATGTTTAGACATTATAAGAGGATAAATATTTAATAATTGATATTATTAAATAAATAAAAGAGAAAATCGAAGTGGCAATAGAGCATGAAGACACATGGAGACTATGTGGCCCACACTAGCTAGAATTCCTATGTTAAATGGTATCTTTCTCTTGCAAATTTGAATATATGGGAAGTATAATGTTTTTGTATGGATTATAATGTTAATATAATTTTCCATATACTTCATAGGTCGAATTGGGGATGAATTTTAACTTACATGGGAGAGGAAGAGCCAAATGGGAGTTTCATGGACACTTTGCTAGATTCCCCTTACATTTATGATAGCTATGACACCAATGATGGAGATTCTATGACAGTTATGACCCAAGTCAGATATGAATGCTGATATACTAACATAAGGACATATCAGTCCTGAATAGAGCATCTTTGAGGTCGAAATTGAGAGTTGGAGAAGGCCAAGAGGCCCCTACTCAAATTTGGGAGAAGAGGGAAGGTGAAGAGAGAGGCCACATGGCATAGCATGAGCAGCCACACCAATTAGACTTGGATTTGGTTTATGGATGGATTTGTAACCTTAGAATACCAATAATGTTTATAAAATACAAGGATCAGACATGAGAATAAGATTTTTCTCATTTGTGAATTGTGAGAGCTAGTGGATGACTAGTTTTCTTGCTTAAGCCAATTTCGAGGGTGAAAGATTCCCATCCTAGTTGGTGTTTGGAAAGTCCAATCAGGTATTTAATGGAGATTTAATAGATTCTTATTTGTAGGTTTAATATACAGGAAATAATTTGGATTCTTCTATTTCAGCACTCTCTCTCAACTATTTCTAGTTTTCACACCATATTCATGCAAATGGAGGGATTACGCTTTGGGTGAGCTATTGATCTCATTGGGGAAGATTCTAATGATAATTATATTATGTTGTGATTTATATACTCTATATTTCATGTTTATAAGACTCTCATGTCGAAATACCCAAAATAATTCATGTAAAAATGTTGAACAATGAAGAAATAGTGTCATTTCCCCACTATCTTGTTGTGAACCATTGTAATGCTGATGATTTCGAATTGGGAGAGCCTTTAATTGTAATTTTATGATTGGAATCAGTTAAATATCCTATTTTATTCATTCTCAAAAATTTTCAATTCGAAATTCCCAAGAGTTGTATGTCAAAATGACTTTTAATGAGCAAACAATGACCATTTCCACTCCATTTTGATATATGCCATGGTAATGCTTATTCTTTCGAATGGAGGAATGTATCTATGATAAATGTATGATAGATGGACTTTAATTAATTTTTATTTCAATTCTCAGGTTCAGTACTTAAGCATTGGAAGCCATTTTACTCATTTTTATTGCATTGGGAGAAGATTTTGTGCATTTTCCCCAAGGGTCAAAATTGTGACTTGGGAGTTGTTTTGGAAAGAGTCATAAAAGCCTGTCTAAACTGAAGAATGATGCATATGAGAATTTGAAAAGGTTTCTTACACATACCCATACTCTGTTCAGAAATTCAAGTGACTTTGGGATCATTTTTGAAGCCATTTCCGGCAATTACCCGGGGGGAATTGGAGCCCCAATTTGCTAGTAAAGACTCCTACTTTGAACAGAACACTAAAAAATATTGCAAAAGTAACTGGGAGGTCACCAAAAATACATGAGCATGATATTTAATTTATATTATCATTCATGTTCCTTTAGAGAAAATTTGGAAGCATTTGGGTCAATTTGGAGGTCTAGACATCAAAACTAGTCAAGAGACAAAATTGTGAAAAAATTGGAAAATTGGGCATTTTAATAAAAATCCAAAAAGGGGACATTACACAACCATGCAAGTTTTTTTGTTGTGATATTGCATGCAAGTTTCCTATGGTTGTATCATCCAATGATGCATGTGCTCTATCCACATTCATAGAGCTGACACTTCAATACACATTCATTGTTCGCTTCTTATGCAGAGTCTGATGACACTCGAAATGATTTAAATGACATCTGAAAATGTCTTGTGCACTCCATGAGGTGTACACTACCGATTTTTTGTTAGTAATGTTACATAACAAAAATAATGATTACCAGTACTGATTACACATGGAGCAATGGCATGAATATTTGCTATCACATTTCAATGTGTAGATTCAATTTGAAATTCATTTTTTTATGAATGTTTTGAAATGGAAGTTTGATACATTTATTGTAGCATTTCAATCCATTTTCCAAATACCCTCTCAAACACTATGAAACTACTTTGTCTATATGTATATGTAAATCCGTAGTCCAAACTTAATAATTTTGACAATACATGTTTGTATGTAAACACTCTACAGAGTAAGTGCCCTACTTGTTTCAAAGGTATTATTGGTATGCTTGATTAGGAAGTGATTCTTTACTAGTTATTTAATTAACAAACATCATTTCAAGTTACTGAGTGGTGAGTCATGCATATGAAGCTTCAAGATAGGAACTTGATTTTCCTCTATTGTATCCTGCATTTATGCCAGAAATTGTACTCTTAATTTCCTATATGCAAGTTCTCTTCAGTCTCGTATCACTCTCTTAGTAGGGTTACAGTTTGTATGCATGGTCAAAGGAAACCGGTTGGTCACCTCACTCACAGTCCATCCAATGAAAAACCTATGAACCGAATGGCCCAATTGAATGAATTGAAGGGACTCAAGAGTGAAATGAGTTTTCATGAATACTGCGAGCTTGATTAAACTATAATATTATAACCCCTACAAAAATTTGATATTTTATGCTTCGGAATGTAAATATTTGTGTCAAGATCTCATGCTAGCTAAATACATAGTCTTACAAGCCTCATCCTCCATAGATCCTACCGATCAATTTCTGATCAAAACCAGGCATTTTAGTATCCTTTCCCAATCATCAATCAGATTCCACATGCCAAGTATTCCATTTGATTAAATATTATAGTGATAAGTTTTGAAGCTATCATAGTTAAAGACAAGAACCACTCTCAACCAATGGAAAACCTTAGAGTGGTAAGGGTCTTGAAGATCTTCATTCTTATTGCAGATTTATTTTTGTGCTTGCGATGAGTTGAGCTCTATTTTCATCCCCTTTTTAGACCCATAATACACTGTTGGTACTTTTATTTAACTATGATTCTAGAAAAGGTAATTTGGGTAGAGTTCATCACCACGAGCATACTTCAAGTGCTTCATTGCTATCCTTTTGGTGATCAAGTGTGCTCATCACCTTTATTCATAGTTGCCCAAGTGTCTGCTTAGGCTGTATGTAGTATATATTTGAAATATGAGAACAATGTTCATAGATTCCCAAGATTCAGATAATTCCAGAGGCCTTAAAATAACTTTCAAACTCCCTTAGTGACATGTACCCCTTGGTAAATCAATTCCTTGATCAATCATAAACATAATGCTTGGGTACCATTTGTTTAGGTTGTTTATCGTCCTCTTCCTACAGTGGATTTTAAGCATTCCATTTTATACCTCCTAGATGTTCTTCACATGTATAGAATTAGATGGGTTTTAGTGTTTGATGCAAAAATCCTAGCTTCGAGGTTCTTTACCAAGGAAAAAATGGTTTTATTGAAGAAATCCCATTTGCAGCCATGACTTTTGATAGTGTTGTGAGCTATAATAGGCAATTAGCTGAAATTTTGATGTTGTACATCTATTTAAATAGAATTGTAGTATGAATTAATTCCTTGCTTGGTCGAGTCTGGTATCCTTATGAGTTTATCTGCATTCCATTTCACAGGATTAGGAAAGACTAAGAAGGTTACATGGATTCTCATCAAACAATGCTTTCTTCAGGTTTTTGACTAATTGTTCATCTAGGTAGTTCCCTGGAAGTTGACAGTAATATACACTAAACATAAGAGCTTGTTTGTGAAATGCTCTCAGTACAGGTATCTGCAGGAAGTGAAATTTATTCCAGTGTGATGGTTTTCAGAACTTCTTGTTTCAGCTATGTTGTCTAGACTCTATACTGGTAACAATATTTTTATCCTTGTTTGTGATTGTAAATTAAAATTATAATGTAGTATTTTTGAACATTTTATATGGGCTGTTGATATAAATTCAAATCATTGGAATACTTTGGTGTGCGTCTACATCTGAACTACAGGATTATGTTTATCCTAACATGTCCTGTGCATGAAAATAATTCACAATTTTTTTTCATATACAACAATTATTAATAGCATATGTCATTGGCAGTGGCATTGTTGACAGTTGAAATATGGTTTGAATTTGATAGCATTCATGTTGCCAAAATATATTTTGCAAGTTTAGGATTCTTGTTTATGAATTTCTGGTAACATTATATATTTGTAACCTAGAGTAACATCCAGTCAGTTTACATAACAATAATTCCGAGAAGCAAGCTATCTTAGCCAATGTTTTTCCTTTTGTGTAGAATTTCATGACTATTCTAAATGTTGGTATTAGGTAAAGAAAGGGATTTCATAATTTTCAGCACCTTATAATTTGTGTTGAAATCCTAAGAAAAAGAGGTAAGTCGTGCTCATATCGTATATTACTCTAATGTTATGTCATTGGTTGTGATCTACTTAGAGATGACAATATTAGTAATCACGTGTATTTTTCAAGTTGCAATTTAACATCCACAAAAGGCGTAACTACACAGTCACTAAATGAGAATGGTTAGCAATCATGCATAACATTTAAAAATTATGATATTTTTTGCTTCCTAGTCCTAAGACCTTTTGAACTACCATTTTAGAACCTGGAAATAATGTTCAAGTTAGTGTTGAGTTATTTGAGTTATGTTGAGTTATTTGAGTTAAGATCATTCAATTCATTCATCAAGTTAGTCTATTTAAAGATTGACATAGTAAAAGACCTAACATTATAAGAGATTCAATAATGTAATAATTAAAACTTAGGTTATCTAAGGTTGAATATCACATTTTATCAGAGCCTCATAATAAGACATTGAACTTATTAGCCAAAAACATTTGAAATCAAAGGGTAAACTAATTGGTGAATGGAAACCTTTCAATTGAAATATTTTTTTGAAATACATTGGAGAGCATGACTACTGAGTTTTGAATAGGTCATTCATTATATCAATTGAAATATTTTTTGATATGAACAGGGATATCAAAACTGTTAGGTTTGGAATATGCTCGTGGGAATAAACACCTTTCTAAATCTCCCCAGGGTTCAAACAAACCAATTAGTGCAATGTGCACTAACAACTTCTCTTTAATATTCATACCGTTAAAAAGGAATTGATCT
>LPNX011233584.1:4516-18942 GCA_001517045.1 Pseudotsuga menziesii
AGGTTGCAATTTCTTTGACTCCATTCTTTAGGCACTGGTTTTTCATTTAAAAAGACTGACTGTCATTTAAATCCTGCATATTGCATTAGTTTGACTGTCATCTCCTAGAACCTCAGCCTTAATCTTAATAAAAGATCCCTTTAATTAATCTGTAATTAATTAATAAACCTAGAACATAGTCTTTCCATAGGGACTACCCCCCTTGGCTCTGTTGGGATCTTGCCTAAACGGAGGAGCTGTAGACTGTGGTGACAGTGGTCCCCAGCTCTCGCTTGCCCCCAAGGACACACATACAGGTTGTGACTTTCCTGCGTCTTAAAGTGTGAATTAGGCGGCAACACCGCCCATGACTGTTTGAGCTCATCTAATCTCCGGGTGCAATCAACCTTCTCCTCATCAAGGAGTCTCCCTCTCAAATCATTATAGGAAGGCCCCTTGTAATCTGGACCAACAGCGCCAGCAGCTTCAAACATGGCATGATAGTAGGGGTTGTTTTTGGTGATGTTGAAAGGCAAATCACCCCATAGAAAACATTTTGTCACAACTCTATCTGCCTCATCCTTCTCCCTTTGTTTGAGCATGGTTCGAACAGAAGGTTGCCTTGAATGCGATGCCACATAAGGTGAGGCTGAAGAAGGCACAGTGGAATGTGGGGGTCGTGTAGATGAGGAGAAGGAATGCATGTCACTTGTGCCCCCCATGGTTCGTGACTGTGTTCTAGATGCAAGTTCATGTCTGAATTCCTCTTTTTCGTCTCTCTTCTTAGCCATGTCAAGAATGGATTGGTTTGCAATCCGCATCACTTCTGGGGTAACAGCAGGACAAACATCCACTTCATGCCCATCAATTTTGGCAAGGTGGTATTTCAAGCGGCTAATAATTCCACCAGAAATATCCTTCCCACATAGTTTGCAATTCAACCTTTGCCGATTATTAGGGTCAATTGGCTGCCCATACTCCCACATTGGATCCAATGGCTTTGGCATTGTGTCCACTGTCACCTATGCCACATTGCCACAACAAACAAACAAAAATGAATCAATTTTAAAATGTTATTTTTCAAAATTTTGATTCTTGAAAACAATGAAATTATTAAAAATTTAAAACATTCAAACTTCAAAGAAATGGGAGGGTGGCCTACTTAAAACCCTATAGGCTATGATTGAAATGGCAAATCTACACCCTACACTAAATCTAAACCTAAACCCTACATTAAATCTACATTAACCAACAAATCTCAAGCAAAATTAAAAATAATGAAAGTTTAAAGTTAAGAATACATACCTGATTAAATGCTATGGAAACTTGATTTCCCCCTTCCTCTCTTGTAGAAAATCGCCCAAATCGCCAGAGCTCCACTTCCTCCAAGCCAAAACGTCCAAATGAATGAAAAAAACCGGTCCGCGGCATCTTAACGGCGAGTTTTTTTAATTTTTACCTTGCAGGGCGATATTTTCTATCGACTCGCCAAAATATCGGAATATATCGCGATATATTCAAATATCGCGATTTTTTGAATGTGTTGGAAAATGTCGCGATAAATTGGTGGCGATATATCGCCGACCCCATCAACTCGCGATATATCGCCGATATATGTAACTATGCTTCCTACCACTATTTGAGTCCTTTGGAGCCACTGAGATGTCTTGCTGAATGTTTTGTCCGCCGATTGCACACCAGCAACAGAAACTTTCCGAAAGCTGTCTCCTCACTTAGGAAAGTGGGAGAGGTGTGACCTTGGGGGCAAGCATAGAGCTAGGTACTGTCACCTACTCTTAGCTCCTCTATTTAGGCTAACTCCTAACGAAGCCAGGGGGGGTAGTCCCTAACAAAGAGTTTTCTATGGCTCAATGTGGTTAAAGCGTTTTAATTGGTTACGGATGCGGATGGGTGTTGTTTAGGAGTTATTGTGATTAGAAATGATTAAAATTATGAATTTCAAGCACAAGAAAAAGCAATCCACGTTGTTGTTGCGAGAATTAAAAGATAAACAATAATTCAAGACTTTGTGAAATAAAGATGCATTCAAAGATGAAGATTTTTAAATATGCCAAAGACAAGTGATCCAGATATAACAATCATGCATAGATTAAAAGATCAGTGCCTTTATGGAGTCAACGGTCTGCAATGCCTTAAGAAATAAACAAGTCTTGAAATAAAGCTAGTGGATGTAACGTTGTGCAAATGCTCTTGGTATATTTTAAGTGTTTTAAAATGATCTTGCTTATTGTGTTAGCAAAAGGTTTTCAATAGCTGGGAAAATATTTCAAGTTGATCTGTTGGAGACATGACGGCTCGCCCAGTATCCCAGGTTGGTATCGCGAAGATTGATCAGCTGGCTGAGAAGCTTAGACAGCGTGGAGTTTCGACACCTCTACTAAGAATAACTTTGGAAATTTTTTACAACGCCGGTGCGTTGGTTATGGGGTTTAAATTTTATTATGTTTTTCTTATGCGAACTTAGCAAGTTCGTTCACCGTTCTGAGTACGAGCACAACCCGAAAGTCGACAGAGCATACTAGGTGAAGGATAGTCAACGAAGTTAATTAATTACGGGAAAGTGAGTTGCAAGTTTTATTAAGTAAATTAATTAAGAATCTCCGATAGAGAGCGCTCTTGACCTTGTCTTATGACAAAGGTTCAAGAGACTTAGCTAATCTAAATGCCTAATGCAAGGAAGTGCAAGTCTAACTATGCTCTCCGATAGAGAGTGCTCTTGACTTGGGTTATGGCAAGTTCAAGAGACTTAATTAATTAATTGATTAATCTTAAGAAACAAGCTAAACTACCCAAGAGTCTCTTTCAGGCTTTTTAGGCCCTAATCGAGAAAGCATGGGGGTAAGTAAGGTTATATCAAAAAGTAAACAAAACTTTGCATTAGCTAAGTAAATAAACAAGGAAACTTTTTTATCTTTTCTATTTTATGAATGATAAACTAATCAGAAATAAACTATCGTTCCCTATTCTATTCTAAGCAAACTATTAAACAACTATGCAGGCATGAAAAATTGACGATACAAACTTCCCCCAAATGGGGGAAGAGGGGTGTGGGAGCCGTAATCCCACTCGCTCTTTATTAACTTTTTACAATATTTTTTGATGCCTTTTGCCTCTTCTTGAATGAGCAAGGTGAGAAAGGGAAAGAGAGAAGAGGGAGGTGTTTTGGTCTTTTTGCTCTTCGTTTATTCCATTGCTTGCTTATGGCCTTTGGGTTTTTTTTTACTTCCCTGAAAATAAGAGCTTTAAACAATAACTTATTATATGTTAGTCCAAAAATTGAAACATGATAGATCTATAAACTGATTTTAAGAGAAACTAAGCTTTTATAATGAAAACGGAGGAAAGTAGAAAGAAGGAGCTATGAAAAAGAGAAGAAAAAGGGCAAAAAGAGGGCAAAAACAAAAGGCAAAAAGAGGGCTGAAACAAAGCCAAAAGAGGGCTGCAAACTAAGGCCAAAAGACGGCTGCAAACTAGGGCCAAAAGAGGGCTGCAAAAGAGGAGAAAGAGGGCTGCAAACTAGGGCCAACAGAGGGCTGCAAAAGAGGAGAAAGAGGGCTGCAAACTAGGAATGAGGACAGCCAAAAAGAGCACAGTTTGGTGAAAGATCAGTAGCTTAAGATCCAAACCTTGCTTAACCCAAAAAATCAGAAATTTTTTACTTCAAAGATGAATAAAAGTAGGGAGAAACTGGTCAAACCTGTGGATCTTTTCAAAGACACTTTCATGTAGCTAGTAATTACTGGAAATTTGCACTTGACTCCAAGAGAAGAAGATGCAGCTGAGCTCAAACTTCTGCTTGGTTGGATGAAGTGATCTGCAAAACAAAACTCATAGACTTGCCAAACAAAGTATTAGATCATGTATTGTTCACAAATTGAAATAAAGAAGTAGCATGAAATGTAACTGAATAAAGCAATACTCTTTTTCAATTTCTAAAAGTAAATCAATAAATAGATAACTTGGAAACTACAAATACCTGTTCTTATGTGCTTGCAAAAGCCTTCTAAGCATAGATTCATAATCTCAACTTGACAAGAAAGAGAGAATTAAAACAACAGCACCTCATTAATCAAGAGCATTCATCCACAATGTCACACCACATGAGCCTCCAAAGCCTTTATTTTTATTCCAATGGTTGCATGAAAGCAACAAGCACTTACAAAGTTCAACATAGTTTCTCTACACAAAATATCCACCCTGATAGAGCTGAAAGAGCCTCTATTTATACAATGAATGAAGACCAATACCCTAAAACCAAAAAACCTTGACCTAACCGGCTCGACACATAATTGAGAGCCCAAACCTCCAAATAAGTGGGCGTGAGTGAGGGGTGACCTCCACCTAGGCAAGGCGCCCCCACTCCAACCCTAAGCTCTGAAAACAAGCCAATGAGGAAGCCATGCGTGTGAAGATGCCCTCTTGAGGAGAGAGGGGCGTGAGTTTGATGATGAAGGCATGAGCTTTGAAGAGGAACCACCTGCTAGGTATGGAGGAGCCACATGCTAGGTATGGAGGAGCCACTACCTGGAGATCATCAATACAAGACCCAGTTCAACCTTGATCAAAACATCAAGCCAATGAGCAAGCTCCAACTCACCCAAGCGTGGTCATCACCGAAGGAGGCGAATTGGCCAAGTGGTTGAGGACTTAATGCTCACTGAATGCTGACTGAAGCCGAGTTCTGTTTACTCCAATCATCATAAATGCCCGATGCAATGTCATTCTGCATTTCATTTCACTCAATTCGGATTAATTTGGAGAGATTTGGATTTTCTCCAAAATAATCATTTTTATCAATTAATCAATATTTTCCCCAAAACTGACTTTTTTGAGAAAATATGCGTTATGTGGCGGAATGATGATCTGAAACTTGGATCTGGCTGGCTGGCTGACCAAGAATAATTTTTGGTTTGACGTTAGAGCCTTCAATCACTGAATTCGGGTTCCGGATGACTAACTTATTACAAAATGAATTTTTCCATTTAAATTATGGAAAAATTTAATTAAAAACTTGGGAAAAACTAAAAAATTAAAAAATTAAAAAACAAAAATTTTGACGCGTTAGGTAAATTTTTTTTGAGGGTCCTAGTGACTTAGGACATAACCATAGTCTATTCTAATAATGTCTAGTAGGTTTATACATACTCAGTTGGGCTCTAGTAAACCCCTAAGGCCCAGAATTCAAAATCGGGCATTCTAGCTTTGGAGGAAGCGGGAGAAAACCTTGTCAATTATACTTGGCTATAGGCAAAGCATAATCGTCAAGGGAAAAAAACTCCTTGGAATACCTTAGTTGAAATTCTACGTCTTAGGAGACCGAACCACTCAAAACACCTTACTAGCACATTTTATTACAAACCCTGCGGGGCCATGGTCATAATTATTCAAAACAAAAACTGATTAGCCAAAACTGGCTAGACACAAAGGCGGATCATCTGATACACTGGAATCAAACATTTATCATGTTTGTCAACTGGCGGCTCCTCAAGTAATCCAACTATGGTACAAAAAAGTTGGCAACAGAATGATCCTTGGAGGGGCAGTGTAGGAGTGAGGAACACTCTTAGCATCTGAGGCCGAAGGAAAGAATCTCTGGATAGATATCTGATTGCTTTGTTGGCGCTAGGACAAAATCCAACGAGTGGGAGGCGCCCTGCAGTGCCCACCCCTTTCGACTTGAGGTAGTTTTTCATCTTATCTCCCTCTTACACTGTCTTTGGAGCTTTATTGACTCAACACCAAGGCATGATCGATACCCATATTTGGCCTATCTCTCATCGTAGTCCATTGCCTTGGATAGCTTTTTGGGTTGTCCGAGATCCTAGTTTGCATGTGTGACGGATCTTTTGGCATCTGTTGCCATTGGGATGGACCAACTTCTTCCATTTCGGTATTCATTGGACGTGCCTGGTTGCCTTTTAACTACCAAATAGGACAAAATCAATCGAGACGACATCTATAAATAGTTTGTGTAGGTCACTTGGACCCACCCTTAGGGCAAGTTACATTCAAAGATGGCCTTTTGTGCTGGACATTTCGTGGATATGAGGGATGGTCTCATTGTTTGACCTCATTACACACTCCGCCATTAAAAACATGATCTTCATATATGTTTGGGCTAGTTTAGAGTGGGTTCTCGTTGTCTCAAGGTTGAGACAGATCATCGAATGAATCGATCAGAGAGGAAATTCCAGGTTTGTCATCTTGAGGAGGTTGATATTGAGGAACACTTAATCTTTTGATGTCCTATCTATTACGAGATTTGTAGGCGGTTTCATTGTCTCTTGAGAGACCTTCTGGCAGAGTCCCAATCTTTTGATCATCAACTACATACTATATAGTTCACTGTCCCCATGGCTATGCTGCACTCATATAATCACACTGTTTGCATATTGCTACTGCTGCAATGCTGAGCCACAATTAGAATAGGAAATATGTGGAGGGAAATAGGGGGGGGGTCCAATAAGTAGATTTAGTCCCTAGGTTTAGGTTAGGTCAGGAAAAAACAAAGCATAAAGCGAAATTTCTATGTATTTTCAAGTCTACAGACCCTGCATGACTGAGAGTAAAAAATCGACCGATCTAACCGGTTTGGTACCAAACCGGTCTATTCAATGTTTGAATTAACTGGTTAGGTTAGGCTAAGAAGAAACAAAGCAAACAACGAAATTTCTCTGTCTTTTTATGTTTGTAGACGCCACATGACTAAGAGTAAAAAATTAACCGATCTAATCGGTTTGATATTGGACTAGATCAGTCTCCAAATAAGCTGATTCAGTACCAAACTGGTCAACCGAAACTATTTTTGGATTGATTCCAATCGGTTTTCCTTCAACTCGATGAATCGACGAATTCCAAAACCAATTTCATCGATTTTTAAAACTATGGTAATGTATCTGTGCACCATCTCTACTGATACCCCAAATGGGTTTTTGGAATAGCCCTTTTGCGTGTCAATAATGAGCACTTTGTCCAAATCACCGACGAGCTTTAATTCAATTGTAGTATTTTCAGTTCCATCTACTACTTGGTATCTGTTTGTAGCTCAGCTCGATTGTGTTGTGCTTACATGAGTTAAGGTTTGAGATAGATTATCATATTCTTCAAATGGAATGGATCTACTTACAAAAATGGTATTGCACAATAGTAGTTCTCTTGTGATGGACGAGTGATGAGTTACGATCAAATGAGGAAAAACAGAGTTATTTGCATGTGTTGGATCATGGATGTAGTTTGTACAGTTCCTTGTCCAACATACAATGTTTAGGAAAACTATAAGCCTGTGCTTTAGTTGATATGGAGCTATGATATCATATATCCTCTAATGTAGATCAGTGACCCAATGGCAGTGTTTACGAGTGTGGCAACTTTCTAATTTAATTAGTCCAGTTTGATTATTTTAAATACAAAATTGACAATTGTGCAATGATTAATTTCTGTTTGTTAAAGATGTTCTTTGCACCCAATAGTTAGGTCATGGTTCCTATACAAGGTTGGCTTTATATATGTATCAAGTTTCAACTTGACTATCCCTGATAAGATTTAAGTTCTTAGCCATTGAAGCTTTGTGACTTCAATTGGAAACTATTCTCACACTTGCAGATACATATGCATACATAAAAGATGGGCTTCAACATAAAGTGACTATAGATTCAAAATTCATAGACATAGCTTTAAAGTTTAAACCCTTTTGCATTTCACTGTAAGTTGGGTCAAACTTTCAAGTAGGTAACATCGATAACATACTCATATACGTTAATTGACATTGTGAATCACCTTTTCTTTCATTTGTTTTTTCTTATAGTTGGATAGATTGCATAAATATGTGTCACAATAATAGTCCTGACAAGTTATTGACAATTGAGTTGCTAGGAAACTTGGGTATGGGGGCGGGGATACCACTTTTTGAAACAGGGGACTTGGGTACATTGTGATTGGGGGTTTTATATATATATTGATATTTTTATAGTTATAAATTTATAAATTGATTGGGGATTTTATTGGCTGCATGCATTAGATATGAGGATCGGTTGGATGGTATGTCCAACTACTTGCAGTGGAAAGTCAAGATGACTGCTTTTCCAAAAAAAAACAGACTATGGACCATGGTTAGCACTGTGGTAACTCCTCCTGCATTTGATCCTATTGCTTTGGATATTCATGAGGTAAAAGAGGCCAAAGCCCAAAGATTGATTCTGGATGGTATAAAGGACCACCTTATTCCACATGTAGCTGAGAAAAAGACTGCTTATGAAATGTGGACTACATTGAAAGGGTTGTGTGAGGCTAAAAATGAGAATCGGATAATGGCTCTTAAGGAAAAATTGCAGGGAACCAAGATGGCCAAGGGTGAGGGTGTAGCATATTTTCTTACCCGGGTGGCCCAGATAAAAGATGAGCTAGCTGCAGTTGGAGAAGTCATTTCTGATTCTGAGTTAGTGCGGATAGCCTTGAAAGGCTTCACTAAGGAATGAGAATTCTTTGTGAAGTGTGTGGTTGCTCGAGAAAACCTTCTAGATTGGAGCAGATTATGGGATGATTTCACTCAAGAGGAGATCCGGAAAGGATCTCAAGGCAGTGGACAGAAGGAGGGTGCCAGTGAAGAGAATGTTGCTCTTTCTGCTAAGAGCAAGAAAAGTCCAAGAAGGACTCGAGCAAGGTTCGATGTTTTGCTTGCAGCCAGTATGGACACTTGATTCTTAGTGTCCTGAGAAGAAGAAGAAGAAGGAGGAAGATACAGTTGTTGCAGCTACTGCAAAAGAAGAGGACTTAGCGAGAAGATTCGAGAAGGAGTTCTCATTGTTCTCCCTTATTTCTAGTGTCGACAGCAATGGAGTAGTTTAGAATGGTACTTGGTATGTTGACATTGGAGCCTCATGTCATATGACAGGAATATGGCATATATTTCGTATCATTTCTGAGACTAGTCCTGACCGGTTCGTTCAGACAGAAGGGGGACATGCACGTGCTGTGCGAGGAGTTGGAAAAGTCAGAGTCCAACTTAGTCATGGAGGATACATTGAACAGGATGGGGTCCTCTTTGTTCCAGGGATGAGGGTAAACTTGCTCTCGGTCTAAGCCTTGAAAGATGCAGGGTATTCGACATTATCCGGAGGGGACATGTGTACATTTTTCCAAATAAAGATGATCTGGGACATGTTTATATATACTTGGAGAGAGTGGAACTGATTGATCTACAGTTGATTGGCGATTGGTTTGGTGAGCTATACAAGTTTAGTGCACAGCCCACGGTTGATGAATCAGATGAGGATCAAGAGGATTTTAAGGCTGTAGCGGCGCCAAGGGTAGAGTCTCGAGTTCCGATGGAAGAGAGGGAGTCTCTTCTTAGTACTGGCAGGAGGCTCAACCAACATTAGCGAACCAATGCTCAAGAGTGGGGAATTGATTCTCCTAGGAGCGAAGGGTTTAGAATGGCTGCCAGAAGGTTATCTTCAGATTCGAGTTCAGTGCAGGTTGTAGCATTGGTTCCAGGTTCAGAGGAAGCTCCTACAACAAATAGTGTGATGGATTTGAGGACGGGACCTGTTGATGATGGCAGTGAGTACCTCCCTCGCTAAGAGGGAGTGTTAGAGATTTAGCTCTGGAGGCACTCCACATGTTTTTGTCTTGTATGTAGAAGTGACCATGCACTAGCTAGGCTACTTTACTTTGTAATGTTGTTTTATAAAGTTTAAAGTGACTCTTATGTAAATGAGACTTTTTATAAAGTATTCCCTTGTTTTAATTTTATAAAGTGACTTTATGAGATAAAGTGCACTTGGTTCATAAAGTAAATGTGACTTTATTAAAATTAAATGTAACTACTTTTGGGGGGGAGGTTTCTCAACCCTTGATCTTGAAAATGCAAGATTTAATCTTGGCCTTTGGATTTAAGCAATGGGGAAGGTGAAAAGTCACTCTCAAGTTATAAGAGAGAGCCTAGGGTAGTGTGCAAGACAAGTTAAAGGAAAGCATTTCCAAGAGTGAGCATTTGGCTGAGTTATTTGCAGAGAGAGGGAGCTGCAATTTTTTTCAAGTGGGCACAAATCCCAGGAGAATTTTTTTTCTCAGGGCAGAAATCCCAAGGAGTTGGGCAGTTTTCCAAGGCATTTAGTTTTTTGCTGAGTTGTACTGTTCCGTACAGTTCGTACGGTACAATAGTGGCACAGATTTTGAAAAAACATTTTTCGGTACGATTTTTGAGAAGTAGAGAATTTTTTGTTTCAAGTACAGAAATTCGTATAGTCCGTACTCTTCCGTACAATCTGTACAATCTGCTAGGCAAGGAATTGGAGGTGGGCACGAAAATCGAGGTGGGCACATGAATCGATAAATCTGGTATAGTCATAAATGCTAAAATAAATGTTGTAAGTTATTTTTCTGCTTGATAAATGCTCTAATAAAATTTCTCTTGGACTATTTTTCCTTGAGGTGGGGATTTTCCAGGGTCACATTGACCAAAATTTGGCCGTAACAGTCTGCTATTTTTTTAAGGGTATTTCCGCTGCTACAGACTTACTTTTAGTGTTTAAGCTTGTTGGGTTGTTGATTTAAAAGCATGAGAAGTTTTTTTTATTAATGACATGTCTAAATCTGAAATCTGGGCAAACTAAGTGTTTGACAAAAGTCTGAAATTTTTGTTAATATTTCTACATGGTATCAAAGTTGAGGTCTGAGATTACAGCTAATTGTGGGGACAACGGTAGTGTTGAGTTGTTGGGCAAAGGTTATTGCTGTGTTTTATAACAACTTGTTTGTTGGAAAAACCTTATCTAGATGTGACTTGCAGGTAGTGGGGAAGAGTGAAGATATTGTTCTTTTGGTGGTCTATTTTTTTCTTTGATAGCAGAGATGGCTGCATGCATTAGATATGAGGATCGGTTGGATGGTATGTCAAATTACTTACAGTGGAAAGTCAAAATGACTGCTTTTCTCAAAGAAAACAGACTATGGACCATAGTTAGTTAGCACTGTGGTAACTCCTGCTGCATCTGGTCCTATTGCTTTGGATATTCATGAGGTAAAAGAGGCCAAAGCCCAAAGATTGATTTTGGATGGTATAAAGGACCACCTTATTCCACATGTAGTTGAGAAGAAGACTGCTTATGAAATGTGGACTACATTGAAAGGGTTGTATGAGGCTAAAAATGAGAACCGGATAATGGCTCTTAAGGAAAAATTGCAGGGAACCAAGATGGCCAAGGGTGAGGGTGTAGCATCTTTTCTTACTTGGGTGGCCCATATAAAAGATGAGCTAGCTGCAGTTGGAGAAGTCATTTTTGATTTTGAGTTAGTGCGGATAGCCTTGAAAGGCTTCACTAAGGAATGGGAATTCTTTGTGAAGTGTGTGGTTGCTTGAGGAAACCTTCCAGATTGGAGCAGATTATGGGATGATTTCACTCAAGACGAGATCTGAGAGGGATCTCAAGGCAGTGGATAAAAGGAGGGTGCTAGTGAAGAGAATGTTGTTCTTTCTGCTAAGAGCAAGAAGAAGTCCAAGAAGGACTTGAGCAAAGTTCGATGTTTTGCTTGTAGCCAGTATGGACACTTTGCTTCTTAGTGTCCTGAGAAGAAGAAGGAGGAAGATACAGTTGTTGCAGCTACTGCAGAAGAAGAGGACTTTGCGAGAAGATTTAAGAAAGAGTTCTCGTTGTTCTCCCTTATTTCTAGTGCTGACAGCAATGTAGTAGTTCAGAATGGTACTTGGTATGTTGACAGTGGAGCCTCATGCCATATGACAGGAATATGGCATATTTCTCGTATCATTTATGAGACTGGTACTGACCGGTTCGTTCAGTCAGAAGGGGGACATGCACGTGTTGTGCGAGGAGTTGGAAAAGTCAGATTCCAACTTAATCACGGAGGATACATTGAACATGATGGGGTCCTCTTTGCTCTAGGGATGAGGGTAAACTTGCTCTCGGTCTCAGCCTTGGAAGATGTAGGGTATTCGACATTGTTCTGGAGGGTTCATGTGTACATTTTTCCAGATAAAGATGAGCTGAGACATGTTTATATATACTCGGAGAGAGCGGCACTGATTGATCCACAGTTGATTGGCGATCGGTTCGGTGAGCTGTACAAGTTTAGTGAACAACCCACGGTTGATGAATCGGGCGAGGAGTAGGAGTTTCTTGAGGCTGCAGCGGCGCCAAAGGTACAGTCTCTAGTTCCGATTGTAGAGAGGGAGTCTCTTCTCAGTACTGGCAGGAGGCTTAGCCAGCATGAGCAGACCAATGCTCAAAAGTGGGGAATTGATTCTCCTAGGAGCTCAGGGTTCAGGGTGGCTTCCAGAAGGTTATCTTCAGATTCAACTTTAGTGCAGGTTGTAGAATTGGTTCCAGGTTCAGAGGGAGCTCCTACAGCAAACAGTGTGATGGATTTGAGGATGGGACCTGTTGATGATGGCAGTGAGTACCTCCCTCGCTAAGAGGGAGTGTTAGAAATTTAGCTCTGGAGGCCCTCCACATGTTTTTGTATACAGAAGTGACCATGCACTAGCTAGGCTACTTTATTTTGTAATGTCGTTTTATAAAGTTGAAAGTGACTCTTATGTAAATGAGACTTTTTATAAAGTATTCTCTTGTTTTAATTTTATAAAGCGACTTTATGAGATAAAGTGCACTTGGTTCATAAAGTAAATGTGACTTTATTAAAATTAAATGTAACCGCTTTTGGGAAAAAAGTTTTTCAACCCTTGACCTTGAAAAGGCAAGATTTAATCTTGGCCTTTGGATTTAGGGAATGGGGAAGGTGAAAAGTCGCTCTCAAGTTATAAGAAAGAGCCTAGGGTAGTGTGCAAGACAAGTTGAATGAAAGCATTTCCAAGAGTGAGCATTTGGTTGAGTTACTTGCAGAGAGAGAGGGAGCTGCAATTTTTCTCAAGTGGACACAAATCCCAAGGAGAAACTTTTTTTCTCAAGAGGGCACAAATCCCAAGGAGCTGGGTAGTTTTCCAAGGCATTTTGTTTCTGCTGTGTTGTATTGTTCTGTACAGTCCATACATGACAACAGTGGCACAGATTTTGAGAAGAAGAGACTTTTTTTCAAGCACAAAAATCCGTATAGCTTGTACAGTCTGTTGGGCACAAAAATCGAGGTGGGCACTAAAATCGAGAAATCTGGTACAGTCATTAATGCTGAAATAAATGTTGCTGTAAATTATTTTTCTGCCTGATAAATGCTGCAATAAAATTTCTCTTGGACTGGTTTTCCCCGGGGTGGGGTTTTTCCAGGGTCACACTGATCAAAATTCTACTGTTTTATGGGTTTATCAGTTTGTTGTTTTTTTATGTGTATTTTCGCTGCTACATACTTAGTTTCAGTGTTTCAACTTGTTGGGTTGTTGTTTTAAATGCATGAGAAGTTTTTTTATTAATGACATGTCTAAGTCTGAAATCTGGGCAAACTAAGTATTTGACAAAAGTCTGAAATTTTTGTCAATATTTCTACATGGTATCAAAGATGAGGCTCTGAGATTACAGCTGATTGTAGAGACAACAGTAATGTTGAGTTGTTGGGCAAGGGTTATTGCTGTGTTTTTTAACAACTTGTGTGTTGGAAAAAACTTATCTGGATGTGACTTGCAGGTGGTGGGGAAGAGTGAAGATATTGTTCTTTTGGTGGTCTATTTTTTTCTTTGATAGCCGAGATGGCCGCATGGATTAGATATGAGGATCGGTTGGATGGTATGTCCAACTACTTGCAGTGGAAAGTCAGGATGACTGCTATTCTCAAAGAAAATAGACTATGGACCATAGTTAGCACTGTGTTAACTATCCTATTGCTTTGGATATTCATGAGGTAGAAGAGGCCAAAGCCCAAAGAATGATTTTGGATGGTATAAAGGACCACCTTATTCTACATGTAGCTGAGAAGAAGACCGCGTATGAAATGTGGACTACATTGAAAGTCTTGTATGAGGCTAAAAATGAGAACCAGATAATGGCCCTTAAGGAAAAATTGCACGGAACCAAGATGGCCAAGGGTGAGGGTGTAGCATCTTTTCTTGCCGAGGTGGCCTAGATAAAAGATGAG
This sequence comes from Pseudotsuga menziesii, assembly GCA_001517045.1. Taxonomy (NCBI): domain Eukaryota; kingdom Viridiplantae; phylum Streptophyta; class Pinopsida; order Pinales; family Pinaceae; genus Pseudotsuga; species Pseudotsuga menziesii. The sequence continues at coordinate 18,554 of LPNX011233584.1, forward strand.
CTAGCTGCAGTTGGAGAAGTCATTTATGATTCTGAGTTAGTGCGGATAGCCTTGAAAGGCTTCACTAACGAATGGGAAGTCTTTGTGAAGTGTGTGGTTGCTCGAGAAAACCTTCTAGATTGGAGCAGATTATGGGATGATTTCACTCAAGAGGAGATCCGGGAGGGATCTCAAGGCAGTGGACAAAAGGAGGGTGCTAGTGAAGAGAATGTTGCTCTTTCTACTAAGAGCAAGAAGAAGTCCAAGAAGGACTTGAGCAAAGTTCGATGTTTTGCTTGCAGCTAGTGTGGATGTTGATTTTTGTACCTAGGCAGATGTTCCCTAGGTGACTTTAATTTTGCCTAAAGTCACTTTAAGAGGGAAAAATGTGACCCTCACATTAAAGTCAC
>LPNX011233584.1:24420-38204 GCA_001517045.1 Pseudotsuga menziesii
GGACACTTTGCTTCTCAGTGTCTTGAGAAGAAGAAGAAGGAGGAAGATACAGTTGTTGCAGCTACTGCAGAAGAAGAGGACTTTGCGAGAAGATTCGAAAAGGAGTTCTCGTTGTTCTCCCTTATTTCTAGTGTTGGCAGCAATGGAGTAGTTCAGATTGGTAGTTGGTATGTTGACAGTGGAGCCTCACGTCATATGACAGGAATATGGCATATATTCCGTATCATTTCTGAGACTGGTCCTTACCAGTTCGTTCAGTCAGAAGGGGGACATGGACGTGCTGTGCAAGGACACTGCAATCAACTCCACTCTGCAATCAATGTCCCTTGAATTATGACAAATGTCTCGGGTACTATGACCATGTTTCAGGCATGGTAGGGTACGTGGGTACGAGGTATCCAGTATGTGTGTACATCTACCTTACCCTGTGTATGGTTACCAATGATACTTAGACTGACAATAATGTCAGGCCATCATTTTGAAATATATTAATTAAGCATTGATGTTTTTAGTTCTAACACTTCAAAAATGAAATAATCCATGCAAAATTTGTATATCGAATTAATACAGATTACATTGTGACTCACATATCTGCAGCATATAGTTAAGGACAGTAGCTCGATTTGTGAGGAGGTAAGTTTTGTACTTTCTCCACCTGGGTTCAAATCCTTTGTGAGGCATTGGCCCTTTGAGATAAGACTTGAAGGGTAGGTGCCTCCCTTTAGTGAGACCCCCATCTTGGGTGTGTTTCCGAACATCTCGGCCCTTGCTAAGTCATAAGTTTCCTGCTAGGTGTTGGCTTGCGGGCTGTTTGCACTAGCCTAGGGTTTATAGTGGCAGCCAGCTGGATTTGACCTAGGTCTTTGCCAGGTAATCCTATCCAGTTATTGTTTCCCCTAGATCTTTAAAAAAAATAAAAAACATATCTGCAGGATATAGATCATAATTTAACATCTTACAGTCCCACTGAAATGTGAAATTGTGTCAAATCTATTAATTCAATTGGGACATTAATGCTACAGCTAACACTTTGGTCTTTTTCTTTATGCAAGAAATGTTGCATATATTTCTTTAATACATGTAGCTTGTTAGTTTTTGTACCTAGGCAGATGTTCCCTAGGTGACTTTTATTTTGCCTAAGTCACTTAGAAGAGGGAAAAATGTGACCCTAACATTAAATGTCACTTAATGAGACTTTATAAACATAAAGTCACTTTTTGATAAATTTAAGTGGGTGAGTAATTTTATTTAAAGTGAATTAAATAAAAGAGATTTTTACTCTCACTGAATCTCATCCATTGGATTGGATCTTTTTCCACCGTTGGATTAGAGACCCACTTAGGGTTAGACAAAAAGCATGAGGGAGGCAAAGAGACATTCACTTTTCATTTTTCATGAGGAGGAGGAGCTGAGGAGGAGGAGGTCGAGCTAGGGCATTGGCACGATTTTCTAGAAGAGATATTGCACAGAAATCGAGGAGCATTTAATGCATAGAAATCGAGGTGTACGACCTGCATTTATTGTTGGTACGGCTGCACAGAAATCGAGGAGTACGGACTGCATTTAATGCATTGTACGGACAGCATTTACTGCACAGAAATCGAGGTGTACGGACTGCACAGTTTTCAAGGTACGGACTGCACAGTTTTCGAGGTAAATCTTCAGCACAGAAATCGAGGAAAGGTACAGTGCGTTTCCCAAGACAGCAGCATTAATTTCTGGCACGAGTTCCAAGGTCGTACGGCTGCATTTAAAGCAGGCCGTACAGTACGGTCTTGACTGAGTTTTTTGGGTCAGTTCGGCACAGAAATCGAGAACAGCAGGTTGCTGTTCATGCACAGAAATCGAGGCAGCTAGATGGTTTTGGAGATAAGTTGAATTTGTACTGTATTTCTGTCTGATATTTTTGCTGAAGAAAATAGAATCACTCTCCTCTCTCTGACTGGTTTTCCCCTTGTGGGTTTTTCCAGGGCTTATTTGGTCAAAAATCTCTCAGTCAAATTTAGGGTGTGACTGTCCATATTTGTTTTCAGCCTGTTAGTATTTTACTGTGTGTTTAAAATTGTTCAGCAAATTTTTTTAAGTAGCTTACAGCCTATGCAAAACCGGCTGAAGTGAAAACCATAAATGTTCATTTAAACCAGCAAGCAGTAAAACCCAGATTTTCTACATAGCCAAGATGACTGAGCAATGCATAATGTAACGTTAACTATATTATTAGGGCTAGTTATCTTCTTACCAAATATTTCCTAGCATTTGTAATTGCCAACATGAGCACTGCACATGCCTGCATGCACATAACAGGGAAAAATCATTGTGGCAGTTATTTCCAATGGCTGTGTTCTCGATTTTTCCCTCCTTTTCGTTTCTATTTGTTCATGTGTTTTCTGTTGAATAGTATAGAGTTTCTGTATGGGTTAAAAAAATAGACGTTTTGAGTAAACTCTGATGGGAGCTGTGTATAGTATATGCTAAAATGTTAAATTGTGTCTTTTATAAACATCAGCCCTTCTGAAGTGTTTTTTTTTAATAAAAGGATGAATAAGACAACTTTCACTGGTAATAGACAATAAAGATGAGTTGTTTACCGTTTTAAACAAATTTGATAAATACACAAAAAAGGCAGAAATTGATCAGAGTGCATGCATCGACTTTAAGAAATTAATGTTCACATTTGTCCCTTCTAAATGGAAAAACATTTTGGTGCAGGTATCAGGAGTTTCAAATTCCCAGCCCATCATTATTAATCAGGAAATCTCAGCCACTCCTACACATGCAAACACAACTAGTGAATCAATGGGGGTTACTCCACACCAGGTTGTTTCAAGTAGTTTATCCAGAAAACGTCATACAGATACAGTTGCAGGAGGCCTCCTGGATAGTGAAGCTGGGCTGTCCACCTCTATACTAAATGAATACCTCCGTTTACAATCACAACCTGTGGATAGTTCTCACATTTCCAAAGGTGGTAGTTTCAATGAAAAATCAAAACTAAAAATCTCAATACATCCTGAGCAAATAAACTCTTCAATGGAAGGTAAACAGGATCCATATCAATCTGGTTCAAGCTACGCGAGCAGAAAATTCAATTTAACAGAGATTTCTGAAGGGTTTTTTGAAAATAAGGAAGTTTCAACGTCTTCTAGTTTACAAGAATCTACTAATGCATTGTCACCGCCTACTGCTCAGAATTCTGAACATACAGAGGATACTAAAAAAATAAAAAGTACTGGAAGCAAGAGAGAAAAAGGCATAGCTACTCAAGTACCTGCTAAAGATCTTTTTGGTTCAAGCAATTTCAGCAAGCAATTTCATGGGGCATTATTTTCAGGAGGCCTTTTTGATGATGAAGAAGAACTAGTTTCTTCTAGTCCATTGGAATCTGTTCATGTCTGGTCACAGCCATCTGTTCCAGAGAGATTATATGGTTCTAATTCAGATGCCAAGAAAAATGAACTAAGTCCATTTACCAGTATTAGCAGTACTACAAATCAAACCAATTCTAATTCATCGGATAAAATAATCACAACTGATATTCATGTCTCTGCAGAAAGCAGATCTCAATCTTCAGGTGCAGAACAACTTGACAAGACATCGGTTTTAAATAATGAGTTTTCCACTGGAGCACGTCAATTACCAAAACCAAATAATGGCAAGCAATCTCCGAAGGAAAGGTTATCACTATTGCAGAAAGGTCTCTTTGACAGTGGAGAAAGTGATGAAGATGATGATCCTAGTGATCCTTTCAGGGCAGCATCTTCCATTGTACAGAAACTCAGATTACATGACAGGGCCCTCGCTAGTGACAGTAATATTCTGCAAGAGTCATCTAAAGTTGGAGTTGAATTTAATATTCCAAATGCAAACCTTACAGATTTTTCAGAGCCGCATAAGGTTGAGCTGTTGCACAGTACCGGAGCATTTGGAAGAATTGAAGGCTCGTTAACCATTGCTGATTGTCATCCAAATATAAGTGGAGTCAAAAACTCAGGAGTTGAAGGAAGAACATCTGATTCAGATGACAGCAAAAAGTTTGGAACACCTGTGAATTTGACTGTCAAATATGCATTGGATCCAAAAAAAGGTCCTTTTCCCTCACCTGTAATGTCGTCCCGTAAAGAGGATCCAGTTCATCACTTTGCAACTGCAGCGTCAACAAAAGATCACTCAGATTATGATTCAGATTCCTGGTCAAGCTCCAGTAGTGAGAAACCTATCAAAAGTTCTGTGCAGGATGTAAAAACTAACACAATCAATAATTCTAAAATAAATAGTAGTTCTTGTGAAAATGTAGTTTTAGAGGCGAAAGGCATCTCAGATCCAGCAGGAGATTCTACTTCCATGCTACTGGGGGAAGGGTCTGTACATTTAACTCAAGGTGGATCACTTTTGGAACCCACTTATGGTGGTGCAGAGTACTTTTCAAAGAAACAAGAATATTCTGGGATAGACGATTCCTCTCATCCTGTTAGCCTAGCAGAATTTGAAACTCTTCCAGCTGATCAGCATGTGGATGAAAGGTTCGTAATACAAACTCAAGAACCCTTTGCTATTCTTGTCACTGATGTTTTTAATTGATTCTGTAGTTCTGTCATTTCATTTCTAAATCTTGGTTCAATATGCTTTTAATCAGAATTCAGGTGGTGTTTATTCGCAATTAATCATGTTTTCTGAATTCTGATTCAGGCCGTTTAGCTTCTAATTATTCTTTTTTATCAACACATGTCTAAGTTTGCCTGCTTACTGTTACACCTGTCCAAGAATATCTAGCTATGATCTCTTTAGCAGGCATACGTGTGATAGGGAAAAATTGTTTACAGTGTTGTAACTTGTAAGGGGTCCTCAATCCTAGACTAGATATGATTTTGATTATGTCTGTAGACTCTGTGTTTTCCTGTCAAGTTTGAACATCTCTTCATGTACTAGTAATCCTGCAATAGCAGAAATAAAATTGACTGATGAATCACGATAGCTTTGTTTGATTGCTGACAACTATAGATAATTGTAAAAGGGCTTCATCAACTTTGTTCTAGACAAGTCTAATCATTGTTTATGCTGGCTTGGATATACCTTATTCTTGTTGGCCAATGATCTTGTTTCTCATTAATTTGTTGATACTGTTAAGTAATTTGATTTCATGTTCAATCATCAATGTAATGACATCATTATGATTAACGTACTAATAATTGAGTTCTAGTTGGGTAGGTTGACTACAGAGTAATCCCTATATAGTATCTGTCTGAAAGTTTTTGTGAAAGCCATTATACATGCAAAGCTCTCTATATTATACCGTATCCTGGATCAGTCAAAGTCTCTGGTTTGTCTTATGTGTCACTTTTCTTTCTTTAATCAAATCATTTGCTTACCTACATATTTCAATTCCATTCTATATCATGTTTTTTATCCATATCCAGTACAGTTGCTAATGGAAAGACCTTGGAGAGTTGCTTGGTAGTCAACTTGGTCCCTGAGTGATGTTGAGTTGTGATAGCAACAAATGGAACAACATTTGAATGGATTTGGATGGAGTTTTTTGAGGAGAAGACAAATGCTCAAACTTAGATAGCTCCTGCCCAAAAAATCCTGTTACAGAAACCCATGCATCGTGAAAACGTCCAAGGACTTTAAAGATGTTTTTGGGAGGTTCTTGTTATCACGAATCTTGTAGTTGCTCCGTAAGGTGATCCTATCCAGGACGACAGAGGGGAAAGGCAACTAAAGTCATGACCTTGGGGACGGGTACCCCTGCAACATAGAATCTTGTAGTTGCTCCGTAAGGTGATCCTATCCGGGACTTGGGGACGGTACCCGGGATGGGGACGCAAACCCAACCCCTTGGGACGGGTAACCCTGCAACATAGAGCTTGGTCATGAACTTCCGCCTAGGTTTAGTGTGAACTTGCTGGAAGTAGTTCGAGTTAATTCTATTTTGTAATTCACTTTATGGACAAAGTGAAAGTCTTATATTTAGCTATTGAGTCTAATAAAGCGTATTTTTATAAATTAGTGATTTAGACTAATCTCAATTGTACATTTCATTGAGAGATTACTGTTTCAGCTCAAGTATAAAGGCAGGTTAAGATAGAGGGTTTATAACACAAGTCTTTGTTAGACGATGACATAGCTCATTAGTTGAGCAAGTTTAGAGTGCAGGAGAGGATCCGAGGTACAGAAGCCAGATTTTCTTGTTCTCCAGCCGACAAATTTTTGTAGTGCTTGTGCAGATCTGTTTTTTTGGGTGTACCATACAACTATTAGTTTGATAGTTTGTGGACGTTTCCTTGTAATCTTCGATCATTTAATGAAAAGCTGATTTGAAGGAGTAATTACATGTGTGTTGTGTTTATGCTTCCACTATTTACTTTCTAGCTATATGTGTTATTGTTGCTATGCGAAGAATTTGATTTTCTGCAATTAAATAACAACCTTGTTTAGTTGAGAACATAAAGACAACAATTACATAGGGTTAGGAATTTTAACAATACACTATCACATGGCATTGTATAATCTCATATCTCTTTCAATATTCTATTATATACTAATGGTCTTATCTGGATTTCTACTCATTGTCCTTCGTTTGTTGGATATTGAGTTAATGAACTATTGTTCATTATAGACTCTAAATCTGAACTTTGAATCATCAAAATAGCAAAAAAAGAGCTCCAAAACATCTCAAAAAATTCTCCAATTCCTCCTTTGAATCAACCCAAGAAACTCTCTGATTCAATTCTCCAAATCAGCCCAAGAAACTCTCCAATTTAACCTTCCAAATTAGGACAAGAATCCCTCCAAATCAGCAAGAAGAATGATGCTGGATGAAGACGAATTCACAAGCTAAAAAATGCCAACTCGATCAAGGGTGTGAGACATATCGGGAAGGTGTGCTCATTAAATAGAAAGGGGAAATGTTTAGAATTAGGTTTTCACTTTTCATTATTTGTTTCTATATTTTAAATGGTTTGTTCAAACCATAAAAGCTGGTTGGAACCATGAGTTTTGCCTGGAAACCCCTTGGAACTAGTCTGACTAGTTTTGGGTTAGTTCTGATAAGCTTGATTACATGTAAGAATGAAGACATAACCTTTTTATGCTTTGAGGACAAACCATCTTTGGAGGGTGTAGTAATGTAACAAACATATAATCATACTAAGACTCGAGAGTAATACTCAAAGGGCACATGTCTAAAAGTCATGACTTTTCACATATGTGACCATTCAATGTATATTTGTACTTAATGTCACATGCTATTGAATTCAATCATTCACATATTTATTATCAAATATATTTATAAGCTATCTGTATGGATTTTTTTGTGATATCTATATGTTGGATATCTTACCATAAATGATTGTTCATTACATAGGCTGAGCTAGCATTCAATAGACACAAAGAATCTTGTAACTATGCCTTGATGGGAATGGACCATTTCTTGTGCAAAAACTCTCTAGCCCTTCTTTTTCATTCCATTGTGTTTCTTCTTGAGTTTCCCATGTCTTGTTGTGTTATTTCGTTTTTAGTTTTGCATGTCTTGTTTTTGGTAACATAGCTTTTCTCTGTGTGTAAATGTGTTAGAGGGTCTTTGGAGATTGGTTGGAACTTGGAAGTAATTTCTTTTTGTTTTTGTAATTTTTCCTTGTTTCATCTTGATCTTCACTTACATAGTTCGTCTTCATATTCTTTTAATCTTGCTTCTATTTTTTTTTTAAATAGTGATTTTAAGTGCTGTCTATATGTTTCTCATGCACATGCAAAACTACACTTGCAAATCATATAGAGTTTTACTAACAATTATCCAACATAAGGAGGATAGACCACGGAAATCCATATAGGCCAAGTAATAAATAAATGGATAAATAAGATGAATGAATGGATAATATGTCACAGTGGCATGTTAGTCTTTGACAGTGTACTTAGCATTGACTAGTCACAATGGTTTGTAGGTCGTGTGTAAGTTTTTCTCATTTTCAGCCACCGGTTTAAGTGTCAAAAATATCTCAATTTGACGCCCAACCCAGAAATGCATCAGGCTGGAAATAACATAAATTTTCAGACTGAAATAAACACTGCTGTAACTCAACTTTTAATGACAGAAAATGAAATAAACTTCCAGAAATCACACCGAACTCAGAAATTTTTGGCCAATAGCCCTGAAAAAACCCACAAGGGGAAAACCAGTCAGAGAGAGAGTTTTTATTATTTCTTCTAAGAAAAAATCAGGACAGTAATTTTCAGTCAAATATACAACTTATCTCAACCAGAAAAATAACCCAGCTGGCTGCCTTGATTTTTGTGCAAAGCTGTCTCTATTTCTGTGCAACCTTCTTCTCGAAATCCGTGCCAGAAATAACAGCCCAGTTCTTCCCTCGAAAACAGTGCCCAGAACTTCCTTGAAATTCGTGCTGTACGGACTGTAATAAATGCAGAAGTATGGCCTTGAAATTTGTGCCACAATAAATGCTTGCTGCCTTGGGAAATGTTCTCAGTACTCTCTTCGAAACTCGTGCTCGGAATCTTCCTCGAAACTCGTGCCCAGAATCACGCTGTATGGACTGCTGTGCTCTCCTCGAAATCTGTGCCACTCATTTAATGCAAATGGTGGTGCCTTGATTTCTGTGCCCTCTGAAAACTCTCCAGAAATGGCTGCCTCTCTCTTGCTCTCTCTTCTCTCTCACTCCCGTCTCAAGAATGAATACCAAAATGCCTTTTCCCTTGCTTTTGTCTAAACCCTAGGTACAAGGAGCCATCTAAGCAGTGGCTGAGATTAGACTAGATCGGTGGATGAGATTAAATGCTCTCATTTAAATCTCATAAATATTAAATTCACTCACCCACTTAAATTTATCAAAAAATTGACTTTCATCTCTAAAGTCACATTAAATGCTCATCTCAAGTCATTTAATGCAAGGGTCACTTTACTTCCCCCTTTTAAGTGACTAAGGCTAAAGTCACCTAGGGGAACACTTTCCTAGGTACAAAAATCAACATCATGTCCCTTGGTTATGTCACTAATATTAATAATTAGTGTCAGTTCACTAATTATTAATATTATTATTATTTGATATATATATATATAGTGCGTGTGTGCATGTATGTGTTCATTATAGGATCTTTGTATTTTTATTGGTGGATCATTGGGTAATGTGCTTGCAGGGTGGAATCAATGGCAATGCTCAACCAATCTATCGAGTTCTTGAACACATCTACATTGCATGAAAATCAAAGCAATGATATACAAAGAGCAGAGGATAAAGGTATCATTAAAAGGGTAATTCTTGATAAGAATATTGTTCCTATAGCAGTGAATTTTTAGTTTTAGCTTGCAGAAAATATACTCATGTCGTTGATTCTTATTCTTGTTTTGTCACTACTTCCCTCGTAATGATAAATGATAAATGTGATTTCACTATTGTTATGTAACAAACCCTTAAATTATCATAAGAGACAACACCATGTACAACAAATGTAAATGTGGACAACAACTCCAAGATAGTTAAGAGAGATGAAATATACATGATGACCTCCTCCAAATACCCCAAGACATCCATACATCCGATATACATATATTCTCAATAATGACTACATGTCTTCTACATATATATATTCCAAATCATTGCACTGGTGGCACCTTTATTAGGCTGACTCTATTACATATACATTTATATATGTTTACCCCCATATGTGGCCCCCTTGGGGTCATATCTGTAGAAATTCTGAGATTTACTGCTTGCTGGTTTATATGAACATTTTGTGTTTTTCACTTACAGCCGGTTTTGCATTGGCGTAAGTTACTTAATAAAAATATACTGAACAATTTAAACACACAGTAAAAATACTAACAGGCTGAAAAACACATTCCAATAGTCACACCATAATTTTTTTTTAACTCAGAGATTTTTGGCCAAATAAGCCTTGGAAAAACCCCCACGGGGAAAACCAGTCAGAGAGAGAGAGAGAGTTATTATTTCCTTCAGCAAAAATCAGGACAGAAATACAGTGAAAATACAACTTATCTCCACCAAAGATTTTATCACAAAATCTTGAAAATCGTGCCCAGCATTAACAGCAGCCGTACACCCTCGATTTTTGTGCCAAATAAATGCAGACCGTACAGCCTTTAATGCAGCTGTACACCTCGAGATCTGTGCCTGACTGTACAGCAAATAAATGCAGCCGTACACCTCGTTTTCTGTGCAAGACCGTACAGCAATTAAATGCAGGTCAAATCCTCCTCGATTTCTGTGCAAAATTAATGCAGCCGTACAGCATTAAATGCAGCCATACTTCTCGATTTCTGTGCAAATAAATGTAGCCGTACAGCAATAAATACAGGCCGTACTTCTCCTCGATTCCTGTGCAAATAAATGCAGCCGTACAGCATTAAATACAGGCCGTACTTCTCGATTCTTGTGCATAAAAAACACCTCGATTTCTGTGCCAGCATTCAATGCTTCTGTACTCCTCGATTTCTGTGCAAAAATTTTCCTTGGGAAATGTGCCAAAACCCTAGCTCGTCCTCCTTCTCTCTCAGGTCTTCTTCCTTCTCCTGAAAAATGAAAAAGTGAAGAATCTTTGTGCCTCCCTCAACCTTTTTGTCTAAACCCTAAGTGGGTATCTAATCCAACGGTGGAAAAAGATCCAATCCAATGGATGAGATTCAATGAGAGTAAAAATCCCTTTTATTTAAATCACTTAAATAAAATTACTCACCCACTTAAATTTATCAAAAAGTGACTTTAAGTTTATAAAGTCTCATTAAGTGACATTTAATGTGAGGGTCACCTTTTTCCCTCTTCTAAGTGACTTAGGCAAAAAGTCACTTAGGGAACAACTGCCTAGGTACAAAAACTAACAATATCATATACATTTACTTCCATGGATGCCCCCCTTGGTTCATATCAAAAGTGTTGTAGAAGTCATCCTGCCTAAAGTCAAACAGGAACAGTGTACTCTCTAGTAACTAAGATTGATTATATGTAAATCCTGTTAGATACAATTCAAGAACATTTTAAATGGTAGCAGTAATCAGTCTGATATAGGCTTAGATGATTGAAAGCGAGTTTCTTAAACCATGAGAAGTACTGATGTGGGCCACAGTCTACAAAAGATTCTATTTCATTATGCATTCCCAGTTGGAGATATTATACACGTTAAATTTCATGCATGAGAGTAAGGCCTTATCCATAGTGGTTTTGCTTGTATGGTTGTTTATGCACAGACCTAATAGGCTTTTAGCAAAACCATGAGAGCATGGCCCGTCTGTAATACTTCTTGTCACATCCTTGAATCATTCATCCAACCTCACCCCAAAGGACTTGTGATTAACTCTGTACGAAGGCTGAATCGTTGGACTTTTGACTTATGGAATTAGCCAGAGAAACAGAATCAGAGGTTAAGTCTGGTAATTTCTAAAGAATTTCCTCACTGATGCAAACTTCGGAATTTTTTCATGAAATAATGAAATCTATAAACAATAAGACAGAAATGTGAGGCTTTTGCTAAAAAGAGAAAATGATGATATACTTGTCAGTTGTCATATAGCTCATGAAGTGCTTCTATAGATTTATGTGTCAGCTTAGATCTATGGCCTTCATACAGTCTCTTAGAACTGAGAAGTGTCTCTCTTTAGCACATTGTTGAATGGTGTCAAAATTAGTGAAGGGATTCCTAGCTTAATTTTGTTAGTTTTGGTAGCTCGGACAGGTACTTCTACATGGGGTGTTTAGCATGTAGAAGTTGTCTGAAAGAGTAACTCTCTAGACAGTGTCTTACTTTATTCAATATTGTATTGGGTCAGCCCATGGTATTAGGTGTCCCCTGGTATTGCCCATGGTATTGAGATAAAGTGAAAGTTATGAAAGGAGTCTAAGGAGTGTTCTAGGTACTACAGTGCCAGGAGTGAGTGATATCTCTTGTAGTGGTTGGGATCTGAGTGAGGGATTCTCTCATAGGCTTGGAGTGAGGGATTCACTTAATCTGAGGTTTCTCTTTTCTGCTGAGGGTTTGGGCATAGCTGCAGCAAGGGAGAGTCAAGTGTGTCTGAGATCCGGTGTGTGTATCCGGTAGCTTGGTGTTGTAAATGGTGTTTTAACAAATCTGCAATAAACACAAAACTGGTACATCTTGTGTTGTGGTTTTCTCTGTTTATGGTTTCTTATGTAGTTGTTTTTTCAGTAATTAATGTTCAGTACAACTTCTAGTTGATGTGCAAGTTATAGAGTAGATGTCTCCAAGGTACCCGTGGTTCACTTGGCATAATGATACACATAAACAGTCAGTTTTTTATGGATGGAGATCTATGCGTGATGTCCCTTTCCAGGTGATTAGTCTAGGGGCTTAATTGATGTCACGTAGGCCTAAAATATTTTATTTTTAAAGGTGACATTTAGATGGTATTGGGTGTTCCATGGTATTTCCCTTGGTTTCATGTACAAAGAAGGATTAAAGGAGGGGTTGTTACTAGCTAAGTTGTAATTAGTTGGACTTTCAAGCGTCGTATGTTCATCATCATTGTTCTGAAGTCCATCAAGCCTTTCATGGCTCCTTTTTTGTTTCATTCACGTTTTCATACCCTGTGGGGATTTGTAATAAAGTGTTTTAGCATGATGATTTTTTTGTAAAAGACTTGGCTTTCCTAAGACTTGGACATCAATCCGGGTATTCCAAGGTGTTTTTTCCTTGTTAATTATACTTTGTTTTTCGGCGAGGTATAATTTTCAAGTTTTTCACCTGCTTGTCCAAAGCTGGAATGTTTGTCTTGGTGGTTAGGGCTTGGGAGGTTATTAAATTCTAAGTGTCAATGTATATTAACATGCTAGGCATTATTTTAGTCATATGAACATGTGCTAAGTTCCCCATAGGTTTTTTTTTCTATTTTCTGCAAATAAATTTTTTCCTCGTAAAACAGGCCATTATTTTAATGTTTTAATTGTAAAAATGTAAAAAGTCATAAACGTGTGGTTAGGAGGCCAAATTTTCCATGGGAGTGTGTTGCCGCTTGATTCGCACCTTCGGTCACGTGGCATAAATCTTTAAGCCACTAAGTGCAACCTTGGAGGCAAGCGAGAGTTAGGCTCCCTAGCTCAACACATGAAACCCAATCCAGACACAATATTGGCTTGAAGAATGACTTGTGAGGCAGTAACATTAACACCATGTTCACTTCTTCTCTTGGGGGAGCCTAGAACTTCCTCACCTTTATTAATGATTTTCTTGCTTTCTATGGGTCTATGACATTAAATTCGAGGATGAGGTGTTTGCCAAATTCTTGGAGTTATTGTACCTTGTTGAAGCTCAATGTAAGTACAAGATCAAGTGTGTCTAGTCTGATTTGGGGGAGGGAATACATTCATAATGCCTTTCATTAATTTCTTCACTCCCATGGTATATGTTTGCAGTAGACCATCCCTTTTAGTTGAGTGGAAGAATAGGGATATCATGCAAATGGCCTATTGTATTGTTGGACTACTTGTTCTTTCTTGTATAGGTTTGCAATAAATTTGATCTATTTTTTCACAGATTGGATAATTTATTCTCTTGAAAATAACATAATGCCTATAATAATAATATTTTCAAATAATTACTCTCTTAATCAACCCTTTCGAAAAACTTTTTAAAATTTTATTACTTTTTATATAATAACTTTTTCACTGCTTTTCCTTTTTTTACAAGTCTTAACATAACATTTTTTTTACCTTTTAAACTCTATTTTAAAATAAAGTCCCACGAGTGTTATCTTATTGACTTTGTCACCTTTTTAATTGCTTTATACTTAATATAAGTCTTAT